>CM021100.1:12515364-12539366 GCA_007115665.2 Sequoiadendron giganteum
CTCCTCTTCCCCTCTTCCTCTCTCCCTTCCCCTCTAATTCTCTCTCCCTCTCTCAGACCCTTCTTCCCCCCCTCTCTCTCTCTTTCTCTCTCTCTCCCTCTCCCTCTCCCTTCCCCCCTCTTTCTCTCTCTCTCTCTCTATCCCTTTCCCTCTCTCTTTCCCACTCTCTATCTCTCCCTCTCTCCTCTTCTTCCCCTCTCCCTTCTCTTTCTCTCTCTCTCTCCCCTTCTTCCCCCTTCCCCTCGCCTTTCCCCCTCCTAATTCTCTCTCTGTGTCTCCCTCTGTCTCCTCTTCTTCCCCCCTTCCCCTTGCCCTTCCCCCTCCTAATTCTCTCTCTATGTCTCCCTCTGTCTCCTCTTCTTGCCCCCTTCCCCTCGCCCTTCCCCCTCCTAATTCTCTCTATCTTTCTCTCTCTCTCTCTCCTTCTCTTTCCCTCTTCCTCTCTCCCTTCCCCCCCTAATTCTCTCTCCCTCCCCTAATTCTCCCCCCTCTCTCTCCCCTTCTTCCCCTCTTCCCTTCTCCCTTCCCCCTCCTAATTCTCCCCCCCTCTCTCTCCCCTTCTTCCCCTCTTCCCCTCTCCCTTCCCCCTCCTAATTCTCTCTCCTCCTTCTCTGCCCTCTTCCATATCCTTCCCCTTCTTCTTCTCCTCTCTCTCTCTCTCTCTCTCTCTCTCTCTCTCTCTCTCTCTCTCTCTCCCTTTCCCTCTCTCTCCCTCTCTCTCCCTTTCCCTCTCTCTCTCTCTCTCTATCTCTTGTCCACCCTACACCTCCTTATTACTCTTGGGTCTATGTGTGCCACAAATCAAATATCCGTTTCAAATCGGATATCCATTTTGTGGCACCAAAATTTTACCGCCATAATACATTTTTAAATGTTTTCAAATATTGCTCAACCCCTATTTTTTATAATTTTAAAAATCGGATATCCGATTTGTAGAAATTAGGCTTGGGCATTGCTATGGAGCAATGTACTGACACCCAACCCAAAAGAAATTCAACTCAGGATTTTCGCATTTTTTGGCGTGTGAAAAATGCAACTTTTTCCTATTGCCACTTTTTGGCCCATCATGATCCTGCACATGCCCATTATCTTTATTTTGTACCCATGCTTAGCTATGAGAATTAGGTGGGACCAATCCAAAGAAAGGTATCCTCCTATCTTTGAAGTGAATTCTTGGGATAGGCAGAGGCCAAACATGGGAGGGATGTCAATGATCATGGTATCTTGCGACATCGTGATGCTAGGATAAGAAAACAGAGTCAAGGGGAGGTCTTTAATGAGCCCTATAGTTTTGAGCTTGTTCCCATCTAGCTGCATAACTCCTCTCTTTAAGGGCTCATAGCTAAGCCCTAAAGCTTCAATTATCTGCTTGGGTATGACTGTAGTGCTGGCACCAGAGTTGATCATGGAGTTGTGTAGTAGTTTCTTCCCCACAATGAGAGTCAAGAAAAAGGGTTTAGTTTTCAGTTTTTCTTCTTTGGCTTGTCATGTAACCTCTTTCGTCGTATTCACAAGAAATTTGGCTGGAGGCGATGAATCCATTGCGTTTTTAATATTTTGTCCCATTGATTGTTCAACCATATCTCTCTACAAGGCCTTCTATAGTAACGACTTCTGCTCTGGAATGGCTAAGATATCCCAAAGGGTCATAGTAGTAGAAGATTTCTTCAATTGTTCCACCACATTGAAGGGTGTCAGATTTGGAGGCTTTTGCTCCTTGGATTTCGTGATAATAATCTCCTTGCGCGGCTGCAGAGTGACCGTGGAAGGGCCGGAGGGTTGGTCTAGGATGTTTCTAGGTTGTAGGGTGATTGGTTCACCTATGAATCTTCTCTTTGTTTGAGTGTTGTAGTCGGATTGTACTTGCGAGGTCGCCAATTTAGATGCTTCATAAGTGAACACTGCTTCCTCCCCTTCCATGAATGAGAGGAGAGCATGGTCAGGAGCTATGTCATTTTCTTGCTCTAAGGGCATTCCCTACATCTGTGTGGTGAGAACCACATTTTCTACTTGGGGTGAGGTGTATGTCTATCCTGAATTCATCGCCATGCCTTGGTTGCGTTGCTTCACAAGTTTTTGTTGCAAATTTCCTCACGGATAATTTTGAGGCATATGAGCATCGCTGGAGGGATAGCACCATGGATTGAAATCTTCGGCGAGATTGTTCTTCCCCGTAGTCAACTCTCTGCTTGTACTAATTTGAGCTGACCCTAGTGGAGTCGGTACCGACACTATTTGGTGATTTGTCTGAGTCAGTGGAGTCGTGCGTGCAACTCCTTGATATTGGTTTTGTTGGTAGGAGGGTTTGCTGCTTTGATAGCCTTAGTAGGACAGTCTCAGAGGAGCAACCTTGTTATGCTTGATAGTGGTTACTTCATTTGTCAAGTTTCATAACATATCCCTTATGTCGTTCATCTCATCTTTTGAAGCACTGGATGTAGAAGCAGTATTTTGGGGCACACTTGGATATGCATACATAGATGGGGGTGGCGAAGGTGTGCTTGTAGATGGCATCTCTTGAGAAGAAGCCAATATTTCAGGGAATATTAGAATAATGGGCTGAAGTGGCAACTTCCCGACGTCAATTAGGTTGTTCTCCGCTTTAACTGCTATGTTGTATGCATCTAGTAATGCATTTCCGTCGAGTGACTGGATCATCATGGAGATGTCAGCATTGATGGACCTTAAGTAAAACATAAATTCCAACTTAGTTGGTGGTCGGATGGCATTTTAGATCCTCTGCCAAGTTGTGTGGAATTGATCGTTGAAATCGGTCATGGCTTTAGATGGGGCCCGCTTGATCATTGATAGTTGGTGATATAGCGAAGACCTATCTACATTGTTAGAAAATATTTCATAAAAAGGATCCCTGAGATCATCCCAAGTACCAATAGTATTAGTCGGCAAAGTGCGATACCAATCTAGTGCTCTTCCTCGCACAGAAGTAGCAAGCAATCTCAGTGCTATATTCTAATTTGTAACTTCGTGCACCAAACACACATCCACAACATCTTGCAGATGTTCAGATGGTGTTCTTGAGCCATCTCCGGTAAACTTTGGAATTTATTTGAGAGCAGAGACCTAGATAAGGGCCCATATAGTAGGTGCAACTAGGGCTACAAGGGGGCTTTCGATATCCCAAGCCACATAATTTTGGTTTGCAATCAACATTATGGCTAGGATCAGAAAGCTCTACTAGGTGAGTTTGGGTATGTGTTGTTACTAGTGGAGGCACTAACAAGCCAAGATTATTTGCGGTTCATGACCTAGTAACAGGTTGACGACCTATACACCCTTTTGATTTGGTATTTTTAAGTTGTCCCACCGGGTGTGCCAAGAAAGGGAAAAAATTGTTGACGCCAAAAATTGGCAAGGTAACAGACCTTTGTAAGAAACTCAGTTAAAGGGGGCACCTATTATGCTAAACTGAGTAACCTCTGAATTTTAAAGAAGCCGACTCTCATTTAACTGGGGTTTTGAATGGGAAAAAGAAGCAGGTATAAAAAATAAAAGTATCTAACTAGGGCGATGTGCCGAGACTTAGATGTAAGGCACGATAGACCTATCTTGTAGATGCGATCTAAGGGCCTGTTCAACAATCTACTATGTTCCAGAATGAAAAGAAACAAAGATAAAATCTAAATGATTCATCAATGACATAAAATAATATTCATACACATTTACTGAAAAAGAGGAGTCAAAGATATGATCTAAACCAACAAACTTGCATTAAAATTATAGAAGTTCTGCAAATGAAACATTTAACACCACAATGTCACAGTAAAACTTTATCAAAATCTTCAAGAAAACAGAAAGGTTGAACAATGGCATAGTCTATAAGTCTTTACAATAGTACAAAAAGTGGTAAAGGCCTAGTACTTCTACCAATATCTCTCTCTCAAGATCTAAAGTCTTGATTCGATGAAAGAAGCAATAGTTATAATGAAACCTAGCTCGGTGAGCCAATAACAAAAAATATCCTCTAATCATGAGCAATGATGCATTTAGCAATGATTTCCCCCTTGTAATTGCAACCAAAAAGTTTTGAGCCATGAACGAGGACACCCTAGAGTTGGATGCATCCCTTGTGAATGATGGAGGTAGTCCCAATAGACCAGAGCGCTGACACGTGCAATTCACTCATGGCGATAGTTACAAAATGTGACAGCTGGTGATAGGTTGTTTCTTTCTTAGTTCTCCCTCGTGAGGAAGCCTTCAGAAGATCACATGGCAAGTGGTCAGGGCCGACATTCATCCTTCCCCTTAATTGATGAAAAACCTATGCTGCGAAGACACGTGGAGGTCTCCGAACATACTGTGTTGAAGGTGGGGTCTGTCAAGGAATGTGTGTGGACTGATGCAATGTGGCAAGCAGTCGGGGCCTGAAAGGAGAGCAATGCAAAGGGGCACTGAAGATTGTGAACTAGCTAACATGTGAAAGCACGATGCAAGCTTTTGAAAATCGAGAGGAGGAAACCTTGCGAGGAGCGCTAGGTTGACAAGTGGTGGAATTCACAATGAGACTTGGCGAAAGGAGCTTGGTATTTCCTTCTAAAAGGAGAGTGTGGCCGGTAGTTAAGCAAAAAAATCACCTGAAGGTAGCTTGGGAGTTTTATGTTCACAAGTTTCTATTGCAAGAAATTGTTGTGAAGACTGTTTCGGAGAATTCTCTTTGTTGTTGAAGATGTGGCCTTGCGGTTTGGGACTTAATGTCTTTGTTCTGTGGATGTTGCACTTCTATTTTTTCAAATCACCAATGTTGTTGAGGAGGTTTTTGGTAATTGCAGTGTGTTGACAATTTGGTTGCTTGTCTGGACTAGTTCGAAAAATGCTCTACATTTTTCCACATTGATTTTTTGCTCCTATAGATTGGTGTATGTGCTCTAAATGTGTGTGTTGTGTCTTAATTTATTTTTCATGTAATAAAGTGTTCCACAAGTTGGAATGCTAATGTTTTATCTCATGGTTGTGTCTTCTAGCTTCTTAGATGAAGTGTTTCATTTCTATTTGTGGTGCAGAAGATGTTTTTGGCATGACAATAAGAAAGAAGTGTATGGAAGTATTTTTGGACATTCATGGAACATATCTATGTGGTTTTCACTTCACTGGTTTATCTCTTTTGGGCCACATGTTGTTTTGAGTTGGTTTTTTTGAAACTTGTAGATATTTGGCCATAGGGCTTGTTCTCTTGCTTGCGCCATGTGCTTGAGGGTTTGTGCTAGCATTGGAGGTTGAGTTAAGAATTTTTTGATTTTTTCCCTATCTTGTTGTGATCTGTATTAAGTAAATTCGAAGGGAAGTTATGTTTTTGAACCGACAAGCATTTCACCTATTTGTTTCCTTGTTGTTGCCTTGGGATGTTATGCGCTAGCATGTGTGGTATTTTGGATCACATTGAAAGATGTAGTAAGTTGTTTTTGGTCCTCTCTATCTCTTGGATATATTGGATGTTGTGGTTGTGTTGTCTGAGTGCTTTGACAGCTTGAGAAATGACTAATGTGATGGGTTTGAAGACTACTTATCAAATTTGGAAAACGTTGGAAACATTGTATGAAGGAGATGCACTAGTGAAAAGTGCTAAGCTACAAAGTCTACAAGACAAAAGCTCATGCTATTGATGAACTCAGAACAATGACGAATACTAAAAAAGACATGTTGATTGGAAAACTTGCTGCATTTGAATTAAGTGAATTTGGTGAGTCTTCTCCTAAGATTGAATCTGCTTTCAAGGCAACTATATCCAGGAAAAAGAGATATGATTCAGGAGAGATTTCCCATAGAACGTTCAGATACCAAGATGAGATGAAGCGTATTGAAGATGAAGAAAGGGAACTGGAAGCATTGATTGTGAAAAGAGAATCAAGAGTTCATAGTAAGTGACAAAGAAGTCAGAGTGGAGTACATACCTACCAAAGAGAAAATTGCAAATATCTTTACAAAGCCGTTGCCTAAGGATACTTTTGAGTACCTCAAAGGAAAGTTAGGGGTAATTTCCCCTCCTAATCAAAACTAAAATTCAGGTATTTGCATCAGTTCATGAATTCATTGCTATATCATATTCTGTATTGATGTTGTGGTGACTACTACTCAGGGAGAGTAGTCAGATGTTTTCAAGATTGAAATCAGAGCATATGTACCTTTGCCATTGATGTCAAAGGGGAAGAGAAGCAATGTGAAAAAAAATGGGAAAGAAGAAGGAAACAAAAAGTGCACAATCTCAGGGTGAGATTGTTGAAGAAGAGTTAGTTGGGTTGATGATATTATTTTTCACATCATGTGTTGCCATCAATGCCAAAGGGGGATATTGTCGGATGTTGTGGTTGTGTTGCTGATATATTATTGTCATTGATGTCAACACTATTAGAATTTTAATCTACTTAGGGCTGTATATGTCGAGGAGATTGAGAAAATTGTAAAAAATATAGTACAGGAAGCCAGTGGAGCTGAATAGGTCAGAATGATGGAAAGCTCTGTGTATTAAAGATTTGAAGGTGTTCTACAAAGGGTTTGGTATTGAACCTTTCTAGTATGTTGTTCAAAATTTTTAGAGGTGCGCATGAAGTTTCATGGAAGTTATGATGATTTGTATACCTACAGTTATTCGGTCTCTATAGATGGTGTTCTTAGTCAAAGTGGATGAAATTATGGTAATCTCATGTGTTTCTCATGTGCCTATGATGTTCATGGATGAGTCTATATCAGGCTATATCCTTGGTATACATCCGTAGTGATTGGAGTGTTCGTGATCAAATATTTTTCTGATATGTGCTCGAGTGTTCATGTTCTTGGCCGACATTGTGGTGTTAGCGTGTTACAGATCCTTAAGGATTAATATTTTATTGTTTGGCATGTTTGGAGATGTTTTTTTGGGTCCTCACTATGTTATGGCCGACTTGTGTTGGTACGCATTGAAATTTATTCATGTATCAAGGCCGATAGTTGTAATTTATTCCTTATTTGTGGATGACTAATTAGTGGATGCAAATTCGTGTAGCGGATATATATACAAGATTTTTTTCCTCATTTAGAGTGTGCTCAAGAGTACAAGTGATGTACAAGTGCGAATAAAGGTCAGATCATTCAGAGTAGAGTGTGGAAGAGTTTGAAGAGGTATTAGTGTGCCTAACTGGAACTTTAACCAAGCTTTTACAGAAGCTATTTTCTCAGTTCAAATTCATCAGATGGATTTAATCTGATTACTATATGTAAGGCAGTGAGCCTTCCCTTTGAGCAGTGTGCTCTAGGTAGTGTGCCTAAATGCAAGTGCATTCTCTTTTTATTCTTCATTATACTTCTAACAGGGTATAATCTTGTGGACTAACATCCACCGTGATTTTCCCCTCACAGGGTTTCCATGTATAAAATATTTGTGTTCATGTGTCTCTGATGTGTTGTTCTTATGCTCGCATTATTAACAGGGATAACTTTAAGAACCCCCCCCTCGGTAAAGGTGTAAAATCCTGGCGAATCTTATGCACAGTATTAAAAAATTTGTAAAATCCTGGCGAATCTTAATGATTAATTGGTAAAAATAATAATCAAAGTAGCAAATCCTAGTGAATAATCACTAAAAATATTAATACAATGGTGAATCTCTCCTTTAAAAAATTGCATAGTTGGTCGACGCAGTTGCCCCATATATTTTTTTGTTTTTTTAATATTGAAGTAGGGGCCCACAGGCGGTAGCCACTGGTGGGCCCAGGGGCGGTAGCCATTGGTGGGGTCAAGGGGCAATGCCCCTTGTGGGGGTCAAGAGGGCAGAGCCCCCTTGTGGGGGGTCAAGGGGGCAATGCCCCCTCACGGGGTCTAGGGACAACAGCCCCGACACGCTCCTGGAGCATAAATTCACTATTGAAAATGCATTGGAGAACACACGGATGAAGTGTTTTTAAAAAATCTCTCTTGAAAATTAAGACTAAATGAAACTTGAAACTTTTACCATCGATTAGCTTTTAAATCGGATGGTTGCAAGTTCATTCTGTGAGCAAATATCGATGTGAGTGAACATCATTGATGGGACACTTAGGGATGTCCCACCGATACAATGATGATGATGTATGGCATGAACTATTGGCAACAGTAAATGGTGGAGATCAAACAGAGCTTTGATTGGATGTCTTTTAAGGAGCTTGGTGCGAATATAGTAGATTCCCTTCTTGATTCTTCGAAATTACACAATATTACTAGTGAATATTATTAATATTTTTAAATACTATATAAACTACTAGCAAATCAGTGCCAATGACGCATCATTTACATGGCGAATTAATCGAGACACGATTATTTTTTTGTAAAAACCTTGCAATTCAGTCTCCGTTTTAGCTTGTACTATTTCCATTTTTGGATCTCTCGATTTCTATTATTTGCCAATTAGCAAAGACTCACCACTAAAGTTTTCCCTGATTATTAATTACCAGATTTGTGATATACGGATTGGTTAATGTTGTATAAGTTTGATTTTGGTAACAACTGATTCATCCCCCCCTCTCAGTTGTCTATCCTTGTTTTGCCAACAGGCTAGGACCATTTTGCAACACATCAAGATGATTTGTGGTCGCCTTGTTGGAATTAATATATTCTAGTGGACCTAATTGATGTTTTGAGATTTTGTGGAGGATATATATGGAAGAACCCATTAGTTGCAAGATGTATGAGTGTGGAATGCATTAAATATCAAGCAGAGAAGTGCAAAATTGTGTGAAGATAGATCAGATGCACTTGAACACCTCAGACAACAAAGTGTATTGTTGACACATGTAATTTTTCTATCTCTATATGTGTCCTACTCTGAGATAGTGAGTCTCATCAGGTACTTGTATCTTGCCCTGAAGTTGTACACTTCAACCTACAAGTCCTTGGCAATGAGCCATATTGTAACTTTGTAAGTAGTGAGCTTCTTATATTGTTAGTTAACTCTCACCGTGGTTTTTCCCTCATTGGGTTTTCCACGTAAATCTGGTGTTATCTTGTGCATGTGTGTTCCTTGCTTTATCTTTCTTTGTTGTTGATCTGGTTAGGGGTTGAATTACTGCATCTTATAGTATTGTTGTTTTGGTTAAAGGTTGTTGGTATTGTTAAAGAATTCAATTGGTATATCCTGCATTAATCTATCTAATGATTCTTGATCTAGTTCAAAAGATTGAAGTTATATTGTGTTGAAGGGGTTGATTTTTTGAAGAGACTGATTCACTCCCCCTACCTCTTACTCTTAGTCTCCAAGTGTATCCAACAAAATATCCTTATGGCCTTGGGCAATGTTTGGAAGACCATCTTAACATGTGGGTGGCTTATATGTAAATGGGTTCATTTTAAGCTCCTATACTAATAATTTCTCTTTTTAGTCACTTACAATTTTTTTCCCTATGAAATCAATATTCCATTGAATGCCTTTACATACTAAGACATCAAAACATTTTGTCACATAAGCAAGTACTAAGTCAACTTACAATTAGTAAGAAAGGCTAGGAATCAATAACTTTGAATTTAAAAATTTAATTTTGTGGTCAATCTCAAGTGGTTCAAGGTGTAACCCAATTGAATGTGGAAAATAGGCGCAAAAAAATCTACAATAAGATTGAATCTATGAAAATGTGTAAAAATATAAATAAATAAAAATGAATAAAAAAAAAGAAACAAAACTTTAAAACAAAAATGTACCACTTATTATATTTTATTAAAAATATTTCTATAAAAATAAATCTAAAATTAAATAAAAATTCATAAACATACAAATTTTACCATCCTAAAATAACTCTCATTAAATATAACTATTATAATTTATAATTTAAATTTTACCCAATATAAAAATATTCTATCTGCTTGCCCTTGTTTTATCCTATATCACAGATGAAACACATTCCCATTAACATATAATTGCATTTAAAGAACTCCATCCGCATAAGAACTTTATCGAGCCCATTATTTCAAATGTAAGTCATGTAGACCGAAAAGAAAAACCTTATATATCAACTAATTCCAACCATACATCAAATCCAAATATCTGATAGGAATGTTAAAAACACATAAAAGCATTTGAGGAACAAAATATTTAGCAAAAGTCACTTGTTTCCGTCTACCAAACAAACTGAACCTGAATATAAGAGAACTGACCCCATATACTATCAAATAACTAATACTACATGATATATGTCTCGGTGTAGCAAAAGCCCTTCTAAGCTTTCTACTTCCAACTCTCATTTACCATGAAGGTGAACAAGGGAGAGCTTGATCTCCACTCTTGGGATTGACGTTGAATATGACTGTATTGTTGCCACCAAATCATGAAACTACTCTTCTCCAAAAATACCTCTACAGAAATACTCTTATCTCTGATCATACTCCCAACGTATTCTTCGAACTCAAGACTTTCGTTCAGAGCGGCATTTATGTCTTGATGTTGTTGGAGACTTATCAAGGCTTTACGAGCCTCTTCTAAACGAGCCCAAAAACATGAGTCCTGAGTTAAGGATGCGAAACTTGTGCGGCCCCTTCTTTCTCTACCAGTGCGAGTTTGCTCTTTTTCTTTCATCCATTTCTCCAGAACTATGTGACGATGCGGTCGGACCCCTTCTGAAAGATTGCTTTTGTTTTCCTTCTCTGTACGGTAGTGGTATGCAATGTCCAAAGGCTCTACAAGTCTTCTATATGCAGTGCCAGCATTGATCCATTTATTTCTGGTTCGGAAGTCACTGGGCAACACATGCTTCTCTTCCTTGACAACAATCTCATCCCAGAAGTGTCCCAACTTTGTTCTGAACTGCACATTTACAAAAAAATCTTTCTTTTCATCATTCTGTTTGAAAGCATCATAATAGCCAGTTTCGTTCCCCTTACAACGCAATTTATACCATTCCAGCTCTAACATGTAACTTTGGTGTTCGCTCAACCTCACATTGAGTTTGTCATCGTTCATATCATGCTCATTTTTCTCCTCTCCAACTTTTTTGAGTGCAAAAAATGCATGATTGTCCTGCTTAAAAGTCAAAAGTCCTCAATCTTAGTGTGTATTGTCTAAACAAAGGAAACAACATTAAGAGGAAAGAATACAGAGAACCACAAAGCTACCAGAGCTATAGAAACGAATGGTAGAATGGAACAGCTAATAAATGCATACCAGCAAATTTTTATAGGTATTGAGGTGTAATAAAACGGCCAGAGGCTAGACCTGGGCCTTTGTGTAGTTGATTAGTTTTTTGCTCTATCACAGTAGTGAGACGGTCAAGGATTGTCATGTCGCGTGCCCCATTGTATCTGTGGTTTGGAGACTTTATACCCTTTTTTCAAAATGGCAGTTCAACAGAGGTCGGGAGGGTAGCCTATGGCAAGTAAATCGTATTTACAAGCTGTTGATCCATGTGGAATATGCCCAGCGTTTGATTTTGAGTTTGATGATACATTAGGATTAAACATTCAAAGCATGGCTTGGAGCGCATGAAAGGCTACCTCATCTCCTCTCTCCAGCCTCCCTCTCCATAAATCTTAGGATGCAGGGACCTAACAGTAAAATATTCTTTTTTTCTTTTTTCATGTTAATATATTACTTGTCTATTTTATTTGACTAAAAGTTGAATTTTGTGTTCGTTTTGGCAAAATCTCACTAACTAAATGAGCTTACAAATTTCGGGATTTTTTTACTTATAATGAAACATCTAAAGAAAACAACATCAATTTTTGCATATTGCATCTATGGTTTTCAGAGCACGAATCATGCAAGTATGATACATACAAAAGTTAAAGCACAATTAATGAGATTACCTGAGCTCCAACACCAATTGTTTCCAATTCCAAGGCTATTCCGATCTCAAAGGAGGAGTTTGAGACGAAGTTTGCAGACTGTCTTGCATTTAGCAAGGCTTCTTCGATACCTTCCAACATACGGCCATAATCCGTGTGCTCTGAAATACAGGTATCTGCAATGTTATCATCGAATGCTATTCCTTCTTGGCTTTGCATACTGAAATGTAGCAACTTAAGGACAGCTTTAGAATCCTCAAAACAAGCTGCACCATGGGTTGAACAGAACATAAAAATACCGATGGGTACATACGGGCTTCTAAGATCAGATTCTCCAGGGTAATTGTTTCCTATTGTAGATGTGCACTCCAGGACATTGTTACGAAGAGTCATGGCAGCTTCCGAGATAGAAACATCTGATACATCAACACGGTCAATGCCCATTAATTTGCTCCGCCAGTGAGGTACAATTGCATCCAAGGGCTTGACAATTGATTCATATGGTGCAAGGTACATCCTAGGAACAATATCATACTTGCAGACAACATGACAAAATCTGCCCAACCAATCCTCGCGCGCAATTGCCTCCTGAATTGTGGCATTTCCAACCAAAGGAGCACCAAAGGTAATGCATAAGCAATTAAAGTTTCTCAACCGCTTTTCTAGGAACCAGAGAGTGGCCAGGGCTGCAACTGCACCTCCTATGGAATGCCCCACAAATACAATGGCTCGTTCCTGTAAACCTTGCATCTGTGGTACAAACAAAAAAGGGAATTACATTCTACTTATAATCTTAGATCTCTACTAACTAAAGTAAACTAGGCCCTGTCAATTATGGCACTGAACAATTGAGGAATATTTGATTGACAATAATTCATTCTCTAGCGTTATGTGACAGAGTGCTAAAGCTGGAGCATCACCATGATGACGACATGGTTCAAGTCTTTCCTTGAACCAGTGGGAAAGATCCTCATATCATTGTGGCTGCGACAAAGCAGGCCAAAGATTCAAGGGATCTGCTGTAATCCCTTATTGACCAAACCAGTCAAATATTTCTTGATAATCCCTAAGGCATAAAAATATGGAGTACCGAAATTTACGAATATTGGGGGCACAACAGCTTGGGAATTCTGAAATTTAAAAATATTGGGTTACAAAAATATGGAGTTACTAGAGCATATTAATATTAAGGGCTGTTCTCACCAGGGTTCGAACCTGTATGTTTCATTTTAGTTCTCATCAGGGTTCAAATCTGTATTTTTCATTTTAAGAGGCAATGTCTAAGCAGCCTACAAAACGATCAGTTGACTGTATTTATTAATTAATTAAAAATAAAAAATGCATTATATATTTATTTTTAATTAATTAATAAATACATTAAATGGTCGTTTTGTATGCTGCTTAGACAATTCGTATCTGAACTACTTGACTTTTGCCCAGCAACAATAACATTTGACTCAATTGGCTTGCAGTTATACTTTAAAAACACCAATTCTTTTTAAAAAAGTTGGTATATTTAATCAATAAGAGATGTTTGATTTTCGCAGAAATAATTTTTTTTAAATATAGATAGTTCCCCTCTTTTACCATTTGTGATAGCTTTTAAATAGGGGCTTTCACGTTGTAAAAGAGTTCTTTTTGGTGCATTTTTATTTAATGATAACAACTAGACTGTTTAATAAATCTTTTTATTCTTTTCAATGGTTTCAACATATTTGAGCTTTTTATTCTGTCAGTCATACTTACACTACTCTTCTTATAACAAATTCTATTTCTTATCTTAATGAGATCCTGTGGCTGCTAGATCCAGTTGGAGTTTACACAGCACCATTTGAGTTAGCATCACCTCTTGAGATGTTCTCATCTTTATGGACACTTCACTAATAAAATCACACCCTATCTAACTCTAATACCATGGTAAAACTCTGAAAATTAACATCAGAAATATTATTTAAAACAAAATTGTTTTATTTATTCAATAAAAAATAACTATAATTATGGTTTCAAAGAAGCAACATAAACTTTTAAAATCATGAATCTAAGTATGACAGTGAACTGCTACTCAGTAACATTTTGAACATCTCTAAAAAATTTGAAATCTTTTCAAAACCCTCTTAAAATTAATAATTTTGATCAAAATTATTTATCTAATAAAATACATTCATATACATTAGTTCATTAATTTCAACAGAAATTTTTTTTTTATATTGATACATGTGATAAATGCCCTGTAAACTATAAAATTTGTCATTGCATAAATTTCTGTACAGATTGATCGAGATTGACCAAGGATACAGGAGTGCGTGATACTAACATTGATTGTATAAAATTATAGACAGACTTCGAAGCTACCTGACATATGCCACAAATTTCTAGGATCCCTTCTCTAAAGGATGACAATTAACCTCGTGAACTTTTTGTATCTGGAGCTTCAATTTCCTAAGTGACAGATTCCTTCAATGCAATAAACTGATGACAATCGTAATGGGGGATTTATTCAATGGTTTTATTTTACAAAGGTTAAGATCGCTTAAGTTTTGGGCTAATTTGCTGCACTTTTAGATGAGTTGTATAATATTCCGTGTACTGTGTAGTAGCCATCATAATAAATAGACAAAACTTAAAAAAGGTAGTAAGCTGATCAATCAGAACTCTCATTAACTAATAACATCAATAAAGAAAAGTGCATTAGATTAAAACTCCAGGTGGGTACTGATCGAATAATTTGCAGATTAGAGCTCACTTTTGGAATGAAAGAGCAGGGATCCTACATCACAAACCAACCTTATAATATGGATTCAAAGGTCTACTTACCTCGGCTTTGAAATCTGAATTTTCCAGAATATGCCGGAATCGGTTGAGAGCTCCCTTGTGAACAAGGGCCGGTTTTACATCATCAAACTTTAGGCCTGAGAAGATATCCTCATTCTGGATATTGCACTCTCCATATTTGCTATCTCCATATTTGCTATCTGGGGCAATGAAATCTTCGTTATGAACGAAGGGAAGATCACATATAATACACCTTAATCTCTTTTCAGAAGAAAACTGCCTCCTCTATCGTTGGAAATACTACATATTGCCTCCCATTCCTTGGGCAGGATCCCACTGGTAGCAATGAAAGCTGCAAGCTCCCGGCCAACACTGAACCTATAACAACAAATCTACAAATTAGCACCATGTGGGCAATGGGCATTAAAAAAGCCAAAGCTCATTTAGTTAAAATCTCCTTAATGGTTTTCTGATTAAATTGGCTTAGAATTGTCTCAAAAGAAACGATTCAGATTTCTGTCGTCTTTTGGGCACACAATAGACATTCTCAGTGATTTATCGTCTCTCACTTCCACTACACCTAGTTTTATGAGGTCTACATTCACACCCAAATCAATTAACAGGAAAAAAATTGAAAAACATGAAATTTTTAGCATTTGAAGATTTTTAGATTAAATTAATCTTTTTAGGAGTACTAAACAGTGTGTTTTTTCTGGATTTTACTGTATGTAATTTGTTTGCATCAACGTTGATTACACTCTATGATCCATCATTAGGATGAGAAAATAACTCAAGGAGAAAAAATGATAGATCACAGAGTGTGATCAGAAACGTTATACAAACAAATTACAAGGTAAAATCCAAAAAAAACACGTTATTTAACAATACAAACTGTGGAAATCTAATGTTTTTAATATATGATTACTTTTCTTCATCAATATTTTAAGTTACATTCCATGATCTATTGTCAAAATAAACCGAAAAAAATGATAAAAATATCTTTGAACGTTTGTAACCCAAATGAGAACTCACAAGCTCATACTTACAGTGGAGGGCTTGTCAAATCTACATCCATTTCTTGTGACCTCCTACTCGCTTGGCATTTGAGTTCACGGGAGGTGCCTTTATAGAGTTTTTTCCCCCTCTCTCATCTAAACAAAAATAAAAACAGAATAATTGAGGAAGTAGCAGAGCAGCATCTAGGAAAACGCATTGGAAATGAAGTGTCGGGGACCAAGTACGTAGCAAAGGGAGAGAGAAAATGGAAATGTCAATGTCATCTCAAATTTTGTGCCATACGAAGATTTTATATTGGATAGATTGCAAATAATCTAGGGGACTTCTTCTCAGAGATTAAGAGAGAATAAAATTAAAAGTCCTTGGAAGCTGTGTGGAAGAGGCCGCTTTGTATTGGGCCACACCAGATGGTTTAATATCTAATTAACAAATTGTACGATGTCAACTGTTTGGGTTGGTTCTGATTTGGTACTGCAGCATTTGTTAATTTGTAGTTATTAAATCCATTAAATGCCGCATTTTTTTCATAAATTTTCAGTTTCACTGTAAAATATGTTTTTTAAGGTTGAAAAGCGTTTTACTAATCATATGAATGAGTATGTGTTAAAAACAATGTGAGAATCATTCTGAGATTAAGTAGGTGTTTATTAAACAATCGATGATTACGGGAGGCAATTTTGGTCTCTTAATATTCTAACAGTGCTTTCCTTTTCGCCTTGAAATTCACGTTGAAGAGATGTACACACCTCTTTTGGAATTTATCTGCAAGGAGTCTGTTATGAAGTTCCACGGCAATATTTTAAATAAAGCGTCTTTCGTGGGAAAAGGCTACGCAGCATACAATCTGGCTATTTGATCAGATTTATTAATTAATTAAAAATAAAGATACAGTATTATCTTTATTTTTAATTAATTAATAAATCTGATCAAATAGCCAGATTGTATGTTGGGTAGCTTTTTCCCCTTTCGTCTACTTCCCACCATCCAAGATGGTCATGAGGTGACTAAAGTTTGTGTGGTTTCATTTTGGATAATAAAACTTTTCTTTCATAAATTGTTTAAAATATTAATATTATTAATCATATTTATGAGTTTAATGGGTTATAGTTTTCAATTACAGTAAAGTTTTTTTAGAAAAAAATGATAATTAATTTTTTAATTATATAGAAGATGACATAAAATATATGTGATTGAAGGATAAAAATTATTATATATATGTTTATTTTAATAAATAATGTATATATTATTGATTAAAAGATAATATTACATATATTCAAACAAGTGAATGGAAATAGTCACACTTCAAAAGTTCAAATAGAATTAAAATTATTATAATAATTTTTATACCAAAAATATAAGAATAATCTTTTTCATTCATTTTAGACAATAATTTACTAAATAATTCATAAAATTTATAGAGTTTATCTTCCTCGTATAAACAAAACTTCCTTCTCATTTTGTAGTTATGGGGAAAAATTTTTTTAGAATAATTCTCAATTGAGATAATAATAATTGGGTGTTTAGGGATTATTTGTGAATGTTTTTTCAAGGTAGTCTTATTTTTGCTTATCTAGTATTACATACATATTTGTTTTCATGTGTGCATACTTTTGGAATAAGAATATAGTGGATATTTGTAGACTTGACAATCTTCAAACATTTGACAACATTGTGAAGTTGAGCTCCTCATAATCTATGATTACAATGTTTATTGTTGTTTATGTATAGTTAGACCCTATGCTTTATGGATTGTTAGTGCACATTCCATTTTTATGGGGGATTTATCATTAGCCACCATTTTGGACTAGAGTAAGAGTAATTGGGACCACTTTTGTTTCTTGTGTATTCCATGCATATCCAAAATGTTGAAAGTTCATGACAACAAAGAGAGGTAGATCAAGTGTTTTGATATTTTTTGTAGATGATAGCCATCATTTTATAAAATGTGTCATTGAAAATTCTAGTTGCAATCCAAAAAATATATTAGTGTAACTTGTTGTTTGACATGCACAACAACACCTTTGCCTCTAGTTGTTCATATTTAAAATTGAATTTGATATGCCCCTTTTTTCTTCTTGACACTGCAATGTGCTACCAATGTGGCCATTGATTTTAACATTTTTTGTTATGTGTTGCAACCAAATCATTTATTACAAATAATTGCATGGAAAAACAAAATATATCTTATTACTTTGTAAATAGGCTAGTAATGGTGCATCACATGAGGATTTGTAGAGTTAGGTATGTTGCCTTCGCATTCCTTATATTTTTGAGAAGTTTGTAAAATTTGGTTTGGGTAAGTTCATCCCTATGTTGTAATTATTTTTGTCTAATATGACCATTGTTTAGAAGCTTCTCCAAACTTTTATCCCATATGATGATCTAACATACATTAGAATGCCCCATAATGATGACAAACATTAAGAATATGGGATGTCTGATTGCAATCCAAATGTGTAATATTTGTGTCTAAAACATTCTTGAAATGGATAACTTTGATGCCCATGAGGAATTGTGGGATATTATTTTATTATTATTCTTTGAATTCCTTGCATATTGTTGTAATAACATTGAATACGGAGAATAATGAAAAAGGTAAATATTATGATTTATGGAGTATCTTTCTCAAGGTAGGTAATGGCAATGCACTTAATGCACTCATGGACCACCTATAATTGAGAAAGTAGGCTTACTATTGTTTATGACATAATAAATGACACAATAGTGTTTAAGAGGAGTTACATTCTATTCTTAATATATGCTCTTTATCAATGAGACATTAAATTTTTGTACGCATATTTGGGTGCCTAAATTTGGAACCTTATTTTGACCTAATATTTTGTAAAATATCTATGCTTTCTTATTTTTAACTACTCTATATATTGGAGGCATGTGATAGAGGTTATATATGGTTATTTCTAAGCACTGCCATAGTGCCAAAATATTGTTAGATTGATGAAGATTGTATGAATTGTAATGGTGTTCTTGTTTCCACTCAGTTAATACAAGTTTAGTATCTCTAAGTTGGTGGAGGATAATTTTTCTAAAAGGGTTTCTCTATGTACATCTAGTGTTATATTTGTTCACTCATTTTGATTTGATGTTATATGCATCTCTTCATGTTTTATATCAAGTATAATGGTTAATCTTATGTTTATCTTTTCCCCTACTATATCCACCCACCACTACTTAGTCAAGGCCCAACCATCCCAAATAGATTAGTAGAGTGGATTTGAATAATTGGATGTGATAAAATTTAAGTTTATACTTATTAAAATTATACATGGCTAAGTGCACCAATCTGTGACACAATTTTGATGCCAAATTGTAAAAAAACCCGTAATAGGCCATATTGCGCTCACCAAATTTGAAAAGTGCCAAATTTGGCGCTCGCCAAATGGATTGAATTTTGCAATCAGTGAAAAAGTGTGAGTTCTCTTTCTTTTTGCAATGAAGTTTGGAATGCATTTTTCTAAACTCTTTTATTTTCGCTTTCTCTTCCAAGGAAACTATATACATGAAATAAACATTTAAGTATAAGTTTACATTTACATATGGACATTTTCTTTCTTATACTTTAAGTTATATTACATGTATATAGGCAGGATATTTGAGAGTGGTTTCAGATCTCTAAGAATTATAATGCAAATTCTAGTTTTTGGAAGATCTTAAAAATTTCAGACTTAGTCAAATTTTAGTAATCAGGAGGTCAAATTTTAGTAGCTAGCAAATTGTATCAACTTTCTCTCTCCTTCTCTCTACTCTCTATCTCTCCACTCCCTCTCTCTCTCTCTCTCTCCCTTGCTCTCTCTCTCTCCCCTCTCTCTCTCTCACACCCCTCTATCTCCTCCCTACATCTGCCTCCCCCCTCCCCTCTCTCTCTCTTTACCACCTCTCCCTCCATCACTTTGTATCTCACTTATGTCTCCTTCCCTACCTCTTTCTCTCTCTACTCTCTATCTCTCCTCTCCCTCCCTCTACCTACATCTCTCTCTCACTCTTTATCCCTCTCTTCCCCCACTTTCTCTCTAACTCTCTCCTCTCTATCTCATAATTCTCTCTCCCTCCCTCTCACTCTCCCCTCTCTATCTCACCACTCTCTCTATCTCTCTCTCTCTCACACACAAACCTCTATCTCCCTCGCTAACACTCCCTCCCTCCATCCTTCCCTCTCTACTTCTCTCTATCTCTCCTCTCCCTCCCTCTCTCGACCTCACCCTCCCTCCACTTCTTTTTGTCTCTCCTCCCAATCTCTCTCACTATTGTCCCTCCCTCCCTCCCCCTCTTTCTCTCTCAATTGATCTTTTGTCTATATCACCATTATCTCTCTCTCACTCACACACACACCTATATATCCCTACCTATCCCTCCCCTTTGTACTCTTTATCTCTCCTCTTTCTTTCCCTCTCTATACATACCTCTCCCTCCATCACTCTCTCTCTCCATCCCTCTCTATCTCACTTATGCCTCCTTCCCTACCTCTTTCCCTCTCTACTCTCTATCTCTCCTCTCCCTTCCTCTACTTACCTCTCTCTCTGTCTCTCCATCCCTCTCTTTCTCTCTCACTCTCCCTCATTCCCTCTCTCCTTCCTATCCATCCCTCTCTCCTTCCCTCTCTACCTACCTCTCACTCCACTACCTACCACTCTCTCCCTCACCCATCTTTCTCTCTTACTCTCTCCTTCCCTCTCTACTCTATATCTCTCCCCCATTCCCTCTCTAATATATTTCTCTCTCCCCCTTCCTCTGTCCCCTCATTTTTTCTCCTCTAGCTCTCTCTCCCTCTCACACACACTCACCTCTATCTCCTCCTTTCCTCTCCCACCATCCCTCCACTCTCCATTTCTCTCTATCTATCATCTCTCTCTACATCTCCTTCCCTCTATATTTATCTTTATCTCCCCTCTCCCTCTCTTTACCCACTTCTCCCTCCATCACTCTATATCTCAATCGTGTCTCCTCTCTCTCTCTCTCTCACACACACACACACACACACCTCTATCTCATCCCTACTTGTCCCTCCCTCCCCTCTCCAATTCTCTATATCTCTCCTCTCTTTACATCTCCTACCCTCTCTACCTATATTTATCTCCCCTATCCCTTTTTTTACCTACCTCTCCCTTCATCACTTTGTATCTCACCTATGTTCCCCTACCTACCTAGGGTTGAGGTATTAAGGGTCAAGGGTTGATAATTGATGGTTGAGGGTTTAACTTATAGGGTAGAGGGTAGAGGGTAGAGGGTTTAAGGGTCAAGGGATTAAGGGTTGAGGATTGAGGGATTACAGTATAGAGTTTACTTGGGTTTAAGGGTTTAAGGTTTGAGGGTATAGGGTTGATGGTAGAGGGTATTGGGTTTATGGTAGAGGGTATCTGGGTGAGGGTTGAGTGTTTAAGGGTTTAAGGGTTGAGGGCATAGGGTTGGTGGATTAGGGCAGAGAGGGAGGGAAGGATGGAGGGAGAGATGGAGGGGGAAGTGAGATAGAGAGGAGAGAATATGAGATAGGGATAGAGATATATGAGGTTTGAGAATTGAGGGTATAGGATTGATGGTTTAGGGTATTGGGTTGAGGGTAGAGGGTAGAGGGTAGAGGGTTGAGGGTTGAGGGTAGAAGGTTTAAGGGTTTAGGGTTAAGGGTAGAGGGTTTAGGGTATAGGTTTAAGGGTATATGGTTGAAGGACTAGCATTGAGGGTCTAATGTATAAGGTAGAGGGTATAAGGGTTCAGGGTTTAGGGTTTAAGGGTTGAGAATTAAGGGATTAAGGGTTCAAGGTTGAGGATTGAGGGTTAAGGGTTTAATGGTTTAGGGTTTAAGGGTTGAGGGTCAAGAGTTTAAGGATGAGGGTAGATGGTTGAGGGTATAAGGTTGATGGATTAGGGTTCAAGGTCCAACATATAGGGTACAAGGTATAGGGGTTGAGGTTTTAGGGTTAAGGGTTTAGGATTGAAGGTGGAGGGTTGAGGGATTAGGGTTTAAGGGTTAAGGGTTTAGGGATTAGGGTAGAGAGTTTAATTGGGTTTAAGGGTTTAAGTGTTGAGGGATTAGGGTTGAGGGTATTGGGTAGAGGGTAGAGGGTAAAGGGTTTAGAGGTTTAGGATTTAAGGGTTGAGGGTTGAAGGTTTAGGGTATAGGGTTGAGTGTTCAAGGTTTTAAGGGTTGAGGGATTAGGGAAGAGAAGGTGGGATGGAGGGAGGGAGAGATGGAGGGAGAGTCTTGAGAGAGAGAGGGATGAAGTAGGAGAGAGATAGAGGTTAGACGGTTAAGGGTAGAGGGTTTAAGGGTTTAGGGTTTAAGGGTTAAGGTTTTAGGGTTTAGAGGAGAGGGGAGAGAGATAGAGGGAGTGAGTGAGTGAGTGAGAGAGAGACTTGGGAGAGGGATAGGGGGTAGGAGGGAGAGTCTTGAGAGAGAGAGTGAGGGAGGGAGTGGGAGAAACATAGAGGGTAGAGGGTTAAGGGTTGAGGGAAGAGGGTTTAAGGGTTTAAGGGTTAAGGGTAGACAGATAAGGGTAGAGGGGAGAGACATAGAAGGAGTGAGTGAGTGAGTGAGAGAGACTTGAGAGAGGGAGAGGGGGTAGCAGGGAGAGAAATGAGAGAGAGAGAGAGGGAGAGGGAGTGGGAGAGAGATAGAGGGTAGAGGGTAGAGGGTTTTAAGTGTTTAGGGTTTAGGGTTAAGGGTAGAGAGAGAGATACAGAGAGGTAGAGAGGGAAAGAAGGTAGAGATATTGAGAGAGAGGAGGCAAGAAGGGAGAGAGAAATAAGTATAGAGGGACAAATAGGTAGACCCTTAAACCCTAATCCCTCAACCCCCATACCCTCTTAATCCCTCAACCGTAAACTCTTAAACCCTAATCCCTCAACCCTTCAACCCTAATCCATCGACCCCCATACCCTCTTAATCCCTCAACCCTTCAACCCTGATCCCTGATCCCTCGACCCCTATACCCTCTTAATCCCTCAACCCCCATACCCTCAACCCTTAAACCCTAATCCGTCAACCCCATACCCTCTTAATCCCTCAACCCTCAACCCTAATCCCTCAACCCCTATATGCTCTTAATCCCCTCAGATTTTTAGCTTGCCATAAGGAGTATTCAGATTTTCAAGTCCCAGTGCAGTTGCAGGCACATTCAGCAACATATGACAGTGAGCATGTCTATGAATGTTTTGTTGAATTTAGGTACACTTTGTATGTTGAAGATGACAACGATTTTTCATATGATAGTAAGAATAATGAAATGCATACTAATGAGATGAATATGAATCAAATTGAATACAATGATTTCCTAAAGGTTTTCAATGACAGTGCATATTACAGGGTAGGTGGGATGGATAGTTTCAAAAGAAATCTAATGAGCTCTATTCAGAACAAAGTTTATGATAGAGGAAAGCGTAGGTTTTTCTTTTTGAGGTGTCCCGGGGCCATCCCTAATGGTTTAATTTTTTAAACCATAGTAGGTACAGAGGATTAAGGATTGCCAGTGCATGGACAATTCTTAGCAATGCCTCTTTAAAAAATTATCTTCCATGCACAGTACTGTAGGGTTTTCCACTTCTCCATTTTCTCCATTCTCATATTATTCATCTGCTCATTCCCTCCATCTATCATCACCTTCATTTTTCATGGCTTTGCTTGGTCTTCTCTACCAAAGATACTCTAGATTCTTGTAGTGGTTTGCAAAATCACTCATCCCCAATAGGAGACATTATTAGAGATAGAGGGAGTAAGTGAGAGAGAGAGACCTGAGAGAGGGAGAGGGAATAGGAGGGAGAGTCTTGAGAGAGAGAGGGACCGACTTCAGAGAGAGGGAGAGACACAAAGTGGGAGAGAGATAGAGGGAGTGAGAGAGAGAGGGAGTGGGAGAGGGAGAGGGGGGGAGGGAGAGGGTGTGGGAGGGAGAAATTTAAGAGAGAGAAGTTGGGAGGGAGACACCTGAGAGAAGGAGAGGGAGTCAAAGTGGGAGAGAGGGGGTGGGAAGGAGAGACCTAAGAAAGTAGGGTGGGAGGTAAGTGAGTCATGACAGAGAGGGATTGTGAGATAAGTGAGGCCTAATTCCTCAACCCCTATACCCTCTTAATCCCTCAACCCTCAATCCCCAACCCTCAACCCTCAACCCTTATACCCTAATCCATCAACCCCCATACCCTCTTAATCCCTCAACCCTCAACCTTTAACCCTTAAACCCCAGTCCCTCAACCCCCATACCCTCCTAATCCCTCAACCCTCAACCCTCAAGCCCTAATCCATCAACCCCCATACCCTCTTAATCCCTCAACCCTCAACCCTTAACCCTTAAACCCTAATCACTCAACCCCCATACCTTCCTAATCCCTCACCCCTCAACCCTCAACCCTTAAACCCTAATCTCTCAACCCCCATATCCTCTTAATCCCTCAACCCTCAACCCTCAACCCTCAACCCTCAACCCTTAAACCCTAATCCATCAACCTCCATACCTTCTTAATCCCTCAACCCTCAACCC
>CM021100.1:12539466-12565906 GCA_007115665.2 Sequoiadendron giganteum
ATATTCAACCGTGTATTTTTCAAGTCAAACTCATTGACCTAGGTTTCTTCCACTACTCATGAATCATGGGTCAATGATTTTGACTTGAAAACTACACGGTTGAATCCTGATAGCAATATCATAATTTGACACACTGTGGAAGAAACCTCCTACTTATCAATTGATGAGCTAAAGGGGCTTTATAATGAATGGTTCATAAGGCATAACACTTGCTGAAGGTTTTGCAAATGGGGTAGCAAGCTAAGTGGGCTTAACTTTGGGGGAAACTCTGTGGTTAAGCGCGCTTGAGCTAGAGCAGTACTGGGATGGGTGACCTCTTGGGATGGACCAATGCTTCACCTTTGTGAGCATCACCTAGATGCAATGAGTGCTCAATATTCAACCGTGTAGTTTTTAAGTAGTTTTCTTCCACAACATGTCAAATTATGATATTGTTAACCACTACTCATGAATCATGGGTCAATGACTTTGACTTGAAAACTAAATGGTTGAATCCTAATAGAAATATCATAATTTGACACACTATGGAAGAAACCTCCTACTTATCAATTGATGAGCTAAAGAGGCTCTATAATGAATGGTTCATAAGGCATAACACTTGCTGAAGGTTTTGCAAATGGGGTAGCAAGCTAAGTGGGTTTAACCTTGGGGGAAACTCTGTGGTTAAGCGCACTTGAGCTGGAGTAGTTTGGGATGAGTGACCTCCTGAGACGGACCAATGCTTCACCTCTGTTAGCATCACCTAGATGCAATGAGTGCTAAGTGGACCATTCATTATCATGAGAGATGGGTTCTTGTGAACCACTACTCATGAATCATGGGTTAATGAGTTTGACTTGAAAACTAAACGGTTGAATCTTGATAGCAATATCATAATTTGACACACTATGGAAGAAACCTCCTACTTAGAAATCAGAATTTCGAGAGAGGACAAGGTTTTGGTCAAAATTCTGATAGAGGGAAACAAGATGGACAAGGATTCGAAAGGAGACAACCACCCATGCAAAATAGGCCATGGAAGACCAAACCCAATAATGGAGGAGTCCCTAGTCCAGTATATCAACCTCCTAATAAAGAGAAACCTCTGAATGGTGTATACCTAGCAAAGGTCGCTTTCTTTGGATGGTACTGGCTTCACAAGACAAGTCAACACTCTGAGTTGGATTGTCCTAAGTTCCAAACTATTGCTTCAATCTTCTAGTATGAAGTTGAGAATAAATCCATTAGTTAGGAGATGGTACCCTCTACTTCATATGATTGTTTGGTACTGGTCCTAAACCATGCACCTTTTCCAAAGGATAAAGAGAATGAGCTAGAGTTGGAGTTGAGTGTCCAGAATGGGGAGGTTGAAAAGGTGCTCAATGAAGATGAAATTTCTTAGTTATTCAATGAAGGAATTGAGAATGATAATGGCCCCTTGGATGAGGAGGAATCTGATGTTGAGGAAGTATAGATGTTATAACAACCTACAAGGAAATATGATTTGAGGAATAGACCTAACAGGAATCCGCAAGCTAGAGGTCCATTCACAACATCTATCCCTCAAAATAATTTTACTAATCCACCCGATCCACATGCTAGTAATAATCCATCTTACCCACATGTGCCAACACAATACTTTTCAAAAGGGGGACAACTTGATGTGGCAAAGGGAGGTAATGGTGATAAGTAGACTGTTCATCGTAAGGAAATGCATGTTGATATGAATGTGGAGAAATTGGGTGAGTATGCGACTAAAGAGCTCAAGAAAGTAAAGGTGAATCTTTCTACTTTTGAGTTATTAAGGGTTATTTCTATCATAAACATGGTTTTATAATCTTTTAGTTCACAAGGGAAGATAGTAAGTGAGACAATTGGAAAGATTCCAATTCCACAGGTGCTTAAGGGTCTATGTCAGGTACAGTATGGAGAAAGAGGGAAAGAAAAGGATAGGAGTTGAGTTGCACATGCTAACACACAACTAAGTTTATTCCAGAGAAAGGTAGAAACCCCTCCTTTTCTAATTTCTCTTCGTACTTTTGGGAAGAACCTACATAATTGCCTTTTGGACTCAATAGCATCTACAAATGTCATGCCTTTTTCTATGTGTAGGGCTTTATCCATTACTCCTTCTTCCTCTCAAAATAAGGTCAACCAATTGGACAAGACAGAGGTAAATGTGGTGGGAGAATTGAACATGATTCCCATGCAGGTTGCATCAGATCCTAGGGTGCAACAAGTGATTAACATTTAGGTAGTATATATTCCTAAGACCTATGGTCTAATTTTAGGATGAGACTTCACTAAGACCCTAAATGGATACACATCCACATATAATTCTTACATGTGATTGCCATGGAAAGGGGTCCTGAATCAAATTCAAATTGTAAGGGAACCTAGAATGAAGTATGTAATTACTAAAAACCAGAATACTTCAAATGAGATATTAGTATTAGAGGTCAGTATGGGGAGTTATGTATTGGTTGCTTCCAAGCTTGAGTCAGATAAAAAAGAGATTTTTATGCTGCAAAGCTTCTGTGGTGGGGCTATCTTTGAGTCTAGTAGTCTTGAGATGATGATTGAAACAACAGAGGAAACTAGAGATCAAGTTGATGGACAACTTGGGTTAGTGAACAATTTCTAGGAATTCATCCAAAAGTGTGTATAGGTTCAAATTAAGCTAGGGAGAGGCATCAAGTTTGAGGACCTACTCCTTCCCAATTGGTGTAGAGTACACAATGCTCCTCACTTTGAGATGAAATGTTACCTATGTCAAATAATAGTGGAGCAGATCCAAAGGTGCATCAATCTGACCCCAACTATTAGATTAGATATACAAATCTTTCAAGATGATCCTTAAGGTAAAAGACCAATGTTTCCTGAAGAACCTCCTAGTAGCAGTAAGGCCAAGGATAATTCAAAAGGATTAGGAACTGATGGCTGCTAGACATCAAGATTTGATGGATCCAAATCCAAATAAGGTGTTTGAGCAAGATTTGAATCAATTATCCCAAGAGGCGAGACCTATTTTTCTGCTCATAGGCTCCAATTCTAGTGTGCTAATAATGTAGCTGAGTATGAGGCTTTATTCCATGGGTTATTAATGGCGCAAAGGAAGAATGTTAAGATTTTGCAAGTATTTAGGGATTCTGAGCTAGTAGTTAGGCAAGTGAAGAAACAGTATTCATGCCATGACAAAAGGATGACTAATTATAGACATCGAGTCTAGGATATTATTGAGGGATTTGATCATTTCAACATTCAGTTGATCCCTCGTAGAAAAAATAAAACTGCATATTTTTTGGCACAAGCAACTAGCACATTGCAACTCCTATCACTCTCAGGTTTGAATAAGGTCACCGTAGAACTTACTCCAGTGCCTTCAGTGCCTGACAATGTAAGTAATTTCTAGGTGTTTGAGGATGGTAAGAAAATTCTTGATTTTATTACTAGATGTGATGTGTTTACTTCTCAGATAAATGATGAGGTAGAACCTCAGGAGGCAGAGATAGACCTATAAGGAGTCATGAACTTGAAGACCAACACTATCCCAAGGGGTATGGTGCAATTAGAAATATTTTTTGACTTGGATAGGATAAAGGATCATGAAGAGTCAGCCAAAAAGGAATCCCTCAGTAGTCATTGTGAAGCTTACAATGTGGGAACTCTAGATAATGTAAAAAATAACTTCATTGGCAAGGTATGTAATCCAAAGGAAAGAAAAGGAATCATTGATGCTTTAATTACATATCAGGATGTAATAGCCTGGAGTTATGAAGATCTAAAGATATATGAAACTTCAATAATTATGAACACCATACCTCTCAAGCCAAATGCTAAACCATTCAAGCAGTGACAAAGGACAATTAATACTTTGTTGGAACCCATCATTCAAAAAGAAATGCAAAAGATACTTTCAGCATGAATCATATGTCCAGTAAGACACTCAACTTGGGTTGCAAATTTGGTTCAAGGAAAAAGAATAGGGAGATCAGACTATATGTGGATTTCAGGAACCTCAACAGAGCATCAAAAAATGATAACTATCTAGTTCCTTTGTTAGACAAAGTGTTTCAGATTTTCAATGGATCTCAGATGATGTATTTTTTGATCGGTACTCTGGATATAATCAGGTTATGGTGCAATATGAAGATAGGCACAAAACTACCTTTACTACAAAATTGGGAACTTTTTATTACAGAAGAATTTCCTTTAGACTGATCAATGCTAGAGCTACATTCCAGAGAGCCATGTATATCACCTTTAAAGAAATCATTGGTAAGTACATAATTATTTATATGGATGATTTGACAGTTTTTTCTAAGAAGTGAGGTGATCATATACAAATTTATGTAAAGTATTCCAAAGGTGAAGAGAATTTGGCATCTCACTTAATCCAAAGAAGTGTATTGTTGGAGTCACTAAAGGAAAAATACTAGGACATGTCATTTTAGAGCAAGGTATTTCTATTAATCCTAAGCGAGTAGATGCTATATTGAAAATTCAGCTCCCTGCAAATAAAAAGGAGATGAAATCATTCTCTGGGAAAATCAACTTCATTAGAAAGTTCATCACTGGATTGCAAAAATAGTAAAACCCCTAAATGCAATGTTAAAGCAAGAAGCAAAGGTTGAATGTAATACAGAAGCTAAGGAAGAATTCACATAAATTAAGAGGGCCATTGTTGAAGCTCTAGTGTTGGTAAGTCCTGATTATGCCAAGCCTTTCTACATCTACTCTTTTGCTTCAAAACATTATTTTGCTGGCATGCTGACTCATAAATTTGACCAAGGACATGAACATCCCATAGATTTCATGAGTTCTCCTTTAAAGGATGCAGAGTTGAGATACCCTAATGTAGAGAAGTAGGCTTATGCTTTGGTCAGATCTATGAAGAAGTTCAAGCGCTATATCCTAAGGAATAAGGTCTTTTTCATAATACTTGACCTTACAATGAAGCTTCTACTAATGCAAAATGAGTTAGAAGAATGAAGGGCTAAATGCATAACCCTATTACAAGAGTATGATATTGAGATCTAGCCCATGAAACTGGTGGGGGGACAGGGACTAACAAAGATAATGGTTGAGATGGGCCCCGACCTCACGGTTCAGCATTATTAGTTCTAGGATGTCTCCCCAAGGGATTGGTATGATTAAATTATTTATTACCTTTTGAATAAGCAATGTCCTGAACACTTCAATTCTGTGCGAAGAAGAGAATTGCACTTGAAGAGTGACAAATTCATGGTGAAGGGAGTTGTCTTTTATAAGAAGAACCATGAGGGTGTCTACTTAAGATGCTTAGGAAAGGAGGAAGCTATGAAAGTATTGGCAGAATTCCATGACAGATATGGTATAGGTCATGGGTCAACACCCTCCACTACAAATCAGATCCTGAGAGCAGGCTATTACTGGCATACCATGTTTAAAGATTCACATAATCATGTAAGGACCTTCGACATATGCCAGATGACATGTAAGGAGAAACATGCAACCCTTCCACTTTAGCTAGTCGTAGAGGTAAAACCATTCACACAATGGTGAATGGATTTCATTGGTTCTATAGGCCACAAGTACATTCTCACTATCACTGATTATTTCACTAGATGGATTGAGGCTCTTGCATGCAAACAATGTACTTCTGAAGTGGTAATCAATTTCATCAAATCAGGTATTATTAATCGCTTTGGGTGTCCATTATCTTTAGTATGTGATAATGGTCCTACATTTGCATCATTGAAACTTTCTAACTGAGCCTTTGATCATGGAATCATTCTAAATTTTGCATCTAATTATTATGTGCAGGGAAATGGTTTAGTTGATTCTTCCAATAAGAACCTTTTGTTAGTCATCTATAAGCTATTGGAAAAGAATCCCAAGGATTGGAACACCCAACTTAGGTTTTCCATGTGGGGCAGATCGTACCAGGCAAAAGACATCCCTAGGAACCTCTCCTTATCACCTAGTGTATGTTTTGGAACCTATATTTCCCATCTAGTTAAAGATCCCTACCTTGTAGTTCATTAATGAGTATTATGATGAAGTGGATAAGTGTGAAGCCCACCTAATTGAACTATTACACCTTGAAGAAAGAAGAGATGAAGCTTTAGAAAAATTTGCCAAACACTAGGGTGTAATGAAGAGATTGCTTGATAAGAGAGCTAGGTGAAAACATTTTGAATCTCTGACTTGGTTCTCTACTAGGACAAAGCCCATGACCGAAAGGGGGAGCATGAAAAATTTGGAAAACTTTGGCTAGGGCCTTATCAAATTTCAGAGATTCTGGGAGACAATGTTTTTTGCTTGAAAACCCTCATCAAAGAGGATATCCCACTGCCTATCAATGGGCATTATTTGAAGCATTACTTCCAATCCTTAGCTATTTACAACTCCCTCCTTTTACATAGATATATTAGGTTTCCTTTCTATTGTTCTATTTTTCTTTGGTTATAGTAGGTTTTCTTTTGTTTTGCTTTTGCTTCTAGTCTTCTGCTTTCTCTGGGGTTTGTTGCACCTGCATGGTAATCATTGTATTGTTGGGATTGTTATGGCATGTTTCTGTTACAAACTTCAATCATCCTTCCAAATTCAATTGGTAGAACCCCCTTTATCTGGTGTTACATGTGCTTGGAATTTGAAGGTCATTTTGTTAAGTTAGATCTGGAATGCATTTGGGTCTCATATTTTGCACAAATTTTTAAAATTTCAGGGCTGCGTATGGCCCTTACAAAGTTTGGACAGGTGAAAAATGTTTATGTTCTACTCTAGTGCCACTGTGAGCGTCAACCCTTAGTTAGAGCTTCATTGCTTACAAGGTGAAAGGGAAATTTTAAAGAGATCCTACAAGAATATAAAAAAAAAGAGAGAGAAAATAACTATAAAGACTAGAAGAAATATTCACCTCATCAGGGGTATCCTAGTATCTCTATCAGGGCTATAGATTCTTGATTGGTAGTAGAGATATTCTTGGGAGAATCACAGTAATAACCTCGTCAGGACTATGGACACCTGACTGGAAGCGAGACTCTGTCTAGGATGCTTTTGGAGTTAGAATCTTGTTGTAGTCAAAGAGGGAAATAAATACATTTACACACACTTTGACCCTAGTGCAGGAAAGGAAAACTTTCTTGTGAACTCTCTAACCTTGCCTATGAGTGACTTGGTTTAAGGGCTAAAACCAAAGATTTTGGGTTCTTGATTCCTGTTATTCATTGAAATGGTTTGAAGCATTTTCCCCAACGGAGTTGCCATTTGTTGTGTAGTTTTTTGCACACATGCCCACTGAAAGTAGGGACCCTCTTTGCTTTCTCTTTTGGTTCTTCTCTTTGGGCTTCTCTCTAGTCTTTAATGCTTAGATCCTTTGATTTTTGAATTTGATTTCTTTCAGTTGTCCTTGGATATTCATCTTGCTTGCACAAATTATCCCCTTAAGTTATATGTTGAAAATCTCAAGTTTCAAGATATTTTCGGGTTTTCCTCTAATTTCAGGAATTTCCTCCCCTGACAGAATTCCCCAGTTTCCTTGAAAGCCTAATGAGAAGGATTTTGCACTATCCAAAGATTTTGGTCCTTCGTGTAATTTCATTTCAACTAGATTTTTCCAAAATTCTTGCACTTGATCGAATTCTCAGGTTACATCTTGGGTTGTCTTGTCAATGGAATTAATGCTTGGTTGTACGATTTATGCGGTATGTATTTAGTAAAATTTTGAGGGACTCTTGTTACATTGAGGTGTTATCATTTGTCTTTTGTTGATCTAAGGAGCTTGATCTCGAGTTTTTGCCTTGATTTGGCAATTGGACTTGTGGATTCTTGGATTTGGGGGTGATTTTCCTGGCGTCATCATTGATGATTGCTTGCTAGGGCTTCAAAGTTTTCTACCAGTCATTGTTATTACCGAGTTCACTTCATAAATGGTATGTATTCACTACTTTGCTTTCGAGGGATGGATGTGAATGATTCTTTTGCATCTTGGATATGCTTGTAGTTTGGATTTGGCATGTTTGGTGTAATGCATTTTAAAGCTAGGGTTTCCCATGAGGTTTAAATAATTTATTTATTTTGAGTCAAAATGGTACTCTTGCCCCTAGTTAATCAATTGATCTAATTATGCCAAACCCTCTCAGAGCCTACCTTCAAATTCGGTCCTACATGTGTTATTGTCTCAGCTTGATGCGATTTAAGGTTATTCGAGTTTGTTAGGTTGATGATCCTGAGTGAGTACGTGATCCTATGTCCGGTTTCGTTAGGTGATAACTCACTTGTGTAGGCTGCAACATATCCATTTCTGAGCTTAGAAATGGGTGAGCTAAATCCAAGCTGGTTCTATGCGTCCACGAAATTTTTTGGGATTTTGAGTTTAGGGCATCACTCAATACTCATCGATTGGCCCCTGAGTGAGTTAGGAATTTGAGGATGATCCATGAGAGATTCAAGGTAAGCTAGATCCAAGCCTAAGTCTCCAAATTTTTTATCTTTTGATCAATTTGGGTAATGTCATGAAAATGGTAAATTTTGGGATTTCTAGGCCTTCACATAATTCCTTCACCTCCAAAATTCCCTGATTTTCCATCTCCCATGCTCTTTTTCGAAGGTCTACAAAAACTCGAAGTCATGCCAGTTCCATGGATTTCCTTCCGTGATGGATTTTCCCGAAGAATTCCACAACATGAAGAATTGGAGAAATAAATGAGTTGAGCATCACATATTTTAGTGTCTCATGATTCATTTGAATGGTTAGAGAGATGCTTCATGCTTACTCTTCCTTTGTGATGATCAATTTGTGGTATTTGTGCTTTAATCGCTTAAATCCTTCTAGCTTGGAAACTCCCAAAATTCCTACTGGACATGATTCCTCAGGTGGCTCGTAATGTTGAACTTTTAAATAATTTTTCTTTATAATGATTTAAGGGATATTTTGATCATTGTTTCGAATTAAGTGGTTGATTAATAGGTTTCTAATCATGGACTGACCTTGATCCTATTTCTGTAATAGAAATTCATTATGATTTTTTTTGGGTGTAGGCCGAATCAAGTAAGACAGTTGTTGGCAAAAACAAGAACAAACAGATGGATCCTAGTACTGAGGGATCTTCCATCTCAAAGGCAGAGAGGATCAAACTAGATATTAAAAGAAAGGTTCCAGAGAGCAAGTTGACCTCCATTTGGTTAGAAATCACTGACACCAATGTGGGAAAATGGGAATATGAAGAATTTAAGGCAAGAATGGCAACGCAGGATCCTCCATTGTTGATTAGAAGATTAGTGGATTCAGGATTGGCTCATGTATTTGGGTTTCCTCCCATAGTCCAATGTTATGAATTGGTTTTAGAGTGTGCCAAAAACTATGACAATGGCACACAAAGAGTGATTGGTCCACAAGGAAAGGTGTTGGGCTAATTTCTCTCCTCCCTCAGTGGCACAAACCTTTGACATGCCTGATAGATATTGTGTGGTAGGCCTAGATCTGGATATAGCCAAGAAATATATTGAAGAGGATACCATCAAGTCACTAAAATTCATTAACTCTTGGTTGAAGAAGCCTAAGGCCAACATTTATAAGTTTCCAAAATAACTATTCAAGGCAAAGTTTAAGGCAAAATATTATGATGTGATCACAATCCTTAGCAGATTAATGGGCCTGAAGAGTATAGGAGTCTTTGAGAATTGGATGTTCTACATTATAGTGAGGATAGAATAGAACAACGATTATCATTGGGAAAGCATCATAGTTCAATGATACATGAGAAACTCTATAATGTGTTGTAGAAAAAGAGCTTCACCATGACCTCCTACTTGGTCTATGCCCTTGCTAGATTTCATCCATACAAGGGATTGGGGACAAGAGGTGTCTTTGGGCAGGATTTTCTTGATGAATTTTATCCACAATTGCATTTGGGCAGCTCAAACTATAGAGGGTGAATAATGCATTCACTATGTACATCACTAGATTGCTCCAAGGTGTACAACATACTAGAATATTAGATGCAACAAAAGAGTTAATAAAGATATTTGGAGCCTGGTTCATACAGTTCCCCACTTTTTCCTACATCAAGATAGATGGCTGCCAAAGGGCTCCTTATAGGCTGCCTAGGTATCCAATGGATCATCTCATACTCCTAGAAGTCACTAGGCAGATATGTGACTTTGATGCTATTGTGAAGAAGGATAAAAATAAGACCATATTTGGTAATGACTTCCCTCTCAAGGTAGGTAGTAATGAGGCATGTCCTTCCATCATTTCAACACATTCTTCTAAGGAAGAAATGATTTCTTTGGGACATATGCAAAGTAGGGTTGATTTGAATGAATGTTCATGGTTTGAAAATATTTAATTCCTCAGTAGATTGCATTATTTCTTTAAGATTGCAAGTTAAATCTGGGTTGAGCAAAAATTAGTTTTGAGGGATTGGTCCATTTCAAGTATCTTGTCATCTATATTGTTGATTTTAGGAGTAACTTTAATCTTATTAATTTTTAAAACCCTTATCTTTTTCTATTTCTTTGAATATAGGTTAAATTTAGGACATTAAGTATCAACACACTGCAAGATCTAATAGCTTTGAAGATCTAGTATTTGTTTTGTAAGGCCCCTTTGTGACTACCAATATTTTCACATTATCTTTGAGTTATTCACTACATTGTCAAAACCTGGCATTAAAGACCTTGGGGTTATCTCTTTTCTGATAGAGATCTGCCTTTCAAGAGAGATAGGATATTATATTTTGTCTGATTTGTTGTTGTGCAGAAAACACCATCAACAATGTCCTATAAGGCCTTGTTTAGAATCTTTTGGTGTATAGGAGAATACTTAAGAAAATCCAAGATAGAAATACAGGCTGAGTTCTTTCCTAGATGATCAAGAATGTTGTATTAGAAACTTACAAATGGTGGGTGAGTGGATGTAGATGCTCTCGGGACCATGATATAGGTACGATGGGTTGTGACAACACACTATGGGTCCTTACATTTTACATGTATCATGGATACTTATGGCTCTTCTTGTTCAATGTGAATGACAAGGCCTTGATTATTAAATGACACATTTTTGTAACTAATTTTTTTTGTTCTATTATTCTAGTTATTATTGTTGTTAGAACCTAGATTGGAGTTTGACATGCTAGGACCTTGGTTATGCTTAGGGAAAGCATTCTGATATATTTGTAGGTGAAAATTAGATGAGGGTGTTGTCTTGGCATCCACATGTATGTCACCCTGATCTATGAGGTCCTAGATGTACATTTTTAGACCTTGACACTTGTTCAATGTATTCCCTTTAATCTTGTGAAACTCACAGTACTCATTTTCTTTACATTAAACCAAGTTGGTTTAGGCTTGGACTCCTCGAGGGGTTTAGTTACAAGATATGTGATCGGGTAATTAGCTTGAAGAAGTCTATTAAACATGACACTTAGGGGTTCTCCCAATTGAATAAACTGACATTTTTTTCCCCTTGGTTGTTTTGATATGATTGATGGGGAGGATAAGGTGCTCCTTGGGGAATGGATATGGAATTTGTAATTGACTATTGAGGAGGAGGATATTGCAGCTTCTGCGAGGTATTAGCCACTTGGATGTGTTTGGTGTCAGTGACACCATCATTGAAAACATTCTTGTTCTTGTTCCAATAACAAGGCTTGTCTCCAAATGACCTATCTTTATCAAAGTTGAAGATTTTGAATTTCCCTTTAGCAATAAGGGCTCTCTCTAGGATATGACCTTTCTATACTATTGTTGTGAAGGTTGTGACATAGTGGAGTCTAGAATTGTGGGCCATATCCAGATGGGAGTTTTCAATCAATAGGGTGACCATATCTTTCTCCCTCAGTGGGGATTTCATCTAGTTGGCTAAATCTCACCATATTTGAAGATAGCTTGCAAATATTTCTTCGTCACGCTGCTTTTCTTTCAAGAGATCCAATGTATCAATATCCTTCTCTAGATTAAAGGAGAAGTAGGAGACAAAATATTTTGATAGAAGTGCAAAGGATTTAATAGATCCCTTCTCAAGACCCATAAACCAGTCAAGAGTTCTTCCTTGTAAACTCCTAGGAAACAATCACATGAGGTAATTGTCATTATGCATGACTTCTTGACAATGGGCCTATAACTCTTCAAGGTGAGCTTTGGAATCTTTGGTTCCTTTATACTTATCAAACTTTGGCATTTCGAAGTGCTTAGGGAAAGGTTTCAATGAAATAGAGGGATCAATGGGTAGGGAAAAATGTCCTCAAATTTGAATGACTGTTTACCAGTCCCTTCTTGCAAATCCCTTAGTTCAGATTTTACTTCTTCCAAATCTTTATTGATAGGTGTTGCAAGAGTTGGATTAGATAGATTAGGCTGATTGTATGGGGTATATTGTTGATATGATGAGGATGGTACAATGAAAGTTGGATCAGAATTGGGTTGAGGTTTATATGGAGGCATTTGTTGGCTTTGATTGACATAAGAAAATTGCGGATTAATGTTCAATGCATATGAGGATGATGGATTTTGATGGTAAGATGTAGAAAATTCTTGTTGATAAGGTGGTTGATGTTGATAATATGCAGAGGATGGAATAACTTGCAAATATTGTGTACAATTTTGATAGTATTAAGAGGTAGCATCCCCTTGTTGATATGGCAACGATTGTTGATAGTAAGAGGTGGATGGAGCACCTTGTTGATAAGACAACTACTACTAAAGGTAGGATGGACTAGATTGGTAGTGATACACAATGGTGGGTTGTTGTGTGACATATGGAGGGGGTTGTGGATTTGATGCCTATTGGTAAGGATGTGTGTGTGATTGTGGAGGGTTGGTGTAAAGAGGTGGTTGAGTCTGTGATGGATTTTAAGAAGCTGGATGGAGATTTGAATTAGGATTGGATGGAGTAGTATAGGCAGTTTATGTGTTGGATGGATGGAAGAGGTATTATGTGAGAGGATTATGTTGCATTTTCATAGGAATGTGTGTATGTTGGGGTGGATGTTTTCTTTGTAGTGGTTGTTGGTGAGATGGGCAAGACAGGATGTGTTTCTCTTGTGGGACTGCTATGAAAGTGCCATGTGGTGGTTGTGGCAGTTGTGATATAGTTTGTGTCACTTGGTGTGGTGGTTGTGTAGGAATGGTAAGGTGTTGCTAAGGAATGAAAATTTTCTGTTGTGGGATCACAAAACTTTGTTGTAGGGGTTGCTGAAGAGGTGGTTGGGATGAGGCAACAACAACAACAGTATGTTGTGGGGGAATTTGTGAGGGGATAGCACCGTGTTGAGGCGGTGCTTGCAATGCAGTGGATTGTTGAGGATTGACGAGAGGTTGCTGGAATGTAGGTGGTGGTAAATTGCTAGCGGGTGTAGATACTAGAGGTGGAATCAATGCAAGGACAGGTGTTCCGCCAGTATTGATGGGTGGTTGACCAGGATGTTGAGGTGGGAATGGTGGAGCAGATGGAATGCATGTGGCATGCCATAAGAATAGTGGTCATTAGGATTAGGTTGTGCTATTGAAAGTACATCTGGGAGGTGAGGATAACTCGTGACTTGATGTATCACAACATTTTGAATTCAGGGAGATACCAATTCTCTGTGGGTGCACCTTCGAGGACATATGAACTCCCTATAACACTTTGCAAATTTTGTGGGTTTGTAGGTGTTGGAAGGGTGTGGGTACTGGCATATTGTGACACATCAAAATTGGATGGTGGTTTGATCCCTCTCATGATCAGAGTGGCGATAATATTCTCCCCACACTCGTTGAGGAGGTGATCCGTCATCTAAACATTGGCAAGATCACTAAGGTATTCGTCAACTGTGACTTTAGGTTGATTGATCATGTTTTTCGTCACCAAGTGGTGTGGTGTTTTGAATGTCAGTATTGGACTATGACGAAGCAGCGTTATAGGGATCTTGTGGGATATTTGGAACATTATTGGGATCTTGTGGGATATTTGGAATGTTTTTGTGATCTTGTGGGATATTTGGAATATTGTTGGGATCTTGTGGGATATTCGGCTGGGAACCTTGGGTTTGTTGTTCTACCATTTTCTTCTTTGCTTGTGAACCAGTCTGAACAGGCATGAAAGTGCAAGGTTACCAAATGAAATAAGATGTAGTTAAACTCTAAGATGCAATTCAAAGATGACCTAAGTGATGATTGGAGGATCCATTGGATTTGATGAGGGATCAATTGATTGGATAATTGGATTATATTGGATAAGATAGATTGATTGAAATGATGGATAAGATTGGATGAGATTGGATGATTGAAAGGGATTCTAAACTGAGTTCAAAAATTACCCTAGGTGACTTAAGGTGTTGATTGATCAGATTAAAGGATAAACATATGATTGTGGCACCGAATCTGTCTTGAAATGGAAGGGGATTGATTAGGTCAAGGATGATGGTTGACTTAGGACAGATGGTGATCCTAAGTAGATGTGAAGGATGACGATTGATTTTAGACACCTAGGTCAGTTCAGATAATAGCTTCAAACGAAAAAAATTAGTATTTGGATCAAGGAAATGACAATGGATATGTAACTTAGGGATGATTAAGGATATACCTATATGAATTGAATGATGATTAGATGCAAATGGATTGAAGTGAGGATTATGAATGAATGAAGTGTGAAGGCGGTTGAGAAAACAACAAGATTTTCAGGATCCCAATAGGTTAGCTTTCTGGACAAAGATTAGGCTCATGTAATAGGTGGAAAGTCACTCAGCTTTAGGGCTAGGCCAACCAAATGAGGGTCACCCAACCTAGGGTAGGGTCGCCCAACTTAGGGCTGGGCCACCCAACTTGGGGCTAGGTCGCTCAAGTTAGGGTAGGGTCACCCAAGGCAAGGGTCGGGTCATCCAAGTTGGGGTCAGATTACCTAAACAACTTCCAAACTTGTTTAAGTCAAAGAAACAACCAAACAACATTGATGAATGGGATGAACAGGCAAATAGATTACCAAGACGTGCAAATAGATGCTTGGAACGAGTGAAAAAATGCACGAAAGGGTGAACAGATGCACGAAACAGGTGAATAGATGCTCGCAACAAAGAAATGGACACTCAGAATGGGGAAACAGATGTTCAAAATGAGGAAACAAATGCACAAAATAGGAAAAAAAAAATCTCGAAATGAGGAAACAAATGCATGAAACATGCAAATGGATGCATAGAATGAGGAAACAAATGCATGGAATGAGGAAACAGATGCACCAAATGGGGAAATAGATATATGAAACAAGGAAACAAATGCTCTAAATGAGGAAATGGGTGTTTAGAATGGAAAAATAGATGCACGTAACGAGAAAATAATGTTCACAACAGGTGAAGAAACACTCAAAATGGGAAAACAAATGTTTGGGATGAAGAAACAGACTAACAGATTGAAGGTGGGATTGACTGTTTGGGGCAAAGTCACTTGTCTGGAGGGGCAAGGTCACCTATCTCGGTGTTGGGTCATCCAACTTGGGGCTAGGTCACCCCTGTTAGGGCAAGGTCACATGTTTTAGGGCCGGGTCACCCCTTTTAGGGCAGGGTCACCTATTTTGTGAAAAATGATCAATTTTAACAAGAACAAAGTGGAAAAAAACTCAAACAAAAAGGCCAGGTCACCCTTGTTGAGGGAAAGGTCACCCCTGTTAGGGCCAGGCCACTCCTATTAGGGCCAGATCACCCTTGTCAGGGCCAGACCACCTCTGTTAGTTGACTTGGACTCAACTTAGAAAAAAAAAACTATGGAAAAGGACAAAATACACAATGAACAACAAGCAAAAGGCCAAGATTGACTTGTCTAAATAGATACACATTGGTTTTGCACAAAGAATATAGTTCAAACAACACAATCCTAAGATTAGTGTGAAGGTATGATAAAATTGGTCCTCTATCTAGGCTGAACAAGGCAACTAGGGAGTCCCTGATATATGCATGGTATGCGGGGCACAACCGTAAACACCAGCCTGTCACAAACGTGAGTCAAGAACTTCCAATGAGATACTGAAAGCTCAGAGCAACTCTTCACATCTTGTCTACATATCACCCTATCTTTGATGCTCCACCATACATGACATGATTGGATTGATGTACAACTTTCACTCTCCCCCTTTATATACCCCACCGGTAAGACGTGGTTGGGATTGTCTCTTGGGGTGATGGAATCCCCAAGCAGGTCCTGCTAGAAAGAAGGTAAACACAAAGGAATAAGTGGACTATGATTTCTCTTCACCCAGGATCACCAAATGGTGCAAGGGGATTGGATACGTCAATAATCCACCTTTACGATCAAAAAAAAAAGTTCGTTGACCCCCCTAATTAGATCTATGTGCCTAGTTAAAATGAAAGTAGTAAACAAACAATCTAACTAATAAAAGTGGTTTTCTCCTCCCACAACAAATATGTTAGAATTTAATCGTTCAGCCTTCAATAAACGTGAAATAAATGCACAAATGATAGTAAAAAACTAACATAGTCAGCAACAAAGCAAGTTAGAGGGTCAGTACCAAGAAAAGAAACAATAACGAACCTTGGAGATGAACTTTTAAGTCTTTGTTTTCACCTCAATTATCTCTATCCAGGGCTAGAATGCCTTTGTGTTAGGGCCAGGTCACCTCTATGGGCCAAGTCGCCCCTATATTCTGGGAAAGGTCACGTCTATGTAACCTGAACCTACAAAATATCAAAAAATAGCAAACATAAAAAAGAACAGACCCATTTGTGGGTCCCATCAGACGTGCGATAAATGTGTGCAAGTGTTTTATCTACACTAAGATGCAAAAAAAAATGAAATGCAAAAGAGAAAACACTAACAAACACTGAAGATTAGCCTAAGTTGAATCCAAAAAAACTAACAAAGAAAATAAACTTTTTACCTTGCTTGAATGAATGAGTTGGTTGGCCCTTTTTGATGCTTCATTGCACGCTCTTTTGATGGAAAATGAATGCAAAAATGGATGCAAAACTGAGAGAAGGAGATAAGTATTGTAATGATGCAAATGGGTATTGTGTTAATTATGGTAGGTGGATGCAATAAAAGCTTCAATGACTGTAATAATGGAGGATGAATGAATGCAAGTGCTAAGTGCTAAGTGCTAAGTTGCTTAGTTGAATTCTTGAATGCTCAAGTGTGTGAATGCATAATTAATAATGAATAAGAAATGAGACCAAGTCTTCTAATTTAAGGGAAGAGTCTCTAGATAATTGAATGGCTAGGATTTAGCCAACATGGACAAGATGGATGGTTGTGGTGAGTTGAGGACTTACAATTCCTCACATCTTGTCATGTGGAATATGATGTGCAAAGAGGACAAAGGATTTGGAAAGAGGACATGTGAGGTGGAGGTACTTGCAAGTACCTTGGGATTAGGGGAAAATTTCCTCAAAAAAGAAGTCCTTGTCACAATATGAAGATGATGGTAACAAGTGATGAATTTTAGAAAGTCCTCTCTTATAATCATGGGGATGAGAGAAGTTGGTGGGCCAAAAATAAATGTGAATTTTAAATTCACATGATTGAGAGTACTTTGTGGATAAGACAAGGTCCTCATAAAGGAGGTCCTTGTCCCACATAACTGATGTGACATATAAGATATTATGGGGAAGAGAAATGCATGGAATAAATAAATGTGAATTTTAAACATGGGGAAGAGGTCAATGCCTGATAAGGAAAGTACCTATGAAAGGTTGACTTGGAGGACATATCAGAAATGGTAAGTGATTAGATTAAGGTTGTGCAAACATGTGACTAGGAAGATTAATGAGGATTAGAGACAAGTGGCCAAATATGGAGGATGTGACATTAATCCTGATTAAGGATGTGCACATCTTAGTCATGGATTAATTAAATTAATCCAGATTAGAGGAAGGTTATGGAGAATGGGACAAGAAGAGAGAAAGAATGAATTTAAAATTGATTTAAATTTAAAAGGTAAATGACTAAATTAAACAAATGGATATATTTATCTAATTTAGAGAAAAAATGAAAAAGTATTTAATTGTCAAATTAAATACTTTAGACACCTTAGAAAAAGAGGGAAGTATTAATTAAATAAGCTATTTAATTAATATTGATGAAATGGACAAATAAAAGATATGAATTTAACCATATGGGAGTGGTAAAATTTGGATGTCTACAATCTCAACTCACAATTAATGAATCCTATTTTTAGATTCAAATTTATAATGGTCATCGTAGGAGATTGTAACCTTAATATTTTTTAATTGAGGTGGACCCACAATATTTGACCCTAGCCAACCTATGAAAATTTTAATGTGTGTATAAGTATAAGATATCCAGATTCCATCATTGAACTTCATAATTATTTAGTTATCAAGAATTCATAATTCTTAAATATGGGATGATTGAACATAGAATTCAAGAACGTAAGGTGATGAATGAACAAAAATTCAAAAAGTTACAAGAGCAGTAAGATTTCTCTTAGGTCACCCAAGTTAAATTCATCTCCAATAGGAATATGAGGATTATCCTGTAAGAAATAAGATCCCAAAAGGAGAGATACCAAAGGAAATAAAATCAAAATAAGAAAATGGGTAAGTGTAAGATCATGGGGGTCCAAAAAGTGGTGATATGACAAAAAAGTGGCTAACAACTTTTTTTATCAGAATTTGATGAAATGGAAAGGGTTTATTGAGAATTTTTTTAGCTTTCCACCAATACAAGATATTCCTTATTTGAAATTAAATATATAATTATTTTGTATTTTCTACATGTATTTTAACTAAATTCATGACTGATAGGCTAATTGAAAAACATCTAAAATTCTTAAACAATCTAACATTTTTTGAATAAAAAAGTTGTGGCCCATTTTGTGCTTCCCATACTATAGGATTAAAAAATGAAAAAATAAATTTCATAATTGTTTTACCATGTTATGGTGGTCAAACAAACAAGTTTGAATATTTTTTAAGAAAATTAATAAAAAATCATAACTAATTATTTACTTGCAAAAAAATTATAAAAAAAATGTGGCACCTCCAAGCATGTGTCCTCTACTTATATTGAAAGTTCAAAAAATAATACTATTTTTTTCTTGTACTTAGGTTGGCCAGACATACGCCCACATTTAATTTTTTCTTTAAAATTTAGTACTACTGCATTGAAATTTCAAATTTTCACTAAATAGATTTACTTTTTTCCAAAACAGGACTAGTATCTTACAAACTACATTCAATTTTCTACAAATTTTGTTCTTACATATTTTTCAAATTATGTTAATAGCATATTCAAATTTTTGTGTAAAGTTTCCAAACTCTATTTTTCTAAATCTTATTTCCACTTCAAGGCCTATTTTGGACCCCCATGATCCTACACTAACCAAAATAAAAACTAGCATAAAAAGGAAACCAAGGGAAAATATGTTAGAAGAAGTTTTCATTGTACCAAAAGATCGACCTTTTAATGCTCGATACAACCGTCAAATTTATACAAGATCCATGGGAGGTGGTTAAGCCATACCATGAACCTGAGCATTGCACTACACAACACAAGGAGACCAAAAGTGAATTCTTGTAACAACCCCCTAGCGCAAGTGAGAGGGTTCGAACTTGTGACCTTGGCTTTGATACCAATTATTGGAAGCAGTTGTCATTGCACCAAAATATCAACCTGTTAATGCTTGATATAACCTCCAAATTTATACAAGATTCGTGAGATGAAGTTAAGTCATGTCACAAATCCAAGCATTTTGTTGCACAACACAAGGAGACCAAGAGAAAATTCTTGCAAAAAAATATGGTTAGACCTAAATAAAAATTGTCAAAACCCATAAATGAAAGGCAAGGTAGATGGAAAATAGACCCTAGACACAAAAGAAAATATAAAAATATGCTAAGAATAAATAAGAGAGTCATAAAGGCCTTTATAAATTAAAATAATGTTTAATACTTACTACCCATTAACTCGTAGTGGGACAAGCTCTCCATTCAAAGAAATAAAAAAAATCCATTCAAGCATACTTCAATTGTGTGTGCTAGTCTCTAGCAATATTTCCTAGAAATTTTTTAATAAAATAAAATATATTATTATTATTAGCCTCAACAACACCATTTCCTTGTGGATAATAATTTTTTTCTTTTTTTTTAAAATTACAAATGCTTAAAATTTCAATGTAAAAAATTAGTTAAAGAGAAGGCAAGAGTATTATGACATACCAAAGTACTAGTAGCAACTACCTATACACTATAAATTTTGTTATTTCTCTTGGGAATTGATATGCTATTGTAGCATCGTAAATTGTCACTCATGACAATTTCACATTATTTTTTCCCCCCTTTAAGGTATTGGACCTAACTAAGCATTCAACCTCCTAAGTTATGCACTCCACTGCTTATTTTTTAAATATTTTATGACAAAATTTTACAAGCATAAAAAAAAATATCTCATTTAATACTTTATCCCAAAATTTAAACTTTCTAGGAATGGGACTAGGGTATAGGCGCCTCGGGTACCTATGTCCCCCTATTTTGGCTCCAAATTCAAATATGTTGGTTGTGACACTTTATTATTTGAAATTCAAATACTTCAAGTTGGATGTTAGGATATAATTTTTGGGAAATTGAATAAATGCCTATAAACACCTAGTTATTACATCATTTCAAATATAACACTCATGATCTAGTAGCACAATTGAGAAAATACTATTTTCAAGAGCACTATTGAGCATTCAAGAGAAATATTTTTTAGCTCACATTATTACAATAATTCGAGATCCAACATCATGTCCAAGTTTATGTGTGTTCATGTTGCTTTGTGAAAGATAACATTATTGTAGGTTTCCAAGCATTCAAGAATTCAACAAAATCTATCAAGAAAGATTCAAGGTCCTTGAAGTGATGTGTGTAACTTTAGTCCTTCAAGGAACCCATTCAAGGGTGGTGAGTTGTAATAAGTGGTTCACTCATCATTTCATTTATTAGCTTATCATTGACATTGCCATTATGGAAGTGGAAACATTAACACGGGGTTTGATTGAGGCAAGCCCTTAAAATAACACAACATTTTTCCTCTTTGTGAATATGTAGGTGAAACAGATAATTTTGTGGCAGCTTCTCGACTAGGGTTTAGGACCTAGGTCCATAATCTTCCACATTTCATTTAAGAACAATCCTTGAGATTCCAATGAAAAGGAGATAGAAATCTAACAAAGGGAGTGTTGTAGGGGATTGAATGATATAAATGAGGGGTTCACCACCAAGTTTAGACTAGAAAAAACAATGCAATGAAGGATGAAATGAAAAACCCTAATTTGATGCAATGCTTCGAAGAATGACCTAGAAATGCAAGAAAACAACAATAGAAAACTATGAAACTAGAAATGTGCACTTGGGAAACTTGAGAAGGCAAAATGGAAGGTTGAAATCCTAAAACATCCACTGTTGAAACCAATTGGGACTCATACACCAAGCTGGGTGAATCAGTTTAGTTTCAGGAAACCTATGTCGGAACAGGTTTCAGACAAATGGGTAATCAAATCTGCAAAAATCTCTGACAGATGGGTACTGTGGGACTCATTCACCTAGAATGAAAAATTAGTTCACTTCGAGATTTCTAGAAATTCAAAGTTGAATCCTATCACTCTCGGTCTTCTCTACTATTCCTAATTCAAATCCGGGTTCGAAATAGAAAAAATGAACCTATAGGTCTTCTCCAAGCTCCTCCAAGGCTTGTTCATAACTTTGACAACATTGACTTGCCTTGAAAACTTCATGACAACTTTTCCAATCTTGCTCCTTGATAAATTTGCAACCTAGACTTGCAAATCACCTGCAAAGAGAGGGAAAAATCATTGTGGGGTTAGAGAATAGGGGTTCGCCTTGGTCAAACCCCTTATTGGTAATTAAAACTTGAAATAAAATAAAATTTAAAGGAGATTGATGAATGAACAAAATATGATGTTGGTATTATGCTTGAAATGGTTGCAATGGATGTGGTTCTTGATTCTTTCTTTAAGGAGATAGATATTGAATGCAAAGCTTTCTTAGATCATGAACTCTACACCACAATTGTAAGCACAATAACAAAAATGAAGAATGTGATCTTTGACATGATGATTGATGCTTGAAGAATTCTCTTGAAAGATTGATAATATTCCCTTGATTACCTTGAATGCTCTTGCTCAAATGCTCTTGTAAACTCAATTTTCTATTAGGATGTTCTCAAAAAATTATTAGGTGAAAATGATTGAAATAAACTTGTATTTATACTCAATTATGCAAGAATTCTTGAAATTACAACACTACAAGCCGACATTGGATCTTGGACAATAAAATCCTACCAAAGATTTAAATTTTATTTTATTTTTGAGTTAAAGGGGACTCATTCGCAACCTTGGGAAAATGGGTCCCACCTTAGGGGATTCATTCGCCATTCTAGGAAAATGAGTCCCACCTTAGGAATTTCAGGTGGGTTTTCAGTATTTTGAAGTTTTAAATGCCATTTGTCAATATTATCCTTAAAAATACATATAAATAAGGCTTATGGATGCAAAAAGAGGCCAATTAAGGCATAAGAGAGCCCAATGATTAATAAAAAACCTAGAAGAATGAAAAAGTGTGTTACAATACTTTTCAACATACCAAATAAGGAAAGGTTAAGACAAATCATGATTGAAAGAATGTTAATTATGCTTAGAAATCCTAGAAAAGTGTGAAAATGTGTTACAACACTTTACAAAACCTTTACAAGGCATCATTAAAATACATTAGTTCACAAGGGCCCAACACCTAATGTGAATGTTTTATCCACATTACAACAGTAAATCAAGGCCAAACTAAGCCAAAATATGCAAGAAGTAGCTAAACAAACACAAAAAATGGCCAAGGACCCTTTTTTCAACGTTATAGTAGGTTATAGGTTGAACAAGATCAAATGAAGTTTGAATAAAATTTCTTCAATGTTCCATCCACAACCCTAGTCCTTGACAACCCATGAAATGTCAATTATAGAAATATCTAGAAGTGATCTGGATAGTTTACAAGAAGGAAATAGAAGTACAAATCCGATATCAGAGGACTATGAAAAAATATCCAAAAAATCCCTAGTAGAACAGTGGGACACCCGAAACCAACATCTTGATAATTTATGCTAAATTTTATATCACAAGTGCATAGTGTCCTCTCCTTTCTATTTGTTGTGTCCAATTTCCTCTGTGATATTCTGGATCTTTTGTTTTTACATAAAATTAATAATTTCAATCATTAGAGAACTTATCATTTTAAAAAATCTAACTACACAATGACAGAGTGCAGGAGTGATCATTGCGATCAAAGGGGGCTGGTAGAATTGGATAAGTGCACCAATCTGTGACACAATTTTCTCTCTTAAGATGCCACTTTTTTTCTTCTGAAATCAGGAAAATCTGATTTCCATGAGAAAATGAAGATAGTTACACTCAAAATTTCAAGATGCGGCAAGAACAAAAGTTGAAGTGCTTCGAGTCTAATTTCTAAGCTACTATTATTTTTTGAAATTAATGAAGAGTAAGGGTCTCAAAAGTGAGGGGGCAAAGCAGGTCCTTTTTATCAAAAAAAATAGCATAGCGCCTAAGGGCTCCCCCCGTTTTGGTTAATTTTTTTTTAGAATTTCAAAAATCCCAACAGTGAGAAATTAGCTAACACCATTTAGTTTATCCTCCTTCTTTCATATAATTTTTTTAAGGAATATATAATATTTTATGAATTTTCAAAGTGGACAAGATCCTAAAAAGCTAAAACTTGAACATGCTCCCCCCCAATTTTTTTGCAAACTAATCAAAAATTGATTTGTTTTTTTTTAATCATGTGTAGAATGGAGTCTAGTTTCAAAAAACATAATTTGTTTCACGTTTTGATGAATGTGTAAAAATATATCCTAAACCTAGCACATGTTGGTTTTTGACCAAAAACGAAGGTATTTACGATAGAAGCCATGGATCAAAACCTTAACTAAATCAAAATGAAAAAAGAATTATATATTAAGATAGCTGAGACAAAGGTTAATGCTATCACAGTTTTTTTTATAAACTTGCATTGAAAGACGTGCAAATGAGAGGGGAACACAAATGAAAATATGAGAAAATTTAACAAATCCTGTTAATTAACACGTCTAAAGCAAGCCTTTTGGCGAGTGCCAAATTTGGCGAGCACAAAATGTGATGAGTCATTTGGCGAGCGCCAAATGGCCTGCTTTGCACATAACTATATTTTCTCTTTCTCTATTAGGGAAGCTATATACATGAAATAAACATTTAAGTGTAAGTTGAAATTTACATATGGACATTTACTTTCTTATACTTTAAGTTATATTTCATGTATATATAGGGAGGATTTTTTAGAGTGGTTTCAGATCTCTAAGAGTTATAATGCAAATTCTAGTTTTTGGAAGATCTAAAAAATTTCAGACTTAGTCAAATTTCAATAATCAACATGTCAAATTTTAGTAATCAGGAGGTCAAATTTTAGTATTGAGGAGGTCAAATTTCATCTTTCTCTCTCTATCTCACTCATTTTCATCTCTTATTCTCTAGACCTCTCTCTCTCTCTCACTATCTCCATCCCTTTATCTAACAATTTCTTCCTTGAGCTCAAGAACTATGTCTCTACATGTCCATCTCTCTCTCCTTCCCTCTCCAATATCTATCTCCCTCCCTCCTTGCCTCTCTACATTTTTCTATCTCTCATCCCTCTCCTTTTATCTTTATATATCTCTCTCTTCTCTCTATACCTACCTATCCATCCCTCCCTCCCTCTCCTCTCTTTCTCTCTCTCTTTGCTTCCATTGCTCTCTCCTCCCCTCTCTACTCTCTATCTTGTCATTCTCTCTCTCCTTCCCTCTCTAGCTCTCTCTCCTTCCCTCCCTCCCTCTCTAATATTCTCTATCTCCATCTCTCTTTCCTTCCCTTTCTACTTCTCTATATATCACCTCTCTTTCCTCCCCTCTCTCTCTCCCTCTCTCTTCCTTTCACCCACCTTTTCTCTCTACTTCTCTCTATCTAACCTATCCCTCTATACATCTCTCTCTCTCTCCCTCCTCCTTCCATCTCAATCTCTCTACCTTCCTCCTTATCTCTCTACTTTTAAGCTCCATCGCACATCTCTATCACCTATTTCACTTCTCTCTTTCCCCTTCCCTCTCTACTCTCTTTCTCTCTATCTCACCCCTCTCTCCCTACATATTCCTCCCTCCTCTCTCTCATCTCTCTCACCTCTCCCTCTCTCCATCCCTACCTCTTCCTCCCTATTTCCTTCCATCTATACTTCTCTTTATCTCCTCCTCCCTCTATCTACCTAGACCTCTCTCTCCATCCCTACCTCTCCCTATATCTCTCCTTTCATATCTACGTCTCTCTACCTAGTTGTCCCTCTATACCTATTTCTCTGTCCCTCCTTACCTCCTCTCTCTCAATATCTCCACCTTCTTTCCCTCTCTAATTCTCTCTCTATCAGCTCTCCCTATCTCTCTCCTCCCTCTCTACTCTCTCTATCTCTCCCTCCCTCCCCCTCTTTCTATCTCTCCTCTCTCCCTCACCCTTCTTTTATATATCTTTGCCCTCTCTCTATCTATATCTCTCTCCTATCTATCTCAACTATCCATCTTTACCTATCCCTCCCTCCTCTCTCTCTTCCACCAAAATTCACTCTACATCTCTTTGTCTAGCCTACCCCTATATACCTCATTTTCTCTCCCTCTCTCTTTCCCTCTCTCAATCTATCTACCTTCGTCATTATGCCTCTACTTCTCTCTATCATCTCTCTCTCTCCCCCTTCCCTCTTTAATTTCTTTCTCTCTATCTCACCTCTCTCTCCTTAAATATCCCTCCCTCCCTCCTCTATCTCTATCTCACCTATCTCTCCCTCCCTACATCTTATTCCCTCTCTCCTCCATTCTCTACTTCCCTTTATCTCCCCTCCCCATCCTTACCTACCTCTCTCTCTCACCTCTCTCTAAATCCTTATCTCTCCCTCGATCCCTACCTCTCCATCTGTCTCTCCTTCCCTCTCCACTTCTCTATATCTCCCTTTACTCTCTCTACCTACCTATCTCTCTCTCCATCCCTACCTCTCCCTCCAACTCTCCTTACCTCTCTACTTCTCTCTACCTACCTATCCCTCCATACCTCATTCTCTCTCTCCCTCTCTCCATCCTTCCCTCTCTCAATCTATCCACCTTCCTTATTCTCTCTCTAACTTCTCCCTCCCTTCCCCTCTCTCCTTCCCTCTCTACTCTATCTCTATCTCAACTATCTCTACCTTCATATATATCATTCCCTCATCTCTATCTCTCTCTCTCCTACCCTCTCTCCCTCTCTCGATTCTCTCTATCTCTCTCCTCTCTATCCTTAACCCTTAAAACCATCTACCCTCTACCATAAACCCTCTACCCTCTATCTCTCTCCCACTCCCTCTCTCTCTTTCTCTCTCTCTATCTCACGTCTCTCCCTCCTACCCACTCTCCTTATATCAAGTCTCTCTCTCTCACTCACTCAATC
>CM021100.1:12566006-12874192 GCA_007115665.2 Sequoiadendron giganteum
TTTAGGTCTAACCATATTTTTTTGCAAGAATTTTCTCTTGGTCTCCTTGTGTTGTGCAACAAAATGCTTGGATTTGTGACATGACTTAACTTCATCTCACGAATCTTGTATAAATTTGGAGGTTATATCAAGCATTAACAGGTTGATATTTTGGTGCAATGACAACTGCTTCCAATAATTGGTATCAAAGCCAAGGTCACAAGTTCGAACCCTCTCACTTGCGCTAGGGGGTTGTTACAAGAATTCACTTTTGGTCTCCTTGTGTTGTGTAGTGCAATGCTCAGGTTCATGGTATGGCTTAACCACCTCCCATGGATCTTGTATAAATTTGACGGTTGTATCGAGCATTAAAAGGTCGATCTTTTGGTACAATGAAAACTTCTTCTAACATATTTTCCCTTGGTTTCCTTTTTATGCTAGTTTTTATTTTGGTTAGTGTAGGATCATGGGGGTCCAAAATAGGCCTTGAAGTGGAAATAAGATTTAGAAAAATAGAGTTTGGAAACTTTACACAAAAATTTGAATATGCTATTAACATAATTTGAAAAATATGTAAGAACAAAATTTGTAGAAAATTGAATGTAGTTTGTAAGATACTAGTCCTGTTTTGGAAAAAAGTAAATCTATTTAGTGAAAATTTGAAATTTCAATGCAGTAGTACTAAATTTTAAAGAAAAAATTAAATGTGGGCGTATGTCTGGCCAACCTAAGTACAAGAAAAAAATAGTATTATTTTTTGAACTTTCAATATAAGTAGAGGACACATGCTTGGAGGTGCCACATTTTTTTTATAATTTTTTTGCAAGTAAATAATTAGTTATGATTTTTTATTAATTTTCTTAAAAAATATTCAAACTTGTTTGTTTGACCACCATAACATGGTAAAACAATTATGAAATTTATTTTTTCATTTTTTAATCCTATAGTATGGGAAGCACAAAATGGGCCACAACTTTTTTATTCAAAAAATGTTAGATTGTTTAAGAATTTTAGATGTTTTTCAATTAGCCTATCAGTCATGAATTTAGTTAAAATACATGTAGAAAATACAAAATAATTATATATTTAATTTCAAATAAGGAATATCTTGTATTGGTGGAAAGCTAAAAAAATTCTCAATAAACCCTTTCCATTTCATCAAATTCTGATAAAAAAAGTTGTTAGCCACTTTTTTGTCATATCACCACTTTTTGGACCCCCATGATCTTACACTTACCCATTTTCTTATTTTGATTTTATTTCCTTTGGTATCTCTCCTTTTGGGATCTTATTTCTTACAGGATAATCCTCATATTCCTATTGGAGATGAATTTAACTTGGGTGACCTAAGAGAAATCTTACTGCTCTTGTAACTTTTTGAATTTTTGTTCATTCATCACCTTACGTTCTTGAATTCTATGTTCAATCATCCCATATTTAAGAATTATGAATTCTTGATAACTAAATAATTATGAAGTTCAATGATGGAATCTGGATATCTTATACTTATACACACATTAAAATTTTCATAGGTTGGCTAGGGTCAAATATTGTGGGTCCACCTCAATTAAAAAATATTAAGGTTACAATCTCCTACGATGACCATTATAAATTTGAATCTAAAAATAGGATTCATTAATTGTGAGTTGAGATTGTAGACATCCAAATTTTACCACTCCCATATGGTTAAATTCATATCTTTTATTTGTCCATTTCATCAATATTAATTAAATAGCTTATTTAATTAATACTTCCCTCTTTTTCTAAGGTGTCTAAAGTATTTAATTTGACAATTAAATACTTTTTCATTTTTTCTCTAAATTAGATAAATATATCCATTTGTTTAATTTAGTCATTTACCTTTTAAATTTAAATCAATTTTAAATTCATTCTTTCTCTCTTCTTGTCCCATTCTCCATAACCTTCCTCTAATCTGGATTAATTTAATTAATCCATGACTAAGATGTGCACATCCTTAATCAGGATTAATGTCACATCCTCCATATTTGGCCACTTGTCTCTAATCCTCATTAATCTTCCTAGTCACATGTTTGCACAACCTTAATCTAATCACTTACCATTTCTGATATGTCCTCCAAGTCAACCTTTCATAGGTACTTTCCTTATCAGGCATTGACCTCTTCCCCATGTTTAAAATTCACATTTATTTATTCCATGCATTTCTCTTCCCCATAATATCTTATATGTCACATCAGTTATGTGGGACAAGGACCTCCTTTATGAGGACCTTGTCTTATCCACAAAGTACTCTCAATCATGTGAATTTAAAATTCACATTTATTTTTGGCCCACCAACTTCTCTCATCCCCATGATTATAAGAGAGGACTTTCTAAAATTCATCACTTGTTACCATCATCTTCATATTGTGACAAGGACTTCTTTTTTGAGGAAATTTTCCCCTAATCCCAAGGTACTTGCAAGTACCTCCACCTCACATGTCCTCTTTCCAAATCCTTTGTCCTCTTTGCACATCATATTCCACATGACAAGATGTGAGGAATTGTAAGTCCTCAACTCACCACAACCATCCATCTTGTCCATGTTGGCTAAATCCTAGCCATTCAATTATCTAGAGACTCTTCCCTTAAATTAGAAGACTTGGTCTCATTTCTTATTCATTATTAATTATGCATTCACACACTTGAGCATTCAAGAATTCAACTAAGCAACTTAGCACTTAGCACTTAGCACTTGCATTCATTCATCCTCCATTATTACAGTCATTGAAGCTTTTATTGCATCCACCTACCATAATTAACACAATACCCATTTGCATCATTACAATACTTATCTCCTTCTCTCAGTTTTGCATCCATTTTTGCATTCATTTTCCATCAAAAGAGCGTGCAATGAAGCATCAAAAAGGGCCAACCAACTCATTCATTCAAGCAAGGTAAAAAGTTTATTTTCTTTGTTAGTTTTTTTGGATTCAACTTAGGCTAATCTTCAGTGTTTGTTAGTGTTTTCTCTTTTGCATTTCATTTTTTTTTGCATCTTAGTGTAGATAAAACACTTGCACACATTTATCGCACGTCTGATGGGACCCACAAATGGGTCTGTTCTTTTTTATGTTTGCTATTTTTTGATATTTTGTAGGTTCAGGTTACATAGACGTGACCTTTCCCAGAATATAGGGGCGACTTGGCCCATAGAGGTGACCTGGCCCTAACACAAAGGCATTCTAGCCCTGGATAGAGATAATTGAGGTGAAAACAAAGACTTAAAAGTTCATCTCCAAGGTTCGTTATTGTTTCTTTTCTTGGTACTGACCCTCTAACTTGCTTTGTTGCTGACTATGTTAGTTTTTTACTATCATTTGTGCATTTATTTCACGTTTATTGAAGGCTGAACGATTAAATTCTAACATATTTGTTGTGGGAGGAGAAAACCACTTTTATTAGTTAGATTGTTTGTTTACTACTTTCATTTTAACTAGGCACATAGATCTAATTAGGGGGGTCAACGAACTTTTTTTTTTGATCGTAAAGGTGGATTATTGACGTATCCAATCCCCTTGCACCATTTGGTGATCCTGGGTGAAGAGAAATCATAGTCCACTTATTCCTTTGTGTTTACCTTCTTTCTAGCAGGACCTGCTTGGGGATTCCATCACCCCAAGAGACAATCCCAACCACGTCTTACCGGTGGGGTATATAAAGGGGGAGAGTGAAAGTTGTACATCAATCCAATCATGTCATGTATGGTGGAGCATCAAAGATAGGGTGATATGTAGACAAGATGTGAAGAGTTGCTCTGAGCTTTCAGTATCTCATTGGAAGTTCTTGACTCACGTTTGTGACAGGCTGGTGTTTACGGTTGTGCCCCGCATACCATGCATATATCAGGGACTCCCTAGTTGCCTTGTTCAGCCTAGATAGAGGACCAATTTTATCATACCTTCACACTAATCTTAGGATTGTGTTGTTTGAACTATATTCTTTGTGCAAAACCAATGTGTATCTATTTAGACAAGTCAATCTTGGCCTTTTGCTTGTTGTTCATTGTGTATTTTGTCCTTTTCCATAGTTTTTTTTTTCTAAGTTGAGTCCAAGTCAACTAACAGAGGTGGTCTGGCCCTGACAAGGGTGATCTGGCCCTAATAGGAGTGGCCTGGCCCTAACAGGGGTGACCTTTCCCTCAACAAGGGTGACCTGGCCTTTTTGTTTGAGTTTTTTTCCACTTTGTTCTTGTTAAAATTGATCATTTTTCACAAAATAGGTGACCCTGCCCTAAAAGGGGTGACCCGGCCCTAAAACATGTGACCTTGCCCTAACAGGGGTGACCTAGCCCCAAGTTGGATGACCCAACACCGAGATAGGTGACCTTGCCCCTCCAGACAAGTGACTTTGCCCCAAACAGTCAATCCCACCTTCAATCTGTTAGTCTGTTTCTTCATCCCAAACATTTGTTTTCCCATTTTGAGTGTTTCTTCACCTGTTGTGAACATTATTTTCTCGTTACGTGCATCTATTTTTCCATTCTAAACACCCATTTCCTCATTTAGAGCATTTGTTTCCTTGTTTCATATATCTATTTCCCCATTTGGTGCATCTGTTTCCTCATTCCATGCATTTGTTTCCTCATTCTATGCATCCATTTGCATGTTTCATGCATTTGTTTCCTCATTTCGAGATTTTTTTTTTCCTATTTTGTGCATTTGTTTCCTCATTTTGAACATCTGTTTCCCCATTCTGAGTGTCCATTTCTTTGTTGCGAGCATCTATTCACCTGTTTCGTGCATCTGTTCACCCTTTCGTGCATTTTTTCACTCGTTCCAAGCATCTATTTGCACGTCTTGGTAATCTATTTGCCTGTTCATCCCATTCATCAATGTTGTTTGGTTGTTTCTTTGACTTAAACAAGTTTGGAAGTTGTTTAGGTAATCTGACCCCAACTTGGATGACCCGACCCTTGCCTTGGGTGACCCTACCCTAACTTGAGCGACCTAGCCCCAAGTTGGGTGGCCCAGCCCTAAGTTGGGCGACCCTACCCTAGGTTGGGTGACCCTCATTTGGTTGGCCTAGCCCTAAAGCTGAGTGACTTTCCACCTATTACATGAGCCTAATCTTTGTCCAGAAAGCTAACCTATTGGGATCCTGAAAATCTTGTTGTTTTCTCAACCGCCTTCACACTTCATTCATTCATAATCCTCACTTCAATCCATTTGCATCTAATCATCATTCAATTCATATAGGTATATCCTTAATCATCCCTAAGTTACATATCCATTGTCATTTCCTTGATCCAAATACTAATTTTTTTCGTTTGAAGCTATTATCTGAACTGACCTAGGTGTCTAAAATCAATCGTCATCCTTCACATCTACTTAGGATCACCATCTGTCCTAAGTCAACCATCATCCTTGACCTAATCAATCCCCTTCCATTTCAAGACAGATTCGGTGCCACAATCATATGTTTATCCTTTAATCTGATCAATCAACACCTTAAGTCACCTAGGGTAATTTTTGAACTCAGTTTAGAATCCCTTTCAATCATCCAATCTCATCCAATCTTATCCATCATTTCAATCAATCTATCTTATCCAATATAATCCAATTATCCAATCAATTGATCCCTCATCAAATCCAATGGATCCTCCAATCATCACTTAGGTCATCTTTGAATTGCATCTTAGAGTTTAACTACATCTTATTTCATTTGGTAACCTTGCACTTTCATGCCTGTTCAGACTGGTTCACAAGCAAAGAAGAAAATGGTAGAACAACAAACCCAAGGTTCCCAGCCGAATATCCCACAAGATCCCAACAATATTCCAAATATCCCACAAGATCACAAAAACATTCCAAATATCCCACAAGATCCCAATAATGTTCCAAATATCCCACAAGATCCCTATAACGCTGCTTCGTCATAGTCCAATACTGACATTCAAAACACCACACCACTTGGTGACGAAAAACATGATCAATCAACCTAAAGTCACAGTTGACGAATACCTTAGTGATCTTGCCAATGTTTAGATGACGGATCACCTCCTCAACGAGTGTGGGGAGAATATTATCGCCACTCTGATCATGAGAGGGATCAAACCACCATCCAATTTTGATGTGTCACAATATGCCAGTACCCACACCCTTCCAACACCTACAAACCCACAAAATTTGCAAAGTGTTATAGGGAGTTCATATGTCCTCGAAGGTGCACCCACAGAGAATTGGTATCTCCCTGAATTCAAAATGTTGTGATACATCAAGTCACGAGTTATCCTCACCTCCCAGATGTACTTTCAATAGCACAACCTAATCCTAATGACCACTATTCTTATGGCATGCCACATGCATTCCATCTGCTCCACCATTCCCACCTCAACATCCTGGTCAACCACCCATCAATACTGGCGGAACACCTGTCCTTGCATTGATTCCACCTCTAGTATCTACACCCGCTAGCAATTTACCACCACCTACATTCCAGCAACCTCTCGTCAATCCTCAACAATCCACTGCATTGCAAGCACCGCCTCAACACGGTGCTATCCCCTCACAAATTCCCCCACAACATACTGTTGTTGTTGTTGCCTCATCCCAACCACCTCTTCAGCAACCCCTACAACAAAGTTTTGTGATCCCACAACAGAAAATTTTCATTCCTTAGCAACACCTTACCATTCCTACACAACCACCACACCAAGTGACACAAACTATATCACAACTGCCACAACCACCACATGGCACTTTCATAGCAGTCCCACAAGAGAAACACATCCTGTCTTGCCCATCTCACCAACAACCACTACAAAGAAAACATCCACCCCAACATACACACATTCCTATGAAAATGCAACATAATCCTCTCACATAATACCTCTTCCATCCATCCAACACATAAACTGCCTATACTACTCCATCCAATCCTAATTCAAATCTCCATCCAGCTTCTTAAAATCCATCACAGACTCAACCACCTCTTTACACCAACCCTCCACAATCACACACACATCCTTACCAATAGGCATCAAATCCACAACCCCCTCCATATGTCACACAACAACCCACCATTGTGTATCACTACCAATCTAGTCCATCCTACCTTTAGTAGTAGTTGTCTTATCAACAAGGTGCTCCATCCACCTCTTACTATCAACAATCGTTGCCATATCAACAAGGGGATGCTACCTCTTAATACTATCAAAATTGTACACAATATTTGCAAGTTATTCCATCCTCTGCATATTATCAACATCAACCACCTTATCAACAAGAATTTTCTACATCTTACCATCAAAATCCATCATCCTCATATGCATTGAACATTAATCCGCAATTTTCTTATGTCAATCAAAGCCAACAAATGCCTCCATATAAACCTCAACCCAATTCTGATCCAACTTTCATTGTACCATCCTCATCATATCAACAATATACCCCATACAATCAGCCTAATCTATCTAATCCAACTCTTGCAACACCTATCAATAAAGATTTGGAAGAAGTAAAATCTGAACTAAGGGATTTGCAAGAAGGGACTGGTAAACAGTCATTCAAATTTGAGGACATTTTTCCCTACCCATTGATCCCTCTATTTCATTGAAACCTTTCCCTAAGCACTTCGAAATGCCAAAGTTTGATAAGTATAAAGGAACCAAAGATTCCAAAGCTCACCTTGAAGAGTTATAGGCCCATTGTCAAGAAGTCATGCATAATGACAATTACCTCATGTGATTGTTTCCTAGGAGTTTACAAGGAAGAACTCTTGACTGGTTTATGGGTCTTGAGAAGGGATCTATTAAATCCTTTGCACTTCTATCAAAATATTTTGTCTCCTACTTCTCCTTTAATCTAGAGAAGGATATTGATACATTGGATCTCTTGAAAGAAAAGCAGCGTGACGAAGAAATATTTGCAAGCTATCTTCAAATATGGTGAGATTTAGCCAACTAGATGAAATCCCCACTGAGGGAGAAAGATATGGTCACCCTATTGATTGAAAACTCCCATCTGGATATGGCCCACAATTCTAGACTCCACTATGTCACAACCTTCACAACAATAGTATAGAAAGGTCATATCCTAGAGAGAGCCCTTATTGCTAAAGGGAAATTCAAAATCTTCAACTTTGATAAAGATAGGTCATTTGGAGACAAGCCTTGTTATTGGAACAAGAACAAGAATGTTTTCAATGATGGTGTCACTGACACCAAACACATCCAAGTGGCTAATACCTCGCAGAAGCTGCAATATCCTCCTCCTCAATAGTCAATTACAAATTCCATATCCATTCCCCAAGGAGCACCTTATCCTCCCCATCAATCATATCAAAACAACCAAGGGGAAAAAAATGTCAGTTTATTCAATTGGGAGAACCCCTAAGTGTCATGTTTAATAGACTTCTTCAAGCTAATTACCCGATCACATATCTTGTAACTAAACCCCTCGAGGAGTCCAAGCCTAAACCAACTTGGTTTAATGTAAAGAAAATGAGTACTGTGAGTTTCACAAGATTAAAGGGAATACATTGAACAAGTGTCAAGGTCTAAAAATGTACATCTAGGACCTCATAGATCAGGGTGACATACATGTGGATGCCAAGACAACACCCTCATCTAATTTTCACCTACAAATATATCAGAATGCTTTCCCTAAGCATAACCAAGGTCCTAGCATGTCAAACTCCAATCTAGGTTCTAACAACAATAATAACTAGAATAATAGAACAAAAAAAATTAGTTACAAAAATGTGTCATTTAATAATCAAGGCCTTGTCATTCACATTGAACAAGAAGAGCCATAAGTATCCATGATACATGTAAAATGTAAGGACCCATAGTGTGTTGTCACAACCCATCGTACCTATATCATGGTCCCGAGAGCATCTACATCCACTCACCCACCATTTGTAAGTTTCTAATACAACATTCTTGATCATCTAGGAAAGAACTCAGCCTGTATTTCTATCTTGGATTTTCTTAAGTATTCTCCTATACACCAAAAGATTCTAAACAAGGCCTTATAGGACATTGTTGATGGTGTTTTCTGCACAACAACAAATCAGACAAAATATAATATCCTATCTCTCTTGAAAGGCAGATCTCTATCAGAAAAGAGATAACCCCAAGGTCTTTAATGCCAGGTTTTGACAATGTAGTGAATAACTCAAAGATAATGTGAAAATATTGGTAGTCACAAAGGGGCCTTACAAAACAAATACTAGATCTTCAAAGCTATTAGATCTTGCAGTGTGTTGATACTTAATGTCCTAAATTTAACCTATATTCAAAGAAATAGAAAAAGATAAGGGTTTTAAAAATTAATAAGATTAAAGTTACTCCTAAAATCAACAATATAGATGACAAGATACTTGAAATGGACCAATCCCTCAAAACTAATTTTTGCTCAACCCAGATTTAACTTGCAATCTTAAAGAAATAATGCAATCTACTGAGGAATTAAATATTTTCAAACCATGAACATTCATTCAAATCAACCCTACTTTGCATTTGAAATAAATAAACATTCACAATTGAACTAAGCACATGAATATAAGGTGTAGGCTAACTTTGCACAACAACCCACAATCAACGAGTCACCAAAATTATGGACCAGGGATCACTGCAACACTTCAAGCATCTAACCATGAATATTATTCAATCATTTAACTCTGAATCTAGCATTCATTCAGTATTTCAAAAGCAATTTAGAAAGATAGAATAACAAGAACCATGCAAGATAAATCAATCCAAGAGAGGCCACCAAAGCACAATGTCTTCAGTTATATTGAATTTTTCCAACAGTAGCAACAATTCAAACATTTGGTGTTACCACATTTGCTTCAAAACCTAGCTCCTAATTCTAGTTTCTACTTTATCAATTTGCTTTCTTCAAAGATTAATCCTCTAAAAAACTCTACAAAATGAGGCCAAACACTATACTTATAGAGAGTTCCATCCCAATTAGGGTTACAAGGAAGGTCGGCCATAAAACAAGTCGACGAAGGGAAAAAAAGCTACTAGAATAAAATATAATATTGTATTGAATGCTTGAGACTCTTTTCTAGGTCGGCCTGGAATCTCCAATATAGCTCAGTCCAATGCATGTCAAGGATGAAGAAGAAATAATGGGGATGATTATTTTTTGATGTGGCATCACATTAAATGCCTTCTCCCTTATGTTTGTCTTCTCCTGCTTTATCTTGGACCAATAAGGAAATCCTTTCCAATTCAGCTAAAGGTGGAATAATTAATATTTTGAATTTTCTCTCAATGGATTTGATTTCTTAATGATTTTATCCCAATTGAACTTTAAAGTTTTAAACTTCTCCATGACTACAATGTATGTGGTTGCATCATCAAGTCGGTGCATAGTAACTGGGCCATCATCAACGAAGGCATAAACTTCATGCGACCATTTCCTCAACTGCTCCAAACTTAAGTTTTTTGATGAAAACCATTTCCTTCCTATCATGATCTCAAAGAATTAAATGCACTTATTATATATATCAGTCGAGGTGCTCTCTATTTTTTTCCCCTGCTTTTGTACATTCTTCAATACCTTTGCCTTATCTACTGAGATTCATACCATTCCCAGGGTTCGACAACCTTTGAAGAAGATAAAATTTCATCGCCTACAAGCTTCTCCTCAGTATACTCACTTATAACCTTGGTGTTTTGTAGAAAGAGGTCAACATCCTCCTTATCTTGAGCTAACACATTTCTCAACCATTCTACCAACCTACAAGCATCTCCACGAATTGATAAGATATCCTTGATTGCATCATCTCCTCTGGCTTCTACTCCCTATAACCAGTCATGTGTGACCTATGTGGTGGTTTTCATATTTTCCAATTCAGTGATAGTCTTCTTAGGTAGAAGGGTTTTTGTAGATGATGAAGAGATATATTGAAAAGGTTTCATGAGATCTTGCAAATATCTTTTCAATCTCTCATTCTCCTTCTTCAATTCCTTCTTAGCTTGCACCTCCTCTTTTAATCTTCCTAAAATTGCAACAGTGGAGCCTTCAAATTTTTCAACTTCTTGCATCATGGAGGTGAATTTAGTTTTAATGGTTTGAATACTGTAGTCCTAGCTAGTTACCTCATCTTTTTTCTTATCAAGTGGAGGAGTAGCAATGTGGGTCACCCGATTATTTGCCTCACCTGTATCAATCTTGGAAATAACCCTAGCCTTTTTCTTTGCCTTTCCCTTTCCTATGTTGGCAAGTAGGTCATCCCAATTTAGAGGGGTATCATCTACAACAATCTGCTTATTCTTCAATCTTTCATTAAGCCAACTAGGATTAGAAGCATCAGGTTGTTGTTCATTTTGTGTTCTCTTTTTAGTTTGATCCATAGGGGGCTCAACATTTACATTATGCCTTGAGGGGACCTCCTCACTTTTTCTTTCTCCTTTATCTTCTTCCTTATCTTCTAGCCTTTTACTTTCTTCTATCATGACCTGAATGGGAGAGGGAGTCCTGTCATGTGCCTTTTCCTCTTCCATAGGTTTCTCTTCTTCATCCTTGATTGGTGAATCATCATAAGATACTAGGGATGAATGCAATGTGTTTCCAATCTCTACCTCTACATTATAGAGATCCCCATCATGGAATTCCTCTTTGAACCCTTCTACATCTTCATCTTGGTGATCACTAATCTCTATATCCTTGGACTCATGTTTCACATCATGTGATTCATGAAGGGGAGAGGCATCATTCTGTTGCTCTGCAATAGGATCATTTATGGTAACATATTTTTTCAATGAACTACCCTTTGGAGAAGGAGTCATTGATCTTCTAGTATAGACTTGTGTTCTTTTCTCTATAACTCTCCACATTCACCACTAGAGTACATGGTTCCCCTTCTTTTTCCTTGTAGGGCTCATTATTTTTCTTTTAAGTTCTTGTCACCTTTCTCCTTTTAAGAATAGGAGCACTGTCCTCCTCACCTTCTTCATTTGTTTCCTCCTCTATAGTAGACATGTATTTCTTGGGAAAATTCTTCCTCTTTTTAGCAATTGGTTTCCTCTTCTTTTCTACCTTTATCTCTGCTTGAGAACCTTTAATTTTGATCTTGAAGGGAGAATCCACCTTACCTTTTCCTTTTTATTCTTGTTCAATGTTTTCAGAGGTAGAATAGGATTCTGCATCCCCTTAGGTCATAGGTATACTAGATTCCTTTACTATCCATCTTCCAAATCTTGTGTTTGATTTGTAATCTAGTGTACTTGATGATGCGAGTTGTGATTTGTTCCAACTTTGTTTTCTCTTGTTCCAACCAATCAATCTCTCCTACTCATTTGTCCTTCATGGGCTCATAATCATGATTTTGGATTACATCCCCATCATCATCAATTTGATCAGGGATGGCCCTGATATTGTACAATCTAATCAAATTGATTGGTATCCTTGAGAACTTATTTCTAACCTCAAACTCATCTTTGTAGTTGGCCCAATAATCTTCAATGTCATCTTTGTGGTTGAACTCTCTACTGACCCTTTTTTGTGCTTCACTAGTCATGTCAAATATAGGCCTTTTAGAGTGGAATGATAAGCCCAAAGAAATCATTTCTTCCTTAGAAGAATGTGTTGAAATGATGGAAGGACATGCCTCATTACTACCTACCTTGAGAGGGAAGTCATTACCAAATATGGTCTTATTTTTATCCTTCTTCACAATAGCATCAAAGTCACATATCTGCCTAGTGACTTCTAGGAGTATGAGATGATCCATTGGATACCTAGGCAGCCTATAAGGAGCCCTTTGGCAGCCATCTATCTTGATGTAGGAAAAAGTGGGGAACTGTATGAACCAGGCTCCAAATATCTTTATTAACTCTTTTGTTGCATCTAATATTCTAGTATGTTGTACACCTTGGAGCAATCTAGTGATGTACATAGTGAATGCATTATTCACCCTCTATAGTTTGAGCTGCCCAAATGCAATTGTGGATAAAATTCATCAAGAAAATCCTGCCCAAAGACACCTCTTGTCCCCAATCCCTTGTATGGATGAAATCTAGCAAGGGCATAGACCAAGTAGGAGGTCATGGTGAAGCTCTTTTTCTACAACACATTATAGAGTTTCTCATGTATCATTGAACTATGATGCTTTCCCAATGATAATCGTTGTTCTATTCTATCCTCACTATAATGTAGAACATCCAATTCTCAAAGACTCCTATACTCTTCAGGCCCATTAATCTGCTAAGGATTGTGATCACATCATAATATTTTGCCTTAAACTTTGCCTTGAATAGTTATTTTGGAAACTTATAAATGTTGGCCTTAGGCTTCTTCAACCAAGAGTTAATGAATTTTAGTGACTTGATGGTATCCTCTTCAATATATTTCTTGGCTATATCCAGATCTAGGCCTACCACACAATATCTATCAGGCATGTCAAAGGTTTGTGCCACTGAGGGAGGAGAGAAATTAGCCCAACACCTTTCCTTGTGGACCAATCACTCTTTGTGTGCCATTGTCATAGTTTTTGGCACACTCTAAAACCAATTCATAACATTGGACTATGGGAGGAAACCCAAATACATGAGCCAATCCTGAATCCACTAATCTTCTAATCAACAATGGAGGATCCTGCGTTGCCATTCTTGCCTTAAATTCTTCATATTCCCATTTTCCCACATTGGTGTCAGTGATTTCTAACCAAATGGAGGTCAACTTGCTCTCTGGAACCTTTCTTTTAATATCTAGTTTGATCCTCTCTGCCTTTGAGATGGAAGATCCCTCAGTACTAGGATCCATCTGTTTGTTCTTGTTTTTGCCAACAACTGTCTTACTTGATTCGGCCTACACCCAAAAAAAATCATAATGAATTTCTATTACAGAAATAGGATCAAGGTCAGTCCATGATTAGAAACCTATTAATCAACCACTTAATTCGAAACAATGATCAAAATATCCCTTAAATCATTATAAAGAAAAATTATTTAAAAGTTCAACATTACGAGCCACCTGAGGAATCATGTCCAGTAGGAATTTTGGGAGTTTCCAAGCTAGAAGGATTTAAGCGATTAAAGCACAAATACCACAAATTGATCATCACAAAGGAAGAGTAAGCATGAAGCATCTCTCTAACCATTCAAATGAATCATGAGACACTAAAATATGTGATGCTCAACTCATTTATTTCTCCAATTCTTCATGTTGTGGAATTCTTCGGGAAAATCCATCACGGAAGGAAATCCATGGAACTGGCATGACTTCGAGTTTTTGTAGACCTTCGAAAAAGAGCATGGGAGATGGAAAATCAGGGAATTTTGGAGGTGAAGGAATTATGTGAAGGCCTAGAAATCCCAAAATTTACCATTTTCATGACATTACCCAAATTGATCAAAAGATAAAAAATTTGGAGACTTAGGCTTGGATCTAGCTTACCTTGAATCTCTCATGGATCATCCTCAAATTCCTAACTCACTCAGGGGCCAATCGATGAGTATTGAGTGATGCCCTAAACTCAAAATCCCAAAAAATTTCGTGGACGCATAGAACCAGCTTGGATTTAGCTCACCCATTTCTAAGCTCAGAAATGGATATGTTGCAGCCTACACAAGTGAGTTATCACCTAACGAAACCGGACATAGGATCACGTACTCACTCAGGATCATCAACCTAACAAACTCGAATAACCTTAAATCGCATCAAGCTGAGACAATAACACATGTAGGACCGAATTTGAAGGTAGGCTCTGAGAGGGTTTGGCATAATTAGATCAATTGATTAACTAGGGGCAAGAGTACCATTTTGACTCAAAATAAATAAATTATTTAAACCTCATGGGAAACCCTAGCTTTAAAATGCATTACACCAAACATGCCAAATCCAAACTACAAGCATATCCAAGATGCAAAAGAATCATTCACATCCATCCCTCGAAAGCAAAGTAGTGAATACATACCATTTATGAAGTGAACTCGGTAATAACAATGACTGGTAGAAAACTTTGAAGCCCTAGCAAGCAATCATCAATGATGACGCCAGGAAAATCACCCCCAAATCCAAGAATCCACAAGTCCAATTGCCAAATCAAGGCAAAAACTCGAGATCAAGCTCCTTAGATCAACAAAAGACAAATGATAACACCTCAATGTAACAAGAGTCCCTCAAAATTTTACTAAATACATACCGCATAAATCGTACAACCAAGCATTAATTCCATTGACAAGACAACCCAAGATGTAACCTGAGAATTCGATCAAGTGCAAGAATTTTGGAAAAATCTAGTTGAAATGAAATTACACGAAGGACCAAAATCTTTGGATAGTGCAAAATCCTTCTCATTAGGCTTTCAAGGAAACTGGGGAATTCTGTCAGGGGAGGAAATTCCTGAAATTAGAGGAAAACCCGAAAATATCTTGAAACTTGAGATTTTCAACATATAACTTAAGGGGATAATTTGTGCAAGCAAGATGAATATCCAAGGACAACTGAAAGAAATCAAATTCAAAAATCAAAGGATCTAAGCATTAAAGACTAGAGAGAAGCCCAAAGAGAAGAACCAAAAGAGAAAGCAAAGAGGGTCCCTACTTTCAGTGGGCATGTGTGCAAAAAACTACACAACAAATGGCAACTCCGTTGGGGAAAATGCTTCAAACCATTTCAATGAATAACAGGAATCAAGAACCCAAAATCTTTGGTTTTAGCCCTTAAACCAAGTCACTCATAGGCAAGGTTAGAGAGTTCACAAGAAAGTTTTCCTTTCCTGCACTAGGGTCAAAGTGTGTGTAAATGTATTTATTTCCCTCTTTGACTACAACAAGATTCTAACTCCAAAAGCATCCTAGACAGAGTCTCGCTTCCAGTCAGGTGTCCATAGTCCTGACGAGGTTATTACTGTGATTCTCCCAAGAATATCTCTACTACCAATCAAGAATCTATAGCCCTGATAGAGATACTAGGATACCCCTGATGAGGTGAATATTTCTTCTAGTCTTTATAGTTATTTTCTCTCTCTTTTTTTTTATATTCTTGTAGGATCTCTTTAAAATTTCCCTTTCACCTTGTAAGCAATGAAGCTCTAACTAAGGGTTGACGCTCACAGTGGCACTAGAGTAGAACATAAACATTTTTCACCTGTCCAAACTTTGTAAGGGCCATACGCAGCCCTGAAATTTTAAAAATTTGTGCAAAATATGAGACCCAAATGCATTCCAGATCTAACTTAACAAAATGACCTTCAAATTCCAAGCACATGTAACACCAGATAAAGGGGGTTCTACCAATTGAATTTGGAAGGATGATTGAAGTTTGTAACAGAAACATGCCATAACAATCCCAACAATACAATGATTACCATGCAGGTGCAACAAACCCCAGAGAAAGCAGAAGACTAGAAGCAAAAGCAAAACAAAAGAAAACCTACTATAACCAAAGAAAAATAGAACAATAGAAAGGAAACCTAATATATCTATGTAAAAGGAGGGAGTTGTAAATAGCTAAGGATTGGAAGTAATGCTTCAAATAATGCCCATTGATAGGCAGTGGGATATCCTCTTTGATGAGGGTTTTCAAGCAAAAAACATTGTCTCCCAGAATCTCTGAAATTTGATAAGGCCCTAGCCAAAGTTTTCCAAATTTTTCATGCTCCCCCTTTCGGTCATGGGCTTTGTCCTAGTAGAGAACCAAGTCAGAGATTCAAAATGTTTTCACCTAGCTCTCTTATCAAGCAATCTCTTCATTACACCCTAGTGTTTGGCAAATTTTTCTAAAGCTTCATCTCTTCTTTCTTCAAGGTGTAATAGTTCAATTAGGTGGGCTTCACACTTATCCACTTCATCATAATACTCATTAATGAACTACAAGGTAGGGATCTTTAACTAGATGGGAAATATAGGTTCCAAAACATACACTAGGTGATAAGGAGAGGTTCCTAGGGATGTCTTTTGCCTGGTACGATCTGCCCCACATGGAAAACCTAAGTTGGGTGTTCCAATCCTTGGGATTCTTTTCCAATAGCTTATAGATGACTAACAAAAGGTTCTTATTGGAAGAATCAACTAAACCATTTCCCTGCACATAATAATTAGATGCAAAATTTAGAATGATTCCATGATCAAAGGCTCAGTTAGAAAGTTTCAATGATGCAAATGTAGGACCATTATCACATACTAAAGATAATGGACACCCAAAGCGATTAATAATACCTGATTTGATGAAATTGATTACCACTTCAGAAGTACATTGTTTGCATGCAAGAGCCTCAATCCATCTAGTGAAATAATCAGTGATAGTGAGAATGTACTTGTGGCCTATAGAACCAATGAAATCCATTCACCATTGTGTGAATGGTTTTACCTCTACGACTAGCTAAAGTGGAAGGGTTGCATGTTTCTCCTTACATGTCATCTGGCATATGTCGAAGGTCCTTACATGATTATGTGAATCTTTAAACATGGTATGCCAGTAATAGCCTGCTCTCAGGATCTGATTTGTAGTGGAGGGTGTTGACCCATGACCTATACCATATCTGTCATGGAATTCTGCCAATACTTTCATAGCTTCCTCCTTTCCTAAGCATCTTAAGTAGACACCCTCATGGTTCTTCTTATAAAAGACAACTCCCTTCACCATGAATTTGTCACTCTTCAAGTGCAATTCTCTTCTTCGCACAGAATTGAAGTGTTCAGGACATTGCTTATTCAAAAGGTAATAAATAATTTAATCATACCAATCCCTTGGGGAGACATCCTAGAACTAATAATGCTGAACCGTGAGGTCGGGGCCCATCTCAACCATTATCTTTGTTAGTCCCTGTCCCCCCACCAGTTTCATGGGCTAGATCTCAATATCATACTCTTGTAATAGGGTTATGCATTTAGCCCTTCATTCTTCTAACTCATTTTGCATTAGTAGAAGCTTCATTGTAAGGTCAAGTATTATGAAAAAGACCTTATTCCTTAGGATATAGCGCTTGAACTTCTTCATAGATCTGACCAAAGCATAAGCCTACTTCTCTACATTAGGGTATCTCAACTCTGCATCCTTTAAAGGAGAACTCATGAAATCTATGGGATGTTCATGTCCTTGGTCAAATTTATGAGTCAGCATGCCAGCAAAATAATGTTTTGAAGCAAAAGAGTAGATGTAGAAAGGCTTGGCATAATCAGGACTTACCAACACTAGAGCTTCAACAATGGCCCTCTTAATTTATGTGAATTCTTCCTTAGCTTCTGTATTACATTCAACCTTTGCTTCTTGCTTTAACATTGCATTTAGGGGTTTTACTATTTTTGCAATCCAGTGATGAACTTTCTAATGAAGTTGATTTTCCCAGAGAATGATTTCATCTCCTTTTTATTTGCAGGGAGCTGAATTTTCAATATAGCATCTACTCGCTTAGGATTAATAGAAATACCTTGCTCTAAAATGACATGTCCTAGTATTTTTCCTTTAGTGACTCCAACAATACACTTCTTTGGATTAAGTGAGATGCCAAATTCTCTTCACCTTTGGAATACTTTACATAAATTTGTATATGATCACCTCACTTCTTAGAAAAAACTGTCAAATCATCCATATAAATAATTATGTACTTACCAATGATTTCTTTAAAGGTGATATACATGGCTCTCTGGAATGTAGCTCTAGCATTGATCAGTCTAAAGGAAATTCTTCTGTAATAAAAAGTTCCCAATTTTGTAGTAAAGGTAGTTTTGTGCCTATCTTCATATTGCACCATAACCTGATTATATCCAGAGTACCGATCAAAAAATACATCATCTGAGATCCATTGAAAATCTGAAACACTTTGTCTAACAAAGGAACTAGATAGTTATCATTTTTTGATGCTCTGTTGAGGTTCCTGAAATCCACATATAGTCTGATCTCCCTATTCTTTTTCCTTGAACCAAATTTGCAACCCAAGTTGAGTGTCTTACTGGACATATGATTCATGCTGAAAGTATCTTTTGCATTTCTTTTTGAATGATGGGTTCCAACAAAGTATTAATTGTCCTTTGTCACTGCTTGAATGGTTTAGCATTTGGCTTGAGAGGTATGGTGTTCATAATTATTGAAGTTTCATATATCTTTAGATCTTCATAACTCCAGGCTATTACATCCTGATATGTAATTAAAGCATCAATGATTCCTTTTCTTTCCTTTGGATTACATACCTTGCCAATGAAGTTATTTTTTACATTATCTAGAGTTCCCACATTGTAAGCTTCACAATGACTACTGAGGGATTCCTTTTTGGCTGACTCTTCATGATCCTTTATCCTATCCAAGTCAAAAAATATTTCTAATTGCACCATACCCCTTGGGATAGTGTTGGTCTTCAAGTTCATGACTCCTTATAGGTCTATCTCTGCCTCCTGAGGTTCTACCTCATCATTTATCTGAGAAGTAAACACATCACATCTAGTAATAAAATCAAGAATTTTCTTACCATCCTCAAACACCTAGAAATTACTTACATTGTCAGGCACTGAAGGCACTGGAGTAAGTTCTACGGTGACCTTATTCAAACCTGAGAGTGATAGGAGTTGCAATGTGCTAGTTGCTTGTGCCAAAAAATATGCAGTTTTATTTTTTCTACGAGGGATCAACTGAATGTTGAAATGATCAAATCCCTCAATAATATCCTAGACTCGATGTCTATAATTAGTCATCCTTTTGTCATGGCATGAATACTGTTTCTTCACTTGCCTAACTACTAGCTCAGAATCCCTAAATACTTGCAAAATCTTAACATTCTTCCTTTGCGCCATTAATAACCCATGGAATAAAGCCTCATACTCAGCTACATTATTAGCACACTAGAATTGGAGCCTATGAGCAGAAAAATAGGTCTCGCCTCTTGGGATAATTGATTCAAATCTTGCTCAAACACCTTATTTGGATTTGGATCCATCAAATCTTGATGTCTAGCAGCCATCAGTTCCTAATCCTTTTGAATTATCCTTGGCCTTACTGCTACTAGGAGGTTCTTCAGGAAACATTGGTCTTTTACCTTAAGGATCATCTTGAAAGATTTGTATATCTAATCTAATAGTTGGGGTCAGATTGATGCACCTTTGGATCTGCTCCACTATTATTTGACATAGGTAACATTTCATCTCAAAGTGAGGAGCATTGTGTACTCTACACCAATTGGGAAGGAGTAGGTCCTCAAACTTGATGCCTCTCCCTAGCTTAATTTGAACCTATACACACTTTTGGATGAATTCCTAGAAATTGTTCACTAACCCAAGTTGTCCATCAACTTGATCTCTAGTTTCCTCTGTTGTTTCAATCATCATCTCAAGACTACTAGACTCAAAGATAGCCCCACCACAGAAGCTTTGCAGCATAAAAATCTCTTTTTTATCTGACTCAAGCTTGGAAGCAACCAATACATAACTCCCCATACTGACCTCTAATACTAATATCTCATTTGAAGTATTCTGGTTTTTAGTAATTACATACTTCATTCTAGGTTCCCTTACAATTTGAATTTGATTCAGGACCCCTTTCCATGGCAATCACATGTAAGAATTATATGTGGATGTGTATCCATTTAGGGTCTTAGTGAAGTCTCATCCTAAAATTAGACCATAGGTCTTAGGAATATATACTACCTAAATGTTAATCACTTGTTGCACCCTAGGATCTGATGCAACCTGCATGGGAATCATGTTCAATTCTCCCACCACATTTACCTCTGTCTTGTCCAATTGGTTGACCTTATTTTGAGAGGAAGAAGGAGTAATGGATAAAGCCCTACACATAGAAAAAGGCATGACATTTGTAGATGCTATTGAGTCCAAAAGGCAATTATGTAGGTTCTTCCCAAAAGTACGAAGAGAAATTAGAAAAGGAGGGGTTTCTACCTTTCTCTGGAATAAACTTAGTTGTGTGTTAGCATGTGCAACTCAACTCCTATCCTTTTCTTTCCCTCTTTCTCCATACTGTACCTGACATAGACCCTTAAGCACCTGTGGAATTGGAATCTTTCCAATTGTCTCACTTACTATCTTCCCTTGTGAACTAAAAGATTATAAAACCATGTTTATGATAGAAATAACCCTTAATAACTCAAAAGTAGAAAGATTCACCTTTACTTTCTTGAGCTCTTTAGTCGCATACTCACCCAATTTCTCCACATTCATATCAACATGCATTTCCTTACGATGAACAGTCTACTTATCACCATTACCTCCCTTTGCCACATCAAGTTGTCCCCCTTTTGAAAAGTATTGTGTTGGCACATGTGGGTAAGATGGATTATTACTAGCATGTGGATCGGGTGGATTAGTAAAATTATTTTGAGGGATAGATGTTGTGAATGGACCTCTAGCTTGCGGATTCCTGTTAGGTCTATTCCTCAAATCATATTTCCTTGTAGGTTGTTATAACATCTATACTTCCTCAACATCAGATTCCTCCTCATCCAAGGGGCCATTATCATTCTCAATTCCTTCATTGAATAACTAAGAAATTTCATCTTCATTGAGCACCTTTTCAACCTCCCCATTCTGGACACTCAACTCCAACTCTAGCTCATTCTCTTTATCCTTTGGAAAAGGTGCATGGTTTAGGACCAGTACCAAACAATCATATGAAGTAGAGGGTACCATCTCCTAACTAATGGATTTATTCTCAACTTCATACTAGAAGATTGAAGCAATAGTTTGGAACTTAGGACAATCCAACTCAGAGTGTTGACTTGTCTTGTGAAGCCAGTACCATCCAAAGAAAGCGACCTTTGCTAGGTATACACCATTCAGAGGTTTCTCTTTATTAGGAGGTTGATATACTGGACTAGGGACTCCTCCATTATTGGGTTTGGTCTTCCATGGCCTATTTTGCATGGGTGGTTGTCTCCTTTCGAATCCTTGTCCATCTTGTTTCCCTCTATCAGAATTTTGACCAAAACCTTGTCCTCTCTCGAAATTCTGATTTCTAAGTAGGAGGTTTCTTCCATAGTGTGTCAAATTATGATATTGCTATCAAGATTCAACCGTTTAGTTTTCAAGTCAAACTCATTAACCCATGATTCATGAGTAGTGGTTCACAAGAACCCATCTCTCATGATAATGAATGGTCCACTTAGCACTCATTGCATCTAGGTGATGCTAACAGAGGTGAAGCATTGGTCCGTCTCAGGAGGTCACTCATCCCAAACTACTCCAGCTCAAGTGCGCTTAACCACAGAGTTTCCCCCAAGGTTAAACCCACTTAGCTTGCTACCCCATTTGCAAAACCTTCAGCAAGTGTTATGCCTTATGAACCATTCATTATAGAGCCTCTTTAGCTCATCAATTGATAAGTAGGAGGTTTCTTCCATAGTGTGTCAAATTATGATATTTCTATTAGGATTCAACCATTTAGTTTTCAAGTCAAAGTCATTGACCCATGATTCATGAGTAGTGGTTAACAATATCATAATTTGACATGTTGTGGAAGAAAACTACTTAAAAACTACACGGTTGAATATTGAGCACTCATTGCATCTAGGTGATGCTCACAAAGGTGAAGCATTGGTCCATCCCAAGAGGTCACCCATCCCAGTACTGCTCTAGCTCAAGCGCGCTTAACCACAGAGTTTCCCCCAAAGTTAAGCCCACTTAGCTTGCTACCCCATTTGCAAAACCTTCAGCAAGTGTTATGCCTTATGAACCATTCATTATAAAGCCCCTTTAGCTCATCAATTGATAAGTAGGAGGTTTCTTCCACAGTGTGTCAAATTATGATATTGCTATCAGGATTCAACCGTGTAGTTTTCAAGTCAAAATCATTGACCCATGATTCATGAGTAGTGGAAGAAACCTAGGTCAATGAGTTTGACTTGAAAAATACACGGTTGAATATTGATAGCAATATCATAATTTGACACGCTATGGAAGAAACCTCCTACTTATTAATTGATGAGCTAAAGGGGCTCTATAATCAATGGTTCATAAGGCATAACACTTGCTAAAGGTTTTGCAAATGGGGTAGCAAGCTAAGTGGGCTTAACCTTGGGGGAAACTCTGTGGTTAAGAGCGCTTGAGCTGGAGCAGTATTGGGATGGGTGACCTCCTGAGACGGACCAATGCTTCACCTCTGTGAGAATCACCTAGATGCAATGAGTGCTAAGTGGACCATTCATTATCATGAGAGATGGGTTCTTGTGAACCACTACTCATGAATCATGGGTCAATGAGTTTGACTTGAAAACTACACAGTTGAATCCTGATAGCAATATCATATTTTGATTTCTATCAGAATGTTGTCCTCTATTAAAGCTCTATCCTTGTGCAGCATCTCGATTCTCCCTTTTGTAATTTGATTTCATGTTTCTCTGAGCAGCTTGTAGTTGACTATTCTGGTTTCTCAAGTTACCTCCATATTCAATTTTTTTACTTGCTCAATTAGCTCATCTAACCTTTCCTTATCAGGACTATTGTAGGGCACTGAATTCACATTATTTTGAGGGTATAGTGATGCTCCTCCAAAACCAATGGATTGATTCAAGAGTTCTAAATTTTGCAAATATGTAGGAAAACCAGCCTATTGTTGTGGATGAATGGGTTGATTAGCACTGTACTGGGGATAACTGGGTATTGGGTGAACCTGATTTATTGAAGGACCTGGGTGAGGAACCAAAGGAAACTGTGGAATGGGGTTCATAATGGGAGTATGATTGGTCAAAGCCTGAGTAAGAGCTTGGACTTGTCTAGGGTGAGTAGCAGGTCCTAGAGATGGTAAAGGTCTCAAAAAATGTTGTCTTAGATCAGTGCTAACCTTAACAACCTCTGTATATGCAGTGAGAAAGGTAGTTGGAGGATTAGTTCTCCACTTACGGAAAGTGTATGTAAGACTATCAAGGGCTTTGAAATAAACCTCCAGAGTAGTAGCATCATCCACATTGTAGGGAGATTGTAATCTAATATATATGTGATGGAACCTATTGTTGAATGATCCTATAGGCTCATTATCTTCACTCTTAACCCCAGTAAACTGCAACTAGATCTCATTGGCATTGATAGCGATTTTAAACTTCTGTAGAAACGCAACCTTAAATTTAGTCCAATTGTGAATTGATGCAATAGGTAAATGATTGTACCAATAAAAGGCATCCTCTCTAAGAGAATAAGGGAAAATCCTACATGCAACATCGTCATGAGTAATCCCTCTATCCCTCATACAAGTTTGGAAAATCCTGATGTGCTCCTCTGTTGTCCTATTAGGGTCATTTGTATGGAACATAGAGCAAAAATGCCGAGGGTTCTTGGGAATGAGTTTGTAGTTGTTGAAGGATAGAGGTGATGGTTTGTTTACCAATAAGGCCATTGGTGGAGGTGGAGGTGGTAAATACTGATTGACAACTAGTTGGGGTTATTGAATAGGTATGGCTTCAAAATTAGGTGAAGATGGGCTTGATGAAGGCGAGGATGAAGGAGATAATGGGATTCACTGGGTCGATGATGATTCCTCCCTCCTTCTAGTCCTTCTTGACCTAGTTGGGGGTGGTAGTTCCTAAAATTATTCTCTTGGCATGGATATGGTTCTTCTTTCGGGTCTCTTAGGAGAAATGGAGTTTAGAAAATACTCCAGTTTGCTTACTCGGGCCCTCCTTCTAGCACCAATCTATTGATGGTGTCTTTTGCACAAAAACAATTCAGATAGAATATAATTTCTTATCTCTCTTGAAAGGAAGATCTCTATCAAAAAAGAGATAACCCCAAGGTCAGAAAAGAGATAACCCCAAGGTCTATAATGTTAGGTCTTAACAATGCAGTGAAACAACTCAGAGATAATGTGAAAATATTGGTAATCACAAAGGGGCCTTACAAAACAAATACTGGATCTTCAAAATTATCATATCCTGCATTGTGTTGATATTTAATATCCTAAATTTAACCTATATTCAAAGAAATATAAAAATATAAGGGTTTTCAAAAATTCTAAGATTAAAGTTACTCATAAAATCAACAATATAGATGACAAGATACTTGAAATGGACCAATCCCTAAAAACTAATTTCTGATCAAGCAATATTAACCTACAATCTTATAGAAACAGTGCAATCTCCCAAGGAATTAAATATTTTTATACCATGAACATTCATTGAAATCAACCCTACTTTGCATTTGAAATAAAAAAAACATTCACAATTGAACTAACTATATAAATATAAGCTTCAGGCTAACTTTTCACAGCAACCCACAATCAATGAGTCACCAAAGTATGGACCACAGATCACTGCAACACTTCAAGCATCTAACCATGAATATTACTAAATCATCTAACCCTGAATCTAGCATTCATTCAATATTTCAAAATAAATTTAGAAAGATAGTATAACAAGAATGATGCAAGATAAATCAATCCAAGAGAGGCCACCAAAGCACAATGTCTTCAATTGTATTGAATTCATCCAATAGTAGCAACAATTCCAGCATTTGGTATTACAACATTTGCTTCAAAAACTAAATCCTAATTCTAGTTTCTACTTTATCACTTTGCTTGCTTCAAAGCTTAATTCTCTAACTAACTCTACAAAATGAGGCCAAACACCATACTTATAGAGAATTCCATCCCAATTAGGGTTACAAGGAAGGTTGGCCAAGGAAAAAAAAGCTCCTAGAATAAAATATAATATTGTATTAAATGCTTGAGACTCTTTTCTAGGTTAGTTTGGAATCTCCAATATAGCTCAGTCAAATGCATGTGAAGGATGAAGAAGAAATAATGGTGAAGCATAAATTTTGATGTGGCACCACATTAGATTCATGCCCCCTTGTCTTTGTCTCATCCTACTTTATCTTGCACCAATAAGAAAATCATTTCCAATTCGGGTAAAGGTGGAATAATTAATATTTTGAATTTTCTCTCAATGGATTTGATTTCTTCTCTAGATTGCTTAATGATTTTATCCCAATCGACCATTAGGGTTTGATAATTCTCCATGATTACAATGTATGTGGCCTCATCATCAATTTGGTGCACAGTAACTAGAACATCACCAAGCAAGGCATAAACCTCATGCCACCATTTCCTCAGTTGCTCCAAACTTAAGTGTTTTGATGCAAAAATTTTCCTTCCTGCCATTATCTCAAATAATGAAATGCACTTATTATATATATTAGTAAAGGTGCGCTCTATTTTCTTTCCCTAATTTTGTACCTTCTTCAATACCCTTTTCTTTATCTATAGAGTTTCATAGCATTCCCAAGGTTTGGCAACCTTTGAGGAAGATAAAATTCCATCCCCTACAAGCTTCTCCTTGGTATACTCCATTATAACCTTTTTTTTTGTAGCAAGAGGTCAACATCCTCCTTATCTTGAGCTAACACATTTCTCAACCATTCTACTGACCTTTGGACATCTCCACTAGTTGATAAGATATCCTTTATTGCATCATCTCCTCTAGCTTCTAATCCCTAACCAGTCATGTGTGACTTGTGTGGTGGTTTTCATCTTTTCCAATTCAGTGATGGTATCCTTAGGTAGAAGGATTGTTGCAGATGATAAAGAGATAGATTACAATTTTTTCATGAGATCTTGCAAATATCTTTCCAATCTCTCATTCTCCTTCTTGAATTCCTTCTTATCTTGCACCTCCTTTTTTAATCTTCCTAAAATTGCAGCACGAGAGCTTTCAAATTCCTCAACTTCTTGCATCATGGAGGTGGGTCCAAGATTAATGGTTTGAATAATGTAGTCCTATTTAGTTACATCATCTTTGTTCTTATCAAGTGTAGGAGTAGCGATGTGGATCACCTGGTTATTTGCCTCATCTCTATCAATCCTAGAAATAACACTAGCCTTTTTATTTGCCTTTCCCTTTCCTATGTTGACTAGTAGGTCATCCCAATTTGGAGGGGTATCATCTACAACAATCTGCTTATTCTTCAATATTTCACTGAGCCAACTAGGAGTAGAAGCATCAAGTTTTTGTTCACTCTTTGTTCCCTTTTCAATTTGATCCATGGGGGGCTCAACATTTACATTATGCTCTGAGGGGACCTCCTCACTTTTGCTTTCTCCTTTATCTTCTTCCTTATCTTTTGGCCTTTTACTTTCTTTTCTCATGAAATGAATGGGAGACAGAGTCCTATAATGTGCCTTTTCCTCTTCCATAGGTTTCTCCTCTTCATCCCTAATTGGTGAATCATCATAAGATACTAGGGATGAATGCAAGGTGTTTCCAATCTCTGCCTCTGCATTATAGAGATCCCCATCATGGAATACATCTTTGAACCCTTATACATCTTCATCTTGGTTATCACTAAACTCTACATCCTTGGAATCATGTTGCACATCATGTGACTCATGAAGGGGAGGGGCATCATTCTATTGCTCTGCAATAGGAGCAGTTATGGTAACATCTTCTTTCAATGCACTACCCTTTGGAGAAGGAGTTCTTGATCTTATAGTATAGACTTGTGTCCTTTCTCCAGAACTCTCCACATTCACCACTAGAGGACATGGTTCCCCTTATTTTTCCTTAGAGGGCTCATTCTTTTTCTTTGATTTTCTTGACACCTTTCTCCTTTTAAGCATAGGAGCACTATCCTCCTCAACTTCTTCATCTTGTTCGTCCTCTATAGTAGACTTGTGTTTCTTGGGAACATTCTTCCTCTTTTTGGCAATTGGTTTCCTCTTCTTTTCTACCTCTATCCCTACTTGGGCACCTTTAACTTTGATTTTTAAGGGAGAATCCACCTTAACTTTTTCTTTTGAAACTTTTTCAATTTCTTTAGAGGTAGAATGGGATTCTAGATCCCGCATCAAGTCATAGGTATACTGCATGCCTTTACTGTCCAGCTCCCAAATATTGTGTTTGATCCATAATCTAGTGTACTTGAGGATGAGAGCTATGATTTGTTCCAACTTTGTTTTCTCTTCTTCCAGCCAATCAATCTCTCCTACTCATTTGTCCTTGAAGGGCTCATAATCATGATTTTGGATTACATCCCCATCATCATCAATTTGATTAGAGATGGCCCTAACATTGTACAATCTAATAAAATTGATTGGTAGCCTTGAGAACTTCTTCTTTCTGACCTCAAACTCATCTTTTTAGTTGGCCAAATAATCTTCAATGTCATATTTGTGGCTGAACTCTCTACTAGCCCTTTTTTGTGCTTCACGAGTCATGTCTAATCTAGGCCTTTAGAGTGGAATAATAAGCCCAAAGAACTCATTTCTTCCTCAGAATAATGTGCTGAAATGATGGAAGGACATGCCTCATTACTACCTACCCTAAGAGGGAATTCATTACCAAATCCGTTCTTGTGTTTATCCTTCTTCACAATAACATCAAAGTCACATATTTTCCTAGTGACCTCCAAGAGTATGAGATGATCCATTGGATACCTAGGCAGCCTATAAGGAGCCCTTTGTCTATCCTGATGTAGGAGAAAGTCGGGAGCTTTATGAAGCAAGCTCCAAATCTGTTTATTAAATCTTTTGTTGCATCTGAGATTCTGATATGCTCTACATCTTGGAGAAATCTAGTGGTGTACATAGTGAATGTATCATTCACCCTCCTATAGTTTGAGTTGCCCAAATGAAATTCTGGATAAACTTCATAGCTCACATCCTACCCAAAGAATCCTCTTGTCCCCAATCCCTTGTATGGATGAAATTTGGCCAAGGCATAGACCAAGTAGGACGTCATCGTGACGCTCTTTGTCCACAACACATTACAGAGTTTCTCATGTATCATTGCACTGATGATGTCTTCTCAGTGATAATCGGTGTTCTATTCCATCCTCACTATAATGTAGGACATCCAATTCTCAAAGACTCATGCACTCTTCAAGCCCATTACTCTGCTAAGGAGTGTGATCCCATCATAATATTTTCCTTAAACTTTGCCCTGATTAGTTTTTTTGGAAAGGTATAAATGTGGGGCTTAGGCTTCTCCAACCAAGAGTTAATGACTTGTAGTGACTTGATTCTATCCTCTTCATAGCATTTCTTGGCTATATCTAGATCTAGGCCTACCACATGGGATCTGTTAGGCATGTCAAAGGTTTGTGCCACCGAGGGAGGAGAGAAATTAGCCAACACCCTACCTTGTGGACCAATCACTCTTTGTGTTCCCTTGTCATAGTGTTCAACACACTCTAAAAATAATTCATAACATTGGATTGTGTGAGGAAACCCAACTACATGAGCCAATCTTGAATCCACTAATATTTTGGCCAACAATGGAGGATCCGACACTACCATTCTTGGCTTAAATTCTTCATATTCCCATTTTCCCACATTGGTGTCAGTGATTTCTAACCAAATGGAGGCCAGCTTGCTCTCTAGAACCTTGCTTTTAATATGCAGTTTGATCCTCTCTACCTTAGAGATGGAAGATCCCTCAGTACCAGGATCTATCTGTTTGTTCTTGGTCCTTCCAGCAACTACCTTACTTGATTCGGCCAGCACCCAACAAAGATCATAATGAAATTCTATTATATAAATAGGATCAAGGTTAGTCCATCATTAGCAACCTATTAATCAACCACTTAATTTGAAACAATGATCAAAATCTCCCTTAAATCATTATAAAGCACAATTCTATTAAAGTTTAGTATTTTGAGCCACCCGGGGAAATCAGGTCCAACAGGAATTTCGAGAGTTTCCAAGCCAAAAGGATTTTAGCAATTAAAGCACAAATACCACAAATTGATCATCAAAAATGAAGAATAAGCATGAAAAATCTCTCTAACCATTCAAATCAATCATGAGACACTAAAATATGTGACGCTTAACTCATTTATTTCTTCAATTCTCCATGTTTTGGAATTCTTCTAGGAAATCTGTAGAACTAGCATGACTTTGGGTTTTTGCACACCTTCAAAAAAAAGTGTGGGAGACGGAAAATAGGGGAATTCCGGAGGTGAAGGAGTTTTGTGAAGGCTCAGAAATCCTAAAAGTTACCATTTTCAAGACATTACCCAAATTGATCAAAAGATCATAAATTTGGGGACTTCGGCTTGGATCTATCTTTCCTTGAATCTCTCATGGATCATCCTCAAATTCCTAACTCACTCAAGGGGCAATCAATGATTATTGGGTGATGCCCTAAACTTGAAACCCCTAAATTCTGCCATGGACCCACAAAACCAGCTTGGATTCAACTCACCCATTTCTAAGCTCATAAATAGATCCTTCATAGCCTACACAAATGAGTTATCAGCTAACAAAACTAGACATAGGCTCACAAACTCACTTGGGGTCATCAACCTAACAAACTCGAACAACATTAAATCACTTGAAGTTGAGACAATAACACACACAGGGCATAATTTGAAGGTAGGGTCTGAGAGGGTTTGGCGTAATTAGAGAAATTGATTAACTAGGGGGAAGAGTACCATTTTGACTCAAAACAAAGAAATCGTGAAACCTCATGGACAATCCTAGTTTTAAAATGCATTATGCCAAACATGCCAAATCCAAACTCCAAGCATACCCAAGACGCCAAAGAATCATTCACATCCATCCCTCGAAAGCAAAGCAGTGAATACATACCACTGATGAAGTGAACTCAGTAATAACAATGACTGGTAGCAAAATTTGACACCCTAGCAAGCAATCAACAATGATGACACTTGGAAAATCACCCCTGAATCCAATAATCCACAAGTCCAATCGCAAAATCAAGCCAAACACTCTAGATCAAGCTCTTAATATCAAAGCAAGAAAATTGATAATATCTCAATGGCACAAGAGTCCCTCAAAATTTAACTAAATACATACTGCAGAAATCGAACAACCAAGCATTAATTCCATTGACAAGACAGCCCAAGACGCAACCCAGGAATTCAATGAGTTGCAGGAATTTCAGAAAAATCCAGTCGACAAGGAAGTTTGTGAAGTACCAGAATCTATGGATCACGGTGTAAACTCCTTGTGATCAGGCTTTCAAGGAAATCGAGGAATTTTGTCGGGGGAGGAAATTCTTGAAATCAGAGGAAAACTCAGAAATGTCCTAAAACTTGAGTTTTTTCAATGAATAACTTAAGAAGAACCATTTTACAAGCAATTTGAACATCGAAGGACACCTTAAATCAATAAAATTTAGTAATAAAAGGATCTAAGCATAAAAGAATAGAGAGAAGCCCAAAGAGAAGAACCAAAAGAGCAAGCAAAGAGGTTCCCTATTTTTAGTGGGGCGTGTGTACAAACAATTGCACAACAGACACCTGAGTTCCCAATGACATAGACCCTATGCAATTTCAAGCATTGGTAGGATACCTCTCAACGACTTACCAATTAGGCTTTAGTCAAAAAGATATGCCTTGCATTGACACAAATTATAACTGTCCCCTTCACCTTGAGGTTGGTGTGAATTGTCATAAATTTAAAAGGGTCTTGGTAGATAATGGTTTTTCCCTGAATCTTTGCACATTAAAATTCATAAAATGGGTGGGTTACACCCAAGCCGATCTAAACAATCAAGTCATCACCATCAAGGCATATAATAACACAAAACAAGATTCTGAAGGAACTATTTTCCTTCCTATTCAGGTGGGCCCCATTGTATAGTATACTATGTGGCATGTTCTGGACCTTGATCTTCCATATAACATCCTCCTTGGCTGCCCATGGATTCACTCTATGCAATCTGTTCCATCCACCTATCACCAATGTCTGAAATTTCCATTTCAAGGAATGGAAGTAACCATACAATTTGATCCTCAACCATTCAAATATTGTTGCAAATTATAAGCTTCTTTTGCGCATTCTCATTACTGCCTTGGGGTAGAAATGGGGGCACCTTATACATCATCATCCCTTTCATCCACCAACACACTAACCACCACTTCATCCACTCCAACATCCACATCTGATTCTACCCGTACTAAGGTCCGAATCATCGACAAGGGGTGTGGTGAATATGAAATGCACATAACATTGAATGTGGCAACTATTCCATCCTCATCACAAATGTATGTCCAACCTTCTCAGTCTATCCCAAAGGAAGAAGAGAATACCATCACCCTCAATGCTCCAACTATGAGGTCCAGTCCCTTTCTCTCTCCTGGGTATGAGAAGACACACCAGAATATGACATCAACCAGTGGGTATATCATGAGGAACCTGAACCCTCTCGTCTTTTAAAATAATATTTCCAAGAGGTCTATCCTTGGCCTTCTAAGTTTGTAGAGAAACACAATTATTGGGGCATAGGCCTTGGTGTAGAAGAACAAGGAAGATGCCAATCGATAAAATATTTTGTGCATCCAAGAAAGTTGGGCTTGGGATATGATTCCAAACAAAAGGGTCCTATTGAATCATCTAGTGCATCTAATGTTAGTGTGGAAAATGGTTCCCTCAATGATATACTAGAGGAAGAATCCATCATACATGTGTACGATGATGTAGATCACATTGACCTTCCTTCCGTGTTTGAATGCTTTTCCATTTGCACCATTATCCTATCCCTTAAACATCCTGAACTTATAGACTACAATCTATGGGGTAGTGCACCTATCAACACCTTTCTCTCAGTGGATTAGTACATACATCTTATGGGATTGGGGGAATATGAACACCCTAGCCACAAAAGTAAAAAGAAACAAAATAAAAAAGGTTCACCTAGTGAAAACCTCCCCGAGGCACTTTGTAACTCCGAAAAAGTAAAAATAAAAGGGTGAATCTAATAGCAAAAACCTTGATGAGGCACTAGAAGATGGGGAAATTCATCTTCCCCTTGTAGGAACTCAGCTATTTGGATGATCATCCATCTTGATCAAATAAACACAAGCAATAAATTTGGGAACTGAAGAGAATCCCAAAATCACCTATGTAGCCAAAGCATTATCAGAGGATGAATATTCTACCATCACCAAGCTTCTCAAAGAAGGAATCATCAATGTTACATGGACACATCTAGACATGCCTATTCTTGATCCCTCTTTAATAGTACATCACCTAGATGTCCATCCTGATGCCAAACCTATCAAGTAGAAGATCCAAAAAATGCACCCTGAAGTGGCTCTACTAGTCAAGAAAGAGATGGAGAAGTTATTAGAAGTTGGATTCATCCGACCCATCGACTATTCTAATTGGATCTCCAAAATAGTGCCAATTGCTAAACCCAATGGAGATATCAGGATCTACATAGATTTTTGAGACCTTAACAAAGCTTTTCCCAAGGATGATTTTCCTTTGCCGAATATCGACATGTTAGTAGACCTAACTGCAGGGCACGGGATTCTTTCCCTCATGGATGGATTCTTCGGGTACAATCAGATTAGAATTACACCTGAAGACCAATATAAAATGACTTTCACCACATGATGGGGCACCTTCTATCATAATTTTATGCCCTTTGGACTTAAAAATGTAGGTGCAGCTCACCAACGAGTCATGGCTATCATCTTCCATGACCTCATTCACATCATAATGGAAGATTATGTCGAGGATCTCTTAGAGAAATCAAGAACAAGGGAAGAACACCTGGAAATCCTCAAGAAGATATTTGAGCATCTAGAATAGTATAAGCTACAACTGAATCCAAAGAAATGTGTCTTTGGCATCACATCAGGAAATATCTTGGGTTTCATTGTCTCCCAAAGAGGCATAGAGGTCGATCAGGAAAAGGTTAAGGCAATCATGGATATTCCTCCACCATGCAATCTGAAATAGTTAAGAAGTCTTTAGGGTAAGCTCCAATCCATGTGATGGTTTATTGATCAATTTTCCAACAAATTTTAGTCATTCACACATCTCTTGAAGAAGGATACTGCCTTTAAGTGGAATCAACAATGCCAACTTAGCTTCGATCAAATCAAAGAATATTTGGATCACCCACCCATCCTTATGCCACCAACTCCTAGTAAACCACTCCTACTTTATATTTTGGCTACTTTTGTGGCACTAGGGGCATTGCTAGCAAAACATGATGAGTCATCAAAAGAATAAGCGATCTACTACATCAAGCACACTCTAGTAGGCTATGAACTGAATTATTCCCCAATGGAGAGAGCTTTCCTAGCCATGGTCTTTAGTTCACAAAAGCTCTAACATTACATACTTAGCTATCTCATAAAGTTAATCTCCAAGGTTGATCCACTCAAATATCTATTATCCCAAACAAATTTGACTGGTCGCATGGCTAAGTGGGTCATGTTGTTAAGTGAGTTTGATATAGAATATGTGGACCACAAGGAAATGAAAGGAAAAGTGATCGCAGATCAGTTGGAAGATGCTCCATTAGTACATGCTTATTCTCTAGAAATAGAATTTCCTGATGAAGGGGTCTTCACAATCTCAAAAGCTACCACATGGAAACTATATTTTGATGGATCGCACACACACAATGGATCAGGGGAAGGAATCTTTCTCGTCACCCCCTAGGGTGATTACATACCGAATTCATTCAGATTGGCCTTTCGATGTACCAAAAACATAGCTAAATATGAAGCTCTTCTTATTGGCCTTAGAATTGCAATCCAATGTTGTATCACTCACCTGCAAGTCTTTGGTGGCTCTCAGCTTGCTATCAAATAGGTCAACGATGCATTTCTAACAAAGGACAATAAATTGTTACCATATAAATGTATGGTAGATGAATTCAAAAGGTACTTTGCCTCCATCCAGTTTGATTAGTTACCTAGAGTGTAGAACAAATCAACTGATGTCATGGCTACCATTGGTTCTCTCCTCGACATGCCCAAAGATTAGACCGAATGCGAGTTCCTAGTGGAGAAAATTTTAATTGCAGCATACGAAACCCCTAAAAGTGATATGGTGTGTGATATTGTAGGTCCTACATCACCCTAGTATCACAACATCTATACCTACCTACATGACAACACCCTACCCCCTGATCTGACACGAAACCAACGCAAATCCATTATCCAATGAACATCCCATTACACCATCGTAGGTGATACACTTTATCAATGTGGGCATGATGGAACCCTCCCCAGGTGTCTAAATGAGATTGAAGCCCACAGTACATTAGCAGAGGTAAATAGTGGTGTATGTGGGGCCCAGTCAAATGGTATGGCACTAGCTAAGAGAATTCTCAGGGCTAGTTATTATTGGCCCACATTGGAACATGATTCTTGTGATTTTGTAAAGAAATTTCTACCCTCCCAACAACACATAGATTTAATACATGCTCCTACATAAGATTTCCATCCTCTCATAGCGCTATGGCCCTTTTCTGAGTGGGGCTTTGACCTAATCGACAAGATCTATTCCCCATCCTCTTATGGAAATACCTTTATCATCACTACAATTGAGTACTTCACCAAATGGGTGGAATAAATGCCACTATCACAAATCACAGGTACTCAAATTTCCAAATTTATCCTATTCCATATTCTCTGCAAATATGGAATCCCATCCACCATCCTTACTAACAATGGAAATCCTTTCAAGAACCAAGCTATGAAACACTTTTGTGAAACCTTCCACACTCAACATCATTGGTCCACACCCTGTTAACCTCAGGGTAATGGATAGGCGAAGGAAACCAACAAAAATCTGATCTAGATCCTCAAAAAGGTGGTCAATAACACTAGACGAGATTGGCACCTCCATATTCATCCTGCCCTTTGGGCTTACCGCACCTCCATTTGCACTCCTACTGATGCCACCCCATATTCTCTTGTTTATGGTGCTGATGCCATCTTGCCTATTGAGGTGGAAATCCCATCACTGAGAATATCCTTGAAGAATCTTATCAGTGATGAAGACACTCAGGATGCAAGAATCAGCCAGCTGGAACTCCTCGATGAAAGAAGGATCAAAGCGTATGACCATATTTAGGCATATCAGAACCATCTAAACATAAGCTACAAGAAGAAGGTCCGTCCTTTCCAATTCAATGTTGGTGATTTAGTTCTTAAAGAGGATCAGTGCACTAAGTAGGATCAAGAAAAGAAGGGAAAGTTCAAAGCAAATTGGTTGGGCCCTTATGTCATCACAACAAAATATGGGTTAGGAGCATACAAACTTGCTACACTTGAAGGAGAGACCCTTGAGGATCCCATTTATATCATGCACCTAAAAAGGTTTTATACTTAAGTCACCTGGGGTATCCTATCCTACAAAATCCAAAAAATACAAAAAAAAAGTAAAAATTTGTGAAAATCCAAAAAATCCAAAAATAAGAAGAGAAATAATTCATCCTATGGTGAAAACCACCCTTGATGGTGCCTTGGATAAGTATGTTTTGTGAAAAATTGTTCATAGGCACCATTTGTATGGGGCTTAATCATTATCTACCTTGCATCCTAGTTATTCTATGTGTCACCCATCCTAATCTCCTATCCCCATCATCCTATCGATCTTATCCTTCTAGCCACATGCATCATTCAATCGCTTGGTATATTTTGGTTGAGCATTGGATGAACTTCATCAGCTATCGGTCATCCTGAAATTTTATCCTAATCTGAGCTTGTGTCATTCGTCTTGTCATTTTTTCCATCCTCCACTTCCATCTAGGCTCTTTCATCGTGTCGATCTTCGTTTGGATCCCATCATGTCGTGTCAATCTTTTCATCCTGTTCGAACTATCTTGCCCCTATTCTTTCATGTAGGAAAGGATAATCATTTGATCCATCCCTAGGGCATTTTTTCCTTCAACATTTGTCCCCATTATCTCCTTTTTTCTCTTATCCATCATTGGTCTTTCATCCTTTTCAAACTATGTTGCCCCTGCGCTTACACATAGGCAAGGTTGATTATTTGATCCACCCCTGGGGATTTGGGTTTTTTTATTTTTTTTCTTTGTTTTGGATGGCTTGGTCATTGTCCTCCATCATCGTTATTCATTATCCTCTATCTGATTTTATCCATGGTATTTTCTTGAACTACGAGGGCTCTACACTTTCACGTAGGCAAGGCTGATCTTTGATCAACCCTTGAGCCCCTAGGTCTTTACAGTGTGTCAGTCTTGTGTCTTGTGTCTTGTGTCTTGTGTCTTGTGTCTTGTGTCGTGTGTCTTGTGTCTTGTGCCTTGTTTCGTGTCATGAAGTATGTCCTTATCTAGATGGTTCTTCACAAATAGGACACATTTGTATAACGAGATTTAATATGTTTTACACTCTCCTACGTCATAATCGATCTTTTAGTTTAGTATCCATCTTTGGTATCAATAGGATGTATCATTCCTAAAAGACCTCATAAATTCCATCCATCCTCTCGATCCTATGGAAAAGGATTTTTTGAAATTGGTTGAAATTTTTTTATGCTTTTGGCTTTTATTTATCATTTGAACCACCTATCATCACCTGTCAAGGCTGCCATCATATATCATATTATGGTGTGTTTTAACAAGTTAACATATGGGAATTTCTTGATCGATTTTTGTTGTTGTTTTCTTGGTTGGCTTGCGTAGTACCCACCAAGACCCTTGAGATCTTGTGTTACATTGGGGCATCCTTTTTTTCTTGTGGTTATCCCAATGCCAGGCCCAACCAAAATCATTGCAACTTTGGGGTGTTGGGATAGCCTCCTTATTTGTTGTGTTTGTGTATGCATTAGACACTAATCCTCCTTGGTTCCACATACCATGGTACTTGGTGTCTTATGCTATAGAAAAACTCAGTGCTCTGAAAATGGAAAATTGCATTAAGATTTCATTTCATTTTCTCTTCCATTGCATTGCATGTATCCTCCACCCCTTCTTTCTCCAACCTATGAATTATGATTTTGTTTGTGCAAACATTGATTCCTTCCATTTCCCTTTCTCCTCAAGATACCCATGGTTCTTGAGAGGTGAAATTTCACACCCATCATCTCCTTCATTTCCATCATTATGCAAGCCCTTATTTACACCCATATTCACATTGCATTTCATTTATTTAAGAAATTTAATTACCTTTCATCACACATTTTAGGCTCGTTAAGTTGCATTTCATCCCATGTGCATTATCATGTTATAATAATTTTAAGTTGTTTAGATTAAGATTAATTTATTAGTCTAAAAACCTTAGATTCATTTTATTAATCCATTGCATTAATATATTCATCTTAGTCCATATAATACATTGTCACCTACATCATAAATGGTTAGGTCCACATCCACAATTATAGAAAATAGGATCATACAATTATCCATGTAGGATTAAAAATAAATCATTATAGGCATATCCATATATTCCATCATAATGATCATCCATAATAAAACCATGAACATACATATAAGAATAAATAAATCATCCATCTCATACACATCACATAGTGTCGACAAGGGCTCTTGCATATCATATAAAAATAAAAAATACAATTTCCATCACATCGTCCATAATAATGTCCATCATATACATCAAAATATATATCCATCACATATGTCATCAAATAAAGTATGAGTACAAAGATCTGGCTCCACTCTGATCTCTATGAATTTATACTATACACCATCCTACACCTGTCAAGCATTGGGATCCTACCCCTCTTGCCCTCTAAACTATGAGCTTCCCACATCAAACCTGTGAGGTGACTCTGGCACTCCTCCTCTCTATGGATGGGTCTCTCTCCAACTACTGTATCCATGAGTATGTGTCCTTGCTAACTGGGATGGGGCTAGCATCTGTGGCCTCAATCAAACATAGGTAGGTACTTGCTATCTTGTCCACTGTTGCATCCCTCTCATCCTATAGAGCATACACTTTTGTCTATGCGGAATCCCTCTTTGTCTCTAGGGTTTGTACCTGGGCCCTCATAGCCTCCTCCCTATCCTGCATTTGCCCCATGTCTCCCACTATCTACTCTTTTACCTCAGCTCTATTGCACAGCTTGTCTCACTCTTGTCTCAGCTTAGTCATCTCTCGCACTAGCCCCTCTACCTTCCTCCTCAAATAATCCATATACCTCTCCATCTTTTCCAGGGTCTCTACTGATACCTACTAGGTCACCCCTCCAGACTCTCGCTAACTCCCTGCTTGTAGTATCGTTAGCACTGCCTCTAGTTAGTCTCAGTCCCATCTCATCATCTCCCCTGCCTCATGCTCCCTAGACACCTCTCTCTCCAGATGAGTCACCTCTAATTGTAGCTCGCTCACCTTGAATCATAGCCTATCCCTCTCTCTCCATATATCTATCTCATGTCACGACACCGTCTCGGCTTCCTCCCTAAAATCTCTCTCACCCTCTACCCTCACTCTATCTACCTCTGCTCATAATATGCTCACCTCAACCTCCAATATCCACCTCATAGCCTATGTATCCCTGTGTCTCTGCTTGATGATCTATAGTCTCACCACAACCCCTCTCAACAACATGGTCAAATCCTCTGCTATGGGTGGTACCATGGCCAATGGGAAAATATGATGCATGTCCATATCCATCACCTCCGCCCCTACCTCCTCTCCCATATCCATCACCTTTGCATTATCTCTCTCATTCATCGCCCCCACCTCAGCCTCATATCTCTCCTCTGCATCGATCTCCACCTAAGCCCTCCTCTGTGGTATCCTCCTTTTTCTACCCACCCTCCTTTGACCTCTTGCCTCATCATCCCCCTATCCTCTCTCTTATTTCCCTTCTGTTCCAACAACCTCCAACACTCTCCTGTATTTTCATCCTACTTTGACTGCCTCTGATACTCCTCTACTTTTCTCTAGCTCTGGCCACCTCTAGCTCTCTCCCCTTTTGTCCTCCTACTTCAGTTGCCTTTGACCCTTTCCTCTGCTGTCCTCCGGCTCTAGCCACCTCCGAACCTCTCCTCTACTGCCCTCCTCATCCGGGTGCCTCCATCTCTCTCCTTTGTTGTCCCCTCCCTCTCCCTCTCCTCTTCCATACCAGTCTCACCTCATCCTTTGGTCCAAACCCCAATTCCACTGTAATCAACTCCTTTGGTGTAATCTTTTGGGGTCGGTGATGGGTAAACCACACGACATATCAAATTGTCACCACTACCTCTATCATCCCCCTGGTTCTACTTGGATAGGTCACTAGATCTTGATCCAATGTCTCCCAATGCTCCCTCACAAACTTTGGTGCAATCGGTTTCCCCCATGGTCACTCTCAAGTAATCCGTCTAAACTTCTCTGCTTTGCTCCAAATGCCCTGTGGCAACCCAAATTTCCTAGTCACCTAGTCTGGCCTATGTGACTTCACTATCCATGGCTCCTTCCCAACTATATAGCATCAGGTCTGAAAATTTCCTCCATGTCTCTCCTCATCTCTCCTTCACCTGGAAAACCTTCATGTCATATACGACCTCCACACTATATCATCCTCCTGGAGATCATCAAATAGCCTCCTCCATCCATCCGTATCCCTAGAGCCCTGATAACGCCACATCCAACCATACTCTGCACCATACCAATATTCCACTAGTAGTGGCTCATCCTCCAATCCCACTCTCAACACATCCAGCTTCGCCACACTAATGCGCTCACATGCCTATACTTGTAGCAGCGTCACTTGTGTCACATTGAGTCCCTCTCGGTAACACACAATGTGCATGTCCCTATATAGTTGTGTTCAGACACATAGACCCCATGTGAACTCCCCCTCTCTCCCCTTGACAATGTGTCAAATCACCTCCATAAAGATCAAGTTGTAGAAGCATCCACTCCTATCTAGTATTACTATCATGTTGATCAGTCCACACAAGTATAATGGAACCACTAGTATCCCCAATCCCAAAAAATTGTTCACATCCAACCCCTTTTTTTGCACAAGTAGGTCTTCTTTCCTGAACATGACCCATATAGTATGATCCAATGTCAACCCCTATGATTTCTTCATGCTCACCAGGCGACCTACTATAGGTAGCCTCAATATTCACCACACATCCTCCAAGGTCACCATCATCTCCCCTTTCGGGAGATGGAAGGTCAAGGTTATTCAATCTCAGTGCTCAATAAGGGTTGTCAGCATTGCCTAATGCACTCTAATCGATGAATATCCTAACAAGTGAAAAAACCCCACTTAGGACAAGACCTCGTGGTCTTCTTTGGTCATCACTCGTCTTGTCGCCTCCAAGACCTCTGATCGCCTATCCCATGTCTACAAGCTCTCAAACCGCTTCATCCACATCACACAACTTGTCAGTCATCTTGTCCCTTCCTTCATGTAATTATTTTCTCCCTTTTCCCGACCTTGGTTTCTCCCACTAATTTTTACCTTTCCCCCCTCCCCCCTTTTTCTTGAATTCAGCCAAATTTCATCTTTTTTTTCCCCCTTCTTTTTCATCTCCCCTTTTGGAGCAAATTCATCCCTCTTCGGGCAGGGTTTTGCCTCAAGCCCCCCCTTTCAGTGCAGGGCGACCCCGTCTGAGGCGAGACCAACCTTTCTAGGGAACGGTCACCCCATCCAAGGTGGGGCCACCCCGACTAGGGCGTGACCATCGCAGATGGGGCGAGGCCACCCTCGGATGAGGTGCGACCACCCCGTCTGTGGCAGGGCCACCCCCGAATGGGATGCAGTCACCCTGAATGGGGCGTGACCACCCTATCTAGGGTGGGGCCACCCCCAAAAGGGGAGTAGTCACCCTTCTTTTGGGTGTGACCACCCTTGTTCACAGCTCGGCCACCTTTTCCCCAAGGGGCTTCATTTGTTTCATTCAACCATTTCTTGGGTAGATTTTCCATCCCTTATCCAATGGCTCTACTAGGAGCTTCTATCTACTCGGTGGAAAAAATGGATGTTTCATCTTCTACTTATTTTCCTAAACTAATCCCATCCCAAAACCCATTTTTAAAAAATCTATTAAAACTTAAACATAAACCAAAAAATGCTTAAAATCACAGAGAGTTTTAGACCTAACCTGGTGTGGAACCGCACGCTCATGGTAGAACCACCACACCCCATCCCCCTAGTGGATGATGTCATCATCATAGTCCTTCAACTCCACTTTCCTCATCTCTTTCTTCTCCTCTCTTCTCTCTATCACTCAACTGCTAGGTGTGCAAATGAGGAATAGTAGATCTAAAATTACTATTTATTACTTTTCCCCACTTTTTTTCCCCTTTTAAAATGCACGGTATTTTTTCCCTTTATTTAACCATCTTTTAATCCATCTAATCCTCTACCTTCTTGAGGCTTTTGTTTTCACTCCGTGTGTCCATTTGACTCCGTTCAAAAGACAATCTTCATGGATTTTTCAGCTCTTTTACTTTCTATTTCCTCATATCTAGAAGTCACTCGGGGCCCCTTTTTCTTCCCCAAATGCCCTCTTGAGGAGGCACACCCTACCATTTTCATCCATTCCTCCTTCTTAGTCATTTTCTTGGGATTTCGGGGCATCTCCCTTCACTCGCTTCCATTTGGGTAGCTCAAACAACCTCTCCCTTGTTGGGGCATCATTTTCTAGTCGCTTCCTCTATAGATTCATCTGCATTTTATTTTTCTTCCAAACACTATTATTCTAACAATATATTGAAGAGGGGAAAAATTTAGACATCCAAAATTTACCACTCCCATATGGCCAAATTCGTATCCTTTATTCGTCCATTTAATCAATATTAATTAAATAACTTATTTAACTAATATTTCCCCCTTTTTCTAAGGTGTCTAAAGTATTTAATTTAACAATTAAATACTTTTTCATTTCTTCTCTAAATTAGATAAATATATCCATTTGTTTAATTTAGTCATTTACCTTTTAAATTTAAGTCAATTTTAAATTCATTATTTCTCTCTCCTTGTCCCATCCTCCATAACCTTCCTCTAATCTAGATTAATTTAATTAATCTATGATTAATATGTGCACATCTTTAATTAGGATTAATGTCACATCCTCCATATTTGGCCACTTGTCTCTAATCCTCATTAATCTTCCTAATCACATGTCTGCACAGCCTTAATCTAATCACTTATCATTTCTAGTATGTCCTCCAAGTTAACCTTCCATAGGTACTTTCCTTATCAGGCATTGACCTCTTCCCCATGTGAAATTAAAATTCACATTTATTTATCCCATTCATTTCTCTTCCCCATAATCAATCATAGGTCACATCAGTTATGTGGTACAAGGACCTCCTTTATGAGGACCTTGTCTTATCCACAAGGTACTCCCAATCATGTGAATTTAAAATTCACATTTATTCCCCCAACAACTTCTCTCATCCCCATGATGATAAGAGAGGACTTTCTAAAATTCCTCACTTGTCATTATCATCCTCATATGGGGACAAGGACTTCCTTTGTGAGGAAATTTTCCCCTAAACCCAAGGTACTTACAAATACTTCCACCTCACATGTCTTCTGTCAACATCATTTTTCCTCTTCACACCTCATATTCCACATGGAAAGATGTGAGGATTTGTGAGTCCTCAACTCACCACAGCCCTCCATCTTGTCCATGTTGGCTAAATCCTAGCCATTCAATTATCTAGAGACTCTTCCCTTAAATTATAAGACTTGATATCATTTATCATTCGTTATTCATTATGCATTCACACACTTGAGCATTAAAGCATTAAACTAAGCATCTTAGTACTTATCACTTGCATTCATTCATCCTCCATTATTGCAGCCATTGAAGATTTTATTGCATCCACCTACCATACTTAACACAATACCCATTTGCATCATTATAATCATCTTCTTCTCTTTGTTTTGCATCCATTTTTGCATTCATTTTCCATCAAAGGAGCACACAATCAAGCATCAAAAAGGGACAATCAACTCATTAATTCAAGCAAGGTAAAAATTTCTTTTTCTTTGTTATTTTGTTTGGATTCAATTTAGGCTAATCTTGAGTTTTTGTTAGTGTTTTATCTTTTGAATTTAATTATGTTTTGCATCTTAGGGTAGATAAAAAACTTGCACACAAAGATAGATTATAATTGTAAGGTTTTCTAAAAAACCAAAGTTAGGATAAAAAGGAATGAAATAGAGATATCAAAATTACTCAGCTACTTAGGTGGTTCAAGTAACCTTTATAGGGGCTATGGATGTTTGATTTTTTTATGTAGATGAGAAAAAGGGATATTATCAATAATCTTGATCACACAACCTTTCCACACTTCTACACATAAATTTGACAACATGCTTTATTTTCTTCATACATTTTTATTACAAGGGTTTTTTAGGAGCTTACAAAATAAACAATATCACTAAGCAGATACAAATTCAGCCTTCTTCCTCTCAAAAATATATTATCCTTACCCTTTCAACATCCTCATCATATCATTAATATTTTATTTTAAAATTATTTCTCTCTACAAAATCAATAAAATTCCAAAAGCCTTTGAGGAAGGAGAAGAGCTTTTAGAGGAATAAAACCAAACTTTTAATTGGTTCTTGATATTCCTTATTTTGTTAATCTCCTAAAAAACACATGTTGTAATGAAATATTATGAAGAAAATAAACTATTTTTTAAAATTCACATGTAGTAGTGTAGAAGGTTGTGTGATTGGATTTTCGGTAAGGTCACATAATCTCATTTGTAGCATTGGCAATAGATCTCATTTTTGAGTAGATTCAAAAATAATTTTACTAGGGATATTGATACCTACTTAGAAATTTAGAAATTCCATGGTTATTTTGTTGAGAAGTTGTTGAGATGATTTAGCATTGTTTTCATTGATGCCAAAACCTTGTATCTAGGAGGTTATACTCTGGATGATGTACATACTTGATCTATCCTATCATCTTCTATGATGTGTAGTGTGGATGATTGTCCTTGATCCAAATATGGAAGTATTACTTTTTGGGATATATGTTGAATTCAGTTGATGTAGTATAATGAAGAATAATCCTTTGATGATGGTTGTTGTACTCAAAGCTTACTCTAGGTGTCCTTTATATCCAAATATTCATGTTGCATGTTACATGTTATATGTTTTGGTATGTCATATTTTGCTTCTCCGATCTAAAATCGATGTTGGTCGAGATTTGGTCTTGGTTATGGCATCCCAATCAAATGAATGTTGATCGAGATTTGGTCCTAGTTGTGGTGTACCCATCAACTCTAGAATATATTTCATGTAATTCAAAGTATGTTATCTTATGTATGACCTATTTTTCGTCCCTTGGTAATTTGATAAGAATATCTTTATGTACGACCTACCTTTTGGTTCCAGTGCTGATGTGCAAGGTCTTATTGAATATTTCAAGATTTTTCTTCATGTCGACATGCTTTGTGGTGATCTAAATTCAAATGGTGTTTGGCTGACTTAGAATTCTATGAAGATATTATGTGGATGACTTAATTTTCTCTATGAGTATATGTGCATATATATAGAGAACATCTTTTTTATTGAAGATATAGATGCATGGAATTAGTATGATGTGTGCAAACAGATAGAAGAGTGTGAAGGAAGGAGTAATTTTTTTTGGTATAAATTTGTGCGAAGGTTGTGGAAGGAATGTGTGTAGAAGATTCTTGACCAGATCTATTGGACATAAATTGTGCTCCTAACAAGAAATGAATACATGCATATGTAGATGCAAATTCATCACCTCACTTTTGTCAGTGAGACTATTTGGTAATATGTTGTTTTTTATTTGGGCAGTGAGCCACCCTGTAGTTAGCAACTTGGTTGTGAGACTTTGTTAAAATCACCATAACCAGTGTCACCTTAATCAGTGTTTTGTATTTGAGAATTATCATTCTTCCTGGTTTTTCACTTCTTGGGTTTCCACATAATTTATGGTGTTCATTATGCATGGTGTTGTTTTATACTTTCAATTTCTTATCTTCTTAATGAATATATGAATGGTTTATGATTTCTTCAGATTAAGTAAAAAATTGAAAAGTGTTTCATGATAACTGATTCACCCCCCACCTCCCAATTCTTCAAACTATTCAACAATTTGTATTAGAGCTTGGTCCCTTGTAGATAAAGCTTAACCACTTGAGGGAGATCTTGTCAATTTGAACAAATGATAGGATTTTATCAATTTGAGGAAGAATTGAAAAAATAATGTTAGATGATATGGAAAGGATGGAATTCGAAAATGAAGAGTTGAAAGAAAATCTTAAGCAAATGATTGCATCTCAAAGCTAAGGGAGAAAATCCAAAAATTTAAAGCAAGACACAAAGAGGTCATCCAGGAATTAAAGGAGTCAAAGGAGATCATTGTGGATTTGAAGAAGCAACTAGATGAATGCAAAAAGACCAAAGAAAATCTCAAAGATACCATCAAACAAAAATAAAAAGAAATGAGAAGCTAGATAAAGAGTTAAGAAGGCTAAAGATAGAAGCAAGACTATGTGAAATTAGCATGATTTTGGATCAACTCTTGTCCCTATAGAAATGTCACAAGGATAAAGGAGGACTTGGATTCACCGATGAAAGCTCAAATCAAAAGACTAATGGTGAAGAAAAAGAAGTTGAAGCTGATGCAAGATCAGTTGTAACAAGCATGGCTTCGAACTCTAATGCACCTATTAAAATACCTCTGGTGAGGCAACCAAATGCTCAAAGGTACTTATCATTCAATGGTTGTTGATTTCTATGCAAAAATTTTGGAGATAAGGCAATAGAATGTAGAAGAAATATTGAATAGAATATTCAATGTTTTAACTGTCACAAGTTTGGTCACAAAGAAAGTCAATGCGTCAGTGAACTACCTAATCCGACAAGAAGGAATGGAATGAACAATCTCTTTCATGGTTATTGCTATTTATGCTATGGTTATTGTCACAAAGCTAATCAATGCAAACCTAAAGTTCACTCAACAAAGTCAAGAAAAAGATGTTCCAAGTGTAATCAACCCGAACATTATGCTAACACATGCAGATATGTTGCTTCAAAAAGAATTGAAGACAAAAGGAAGGTTGCAAAATTAGATGAATCTAAGAAGAAAGTGACTATGGTGTGCAAGAAAAAGGAAATGAGTGTGGAGAAATATTTTGTGGTACCAGATTCTGGTACAAGCCCTACTGGTAAATGAGACAAACTTTCTTGGCTTAGGGGGAGTTTTGCAATGCATATCTTGTTAGTTCCCCCTCTTTGAAGAAAGATTGGTGTGTTTCTAGAATGACTAAGCTAGATTCAAGTGATGTTTCAAAATAAAGGTTAATCCAGCTAATTAAAAAATGAAGTACAATTGTTGGCATCATCAGTGTCCGATTTTGGCGGTGAAATCATTATGGGTAATTAAGGATAAAAGGCATAGTTTTCAAAATAAGTTCTCACAATTTTGCAAAAGAGAAGAAGAAGTTTTATTGAGTGATAAAGAGTTTGAAGAAGCTAGATTGAAGATGGAATCCATTGATGGAGAATCATGTGGTGGTATTCTGCTAAGGCTTAAAGGAGTAGATTTGGATGATTTTGATCATCTAAATATGAAATAAATGGAACTAGGGTTGAAGACAGATGAGTTACAAAATGTAAGTACTCTGGGTATGGATTTATGGGGAGATTTCCCTTGGTTTTTTGAAAAAGAGTCTATCTTTTTCTTGTTGAGTTCATTCAAGGATGGTAGCATTGTGTTGGACAAAACCTATGTCATCACAAAGGAAGACATATAAGCTATTAATGGTTTATGCAGTATTGGTGACCTCCTTGGGAAGAAAACGGTGAAATACAGAGATGTGGAGGAACTTATTGGTATTGAAAAATACCCCCAAGCTCTATTGATTAATACCATTATTGATCCTACAGTAAGGTATGTTTCTTACAACATCACTTATAAAATCTATTTTAGAAATTGTGAAGGTTATTTTTTTGCTATTGTTGTATATATTGCACACATGATGGTGAAGGAAAACAAGAAGTTTGATTTGTGTAGCCTAGTAATGGATAACCTAAATGAGAATGTCATAATTTCTTTGGTTGCGAGCTATCCTTTTTGGTTTGGGTCTTTACTTGCATGTTTGGTATTTTACATTTTGAGCTCGTTACCAAAAAAAGAGAATGTTAAGTGGAATTGTACCATCCCTTTCGGAAAGAAATTTTACAGGTATTTGGAATGTATGGAGAATAAAGAAAGTGTATGCAAAGTCTATTTTCCATCCTTCCAAAGGGATTTGTGCTTTGGTGTGAGAGTGTTTTGTGCTATTCCTAATAGTCAGTTTGAGTAGGGTTCCTCCTCTAGTAAGGAGTTAGAGGTTGTCATTGGTGGTTCCCCTCTAAAATCTAAAAGGAGGAAAGTTAAAACAAAATATGTCTTAGTATAAAAGGGGAAGGAAGATTAATCTCTACCTAGATTGGACTCTTTTAATCCAAATTAAATTTGGTTGATGTTGAATGAAGGTGATATAAAGAAGGTTGGTGAATTGTGGTGTACCTACTCTCTGATGGATAGGCTTAGGATTGATGATGCCTTTGTTGATGATTTTCTCAAAAAGGGTATTACAATTTCAGATGTTTATGACTCGTTATCGGATGATCTAGTAGAATTTTTTGAGGAAATACTATTGTTGGAAGGACCTAAAGGACATAAGTTCAAAGTTATGATAGAGAGAATATGTGTCAAAGCTAAACAAAATTTATCCAAACACATTGGTGATACAAGAGAGTGCATTAAGGAGATGTCTGACATCTGCAAGTATTGTCTCTGGTCACCTAAAACTAATGAAATTTTAGAAGCATAATTCAAGCTATTGAATTTGAGATGAATAATATTGGAGTTTTTTTTTATTTCTTCAAAGAAAAAGATGGAAAATAGAGAATAAGAGTTGGTGAGTTGCAAGTGGAGTTGTTGATTGTTCAAAGACAGAGGGAGGACTTGGTTAGAACTTTCTCATTGGTCAAAGAAATTGTTGAGGTTCGGTTGGATTATCTCTTCAGGATACTTTCTGATGCAGAATATTGTGAATGACAGTTTCTATCTCCGAACTCATCATCCTCATTTATGTTGTTGGCTCTACTAGATGACATGTGTACTGAAATAGATTTTGCAGTGCTAGCTTGGAAGAGGATTCTTCCAACTATGAGATAAAGATACAAGAAGATATTTCATGTGAAAAGTGTTATTTTTACTTGAGTTTCTAAATGTTTTTATTTTGGACCTTTGCCTTTGATGGAAAAAGGGGGGGAAATGAAGACAAAAAAAAAGAGGTATTGGATTGCTTGACTAAGGGGGAGTGCTTAGAGTTTTGGAGTTTTGTGTTTTTGAACTTTTGTTGTTTTTCCATCAATGCCAAAGGGGGAGATTGTTGAGAATTTGTTGAGATGATTTAGCATTGTTTTCATGGATGTCAAAACCTTGAATCTGGGAGGTTATGTTCCATATGATGTACAGAATGGATCTATCCTATCGTCTGCTATGATTTTGTGTAGTGTGGATGATTATCCTTGATCTAGATATTGTGGTATTCATTTTTGGGTCATTTGTTGAATTCAGTTGATGTAGTATAATGAAGCCTAATCCTTTGATGATGGTTGTTGTACTCAAATCTTACTTTAGGTATCCTTACTATCTCAATATTCATGTTGCATGTTACATGTTTTGGTATGTCAAATTTTGCTTCTCTGGTTGGTACTAAAATTGATACTAATCGAGATTTGTTCTTGTTGTGGTGTCCCCATCAAATGAATGTTGATCGAGATTCGGTCCTTGTTGTGGTATTCCCATCAGCTTTGAAATATATTTCATGTAATTCAAAGTATGCTATCTTATGTATGACCTATCTTTTGGGTCTGGTGCTAGTGTGCGAGGTCTTATTGAATATTTTAAGCTTGTTCTTCATTCTGACATGATTTGTGGTGATCTAAATTCAAATTTTGTTTGACTGACTTAAAAGACTAGAGATATTATGTGGATGAATTAAATTTATTCTACAAGTATACATGCATATATGTAGAGAACATCTTTTTGATTGAAGATATAGATGCATGGAAGTAGTATGATGTGTGTGAATAGATAGAAGAATGTGAAGGAAGGAGTAATCTATTTTGGTAGAAATTTTCATGAAGGTTGTGGAAGGAAGATGTGTAGAAAATTCTTGTCTAGATCTATTGTGGACATAAATTGTGCTCTTAACCGAAACCGAATTCATGCATATGTAGATGCAAATTCATTAGTTCACTTTTGTTAGTGAGGCTATTTTGTAATATTTTATTTTTTATTTGCGAAATGAGCCCACCGGTAGTGAGCCACCCTGTAGTGAGAAACTTGGAAGTGAGATTTTGTAAAAATCACCTTAACTGGTGTTTTATAATTGAGAATTATCATTCTCCGTGGTTTTTCCCTTCTTGGGTTTCCATGTAATTTTTGGTGTTCATTATGCAAGGTGTTGTTTTATGATTTCAAGTTCATATCTTCTCAATGAATATATGAATGGTTTATGATTTCTTCGGATTAAGTAAACAAAGAAAAGTGTTTTGTGATAACTAATTCACCCCCCTTCTTAGTTATCTGGATTGTTCAACATATTTCTAATCATGTCTACTTAATCATATGATGTAATCTGACATAACCCTAAGTAGATGAATAATTACTCATGCAACATGTTATGGATTTCACCTCATTTTGATCTATGATTCACTCTTGAAGGAATTCATTACTTTCACACACTATGGGATATCTTTATTGGTTTACAGATGCCTTATGGCATTTTCTTTATTTGAAAGTTCTAATTTCATTTTTATTATTTTGTTGAATTTGAAGTAGAGATGTTGAGTTCTTGAATGGTTCATGGTATTAAAATGAACAACGGATTTATTATTATTAAGTTGTAATTTAATTTTACTTGCACACCCATTGAAAAATGGGGATCACATATATATTCTTTTATTTTATTTCTTCTCTTTTTATCTTTTTTGTTTTGATGTTTGGTTTTAATTTTGGGATTTTTCCTTTTATTTATTCTGGGTATTTTTCCTTGTGTCAAGATTTCACATTTACTCATCCTTGCATGATTGTAAAGGAATATTTAAAACTCTAACATTTCCTTGTAGAATGAAGTTGTTAAGGGCTTGATTTTTTACTATCATAATTTTTTTGGAGTTTTTCATCCCATAATGATTGTAAATACATTTCCGAAACTCCAACATTCGGAATGGGATGTGATATTACCCAAACCTACCCTTTGGCTCTACATTAATGGAAGTGTTCTTGCAAGTGTAATTTTGTTCTATTCTAATTTCCCTTTTATTTTTCACTTTTGTTTTATGTTTGTGTGTTCTCAAGCTTCAAAAATAGTAAACTTCCTTTCCTCTTAGTAGTTTAGAGATTTGATGAGAAGTTCCTATTGTTCAAGAGTGTTGTTGGTTCACAATTTTTTTGTGTGAAGTTTGTGTTGTCATGTTGTTGCCTCATTTTTCATATACAACACCATCAACTAGATAGTTTTTTTTCTATAGTTTTGTAACAATATTTAATTTTCTTCATTTTTCATTCACTTATTTTTATTCTTTCTTTTTTCTTCTTTGGGTACATTTTTTGTGGGTATAACTAGGGAAAGTTTTGCATTTTCCTTTTTTCATTGTTTTCTTTCCTTAATATATTTGTCCTTTCATTTTTTGGTTTGGTCACATGCCCTAGTTGTACTTTTCATTTTTCCCTTCAATGGATTTTTTTATCAAAGTTTGAGATTATTTTTATTTGATGATGTCATGTTGGCATCATCCTTCCATAAGCCTCGATGCTTGTTATTGGACTTGGGGAGTTATTCTATGCATCCCATTTTGGGATAAGTTATTTCAAATATATATAAAACCAAAGTTCAATTCTTAGATTTTATTTTATCTCTTTCAAAGTCAAGTTTTTTTCCATTCTCATGTTTGGGTACTTTTTTCATGGTTCCTCTTAAGTTTGATATCTAATTAATTTACACTATGTTATCTATTGAGATTGGAAGGTCAGAAATCTCCTTAATTGATTACATGCTTAGTTATATGCACAAAATTTGATCCATGATCACTTTAGCCTTGATCTCCAACTAGATCACTATTATTCATTGTGTATCTTTTCAAATTTAAAGATACGAGTGTAATCCTAGTACTTTAGTTTTTGTTAAGAGGTATCCCTAGAACCCTCAAACCTCGAAGATATATAATTATTTGTTTTCTTGGTTTATGGGTTGGTCTTATTTCAATATGTTTCCCTTTAAGAATATTTGGACATATTAGGCTTTCTTAATGATATGGTTTTACTTATGAGGATGAAGAATCAGAAAATTATATGATATCCGATAATCTAAGAATGAATCATGGTAGGATTTCAAACACTAATTCCTTGATGGATTTACATTGAGATCTTTATACTTAGGAAAAAATTTGAATTATGTTGTAACTTTGATGACACTATTAAAACTAGTTTATTCACTATGTTATTTTAATCAAAGCTATTTAATTATAAAATTAATTACATGATTTATGAAATATACATTTATCATATATTGTGGAAAAGTTATAATAGGTTGTTATTGAATGATCTAATGGATCAACATGTACTTGGTAGCACACATGTAAGGTGAGAAATGAATATAGAAGGAAATAAAGTTTGATTACAAAGGATTTTCCCTACTTCAAAGATGTCCTCCCTTAAAAATACATTGGATACACTAATCTTAAAATTATATATTTCAAAGAGTTCATGTAGTGGGTAAATTCCAAACTTGGGATAAGGCTTGCATGACCTAGTGTATGTAGCTATATAGGCTAGTCTTGAGGTAGTAGCTATTCTAGTCTTGAGGTAGTAGCTAGAGGATATAATCATAAGAAAATAAATAATATTGGCCTTGTGGGATAAAATATGTTGGATATCAGTACAAATATAATAGTAAGAGTATTTAGGATGCTTGCCTATGTCCAATATAACAATTTCAGCATGAAAGAGGAATTGAAGTGTTATGAGAACAACATCACAAGTACTACCAACTTCAAAAATTATTACCTATTACTACAAAGAAGGAATTCAAGAGTGAAAATGGAAAAGGTACTACATAAGAGTTTCAAGAGGATTCCAAGGATTCCATCACTCTCTTGAGTAGAGTCTTTTTTTTTCCAATGCCAAGGATTTAAACCCATGAATATACTACTTCATCATATCAATTTTAGACTTAGAAGATTCATTGGGCCACTCTTATTAGTGACACCCTACATGAGAAATTCTCAAATATTTTGGAATTTACCAAATTCGATATGAAATGGACTATTTGATGTACTTGTTGAATTTCTAGGATATATTTTCATGTTTAAATAAATTGGGTACACTATGACTAGGCGAAACGAAATTTTATGAACACTTCCACAACTAGAATTGAAGGAAATAAAAAATATAATAGGGTGAATGATGTATTTTCTATGAAATCATTATATTTTTATAAAATTAATAAGCAAAGAGGTTTTACTTGGAGGTAACACAAGTAACAATGACCTAAGAAATTGATTCATCTAATTTGATACCTTTCTATACATTAGAGTTTGTGAATTCCCTAATCAACCATATAAACTACCCAAGTATTCCAATGACAAGAATTATAGTAGAGATATATAGAAATATAGTAGATGTCTATAAGTATATTTCTAGAAAAAACAAGGATACAATATCATTTCCCATCAAGGTGGGAAATTACTCTTTCTCAAAACTTTAAGATGCAAAGATAGCATATCAAGAAATGAGTCATTTGGAAATGCACCTATATGAGTTAAGGGATATGTCTGATCATATACAAAATATTGGGAAACATATTCACTCATTTCCTTTCATCTTCCACATTATAATAGTTTTTGGTTTGAATGTTTGGATGAGCATGACGTCAAAATAAGGGATTATTGTTGGATGGAAAGCCCATTGATAAAGGGATTAAAATGTGAAAAGGTCCTCAATATAATGCATGAGTCTAGAAAGGTGCTAGAGTATTTATACAAGGAAAAAGTATTTAACTAACCAATGGAGTGGATATATTGGTCAATGGAAAAATATGCCTCAATTGAGGGTAGGAAAAAATTGGTTGTAAAAAGAACCAAAATATGGAGCTAAGGCATCCATATATGATGGATGAGCCTCACCCTCAATAAAATTCCTCTTAAGGCCCCACTTGGAAAAAAAGGAACAAGGGGAGTCATCTTTTACAAATTTATAAGGGAAGACCAAGAGGAACAAAGAGGAGGTTCATGTTGTGCATATAATCTTGGATCAAGCGAAAGAAGAGGTCAAAGATGTAGAAAAATTGTAAAAAAAAATTGTATGGAGATTAAATAGATCAAGAACCACTTTGCCCTCTAGTTTGAATACCAATTCATTCACCTCATACATAGACCACACTTATTTTTTCTTCACGAACCATATTTAAAAGAAACATGTTAGGGAAGATCAAAAAAAAAAGTAAGATACAAAGATGTACCAATATAGGAAGAAACTCTAACACTTATTGCAACAAAAGAGGAAGTTATTACACACAACATTGTGTCATATTTTGAGTATTCCAATAATCCAACTTAGCTAGTGGTCCTACTTTACCTCCTTATACTCTAGGGTTTACTTCCCTAAGGATCATTTTTTCTTCTTCAAGATTTCCTCCCTCCAATCCTCCAAAATAGATAAGTCAATCTAGAGAAAACGTAGATGAAATATCAACATGAGATAGTTTATGGCAACATATATGGTTGAGCTCCACTATAGAGAAGAGACAAAGGAAAATACTAGAATATTACATAGGACTTATTTTAAAAGTATTTAAATTTTTTAAAGACCGACTCAAGTCAAAGAGATCATGAAATTTTTTCATCATCATTGTGAATGCTCCAAACGGTATAATTGCACAAGTAAAACCTTTAGTGGTGAGTAAAGAATAAATAATCATGCATCTTAGAAAATAAAAAGTGTAGAACTTCAACATAAGCCACTAGAAATGAGAGGGAGAGAAAAAGTATCTCTGAACTACAATATCAACTATCCTGAGTTTTATGAATAAAGATGAAAATAGTAAGGAATAACTCAAGGTCCAAGTTGGTGAATTATGTACTAACATCAAATACCATGTGGGCCTATTAGATTCTAATGGGCTCTCCTAGAATCCTATAGTCCCTAGACAAGGGTAAAAGAAGGTATATTGGAGGAGTGGTGATCACAACTTTAACTTGGAGGTATTCATTGGAAGCCCAAGGAATAAAGTTAATATTTAGAGGCCATACATTGATATCATAGAGTGCGAATTAAAGCTAGTGCATGAATTGTAATGTGACAAATACAAAAAACAAAATCCTATTTTTTGTAGATCATCAACTATTAAGTAGATTTAGCAAACCAGATGCACATGAATTGTCAAGTTTAATATTTTACTGGCATAGGTCCCTTTAAAAAATAAATCACATAGACCACTAGGTTGGTTCAACACTGTCGTGTGCTAACACAATTGATTTTAGAGTTGATTGATTATTGATATTAGTGAAATTTTTAGGAGAATTTGAGTTATCTTTGTTCCATTTTTTTATGCGTCATAAGGATCATCAATAGGCTCCTCTAGCCTTGCATTGATATCTATTTAGAACTTATCAAAATCAAAAGGTGAGTCAAATTCCTTCTCATGTGCCCTCCTTAGTTTCATTTATACCCCTTGTGGTAACTTGAACTCTAGTGGTTTCTCTTATTCCTCCCCCTAATACTAAGGCATGAAGAGGAAATCAACTCATGCCAGTTGACCCTTCCCATTTCTCTTCTACACCTAGTATGGTCACTTGACATCTAATAGTTTCTCTAGTTCCACCACTTATCCCTAGGATAGCTAGTTGAAAGTTAGCAAAGTTAGATGATCACACTACTCTCTTTTACCCTAGTGCATGATATAAGTAGTTATATTGAATGCACAATAATCATTATTTTTATGTTTCTTGTGTTATCCTAGATCTAATCCACCACCACCATATAACCCTGTGCATCTAGATCCACCTCTACCCTCCTTCTAAACCTAAAACTTCCAATCCACGTAAGGAGCATCTTAACTCAAGACCTCAATGAATTTAGGTGGTCTTGGTTCCTTCTCTCAATCCTCTCGCCATTCCTAATATTATTGATTGTCAACCATTATCTACTCCATTAGACTTGTCTAATGTGAATGTCATATCTAGCACTACCCTTTCATCCTTTTTACCTTTCATTCACACCCATCATCAAGTATTTCCTAGGCTCCATCCATCCACAATAGACATTGACATATCCTACCTACCACCTAAAAAAGTACTCCCAATAACTACCCCACTCTACCTTTTTGATGAACCAAACCTAAAACCATCTCATTGCCTCTAATCCCTTTTGTATCACTTTCCCTTAGCATCGATTGTATTCCTCCACCCAACTTGTTGACACTCTTTCTCATAATATTGCCATTACCAATGAGCCATAATCAATGGTTTCTTATCTATTCATCATTCCACCTTCTCCATATTTATATGAGTGCATGTTTGAATCAACTATGGACATTGTGACATTGTCCTTGTTCTTTACTCAATTATTCACGCTTGACCCTCTAGTAGATCACACAAAGGATGCTACTCTTAGCTCTTTCCCATGGAGTATTTTTGTTCTTTATTCTCTTAATGATACTTCTATGGTGTCCCCACCACTTAGTGGCCTTGCTTCCACCCTTGAACTAAAAAGGGAGTAGGATGATTTACTTTACCAAGGGCCCTTAAATTATCATCCTCATCTCATGTGTTTATATGTTTAGCTACAACTACTTGATTTGTTTGTTTATATGTTTTTGTACATGTATTTCTATTTCTTTGTTAGTTCCCCTTGTAGGACCCTTGCCACCTTTGTAGGTACATGGATATAGGAATAATGTCACATCTCATTTTTCTTGCATAACTCAAATATTAAATTGAGAAAGTTAGATTAATAGAAAAATTAAATTATTACTTTTGAATATTGAATGTTAAGAAAAATAAATAAATAAAGAAGCTATCTTTGTTAAAAAAAATTGTTGGATGAAAATAGTTCTAATATAAAATTGCATAATTTAATTTAAATATATAAATAATGATATAAGAAGTATATTATAACATAAAAGATTCGGCTTTTAATAGTTTTTAATTGATTTGTATTATTATTACTATTTTAATTAAATAAAATATAGATGAAAATTAAAAGATAATATTAAATTAAGTTAATAAAACAAATTATTAAGTTTTTATAAGTTAAGTAAAACTAAAATTTGCATGCATTAAAATGCATGTTACATGCATAAGGGCTAATTTAAAGAAGTGGATTAATTAGAATTGGCTCAAATAATGCAATTCCAATGCATGTCAAAGAGCACCTCCTTGCATGCGAACGAACAAGAGAGCAGAGAATTGGAATAGTGGGGGGGCAGGGGGCAGAATCGATAAAAGGACAATTTTTCATTCGAAGTGGAAGTCTCGGTGAGAAGGAGATTCTCATCGGAAATACATGGGCGGTTTGGATAACAATACAAGGGAAGGGGAGTTGGAAGCTAAGTCTCGTACCATGGAGTTCTTTGAAGCTATAATCTCTGTGTTGAATACCCTTTATGTGATCGAATGAGGTGAGTTTCCTAGTTCCGAGTATTTTAGTTTTTTGTGATTATCAGTGTAAGTCTTTAAATTTGTGCCTACATTTTTAAAAACCCATGAATGGAACGTCGAGCTTTTGCATTTTAATCCATTTGCACTCGTGGTAGATTTGTTTTTCATATGGAACAGTGCATAAAATTGTTGAAGGCAGAGGAAAGAAAAACAAATATGCAATAGATAAAGAGGGAGGAGAAACACAGAAACAACTTTCAGCAAAGATTTTAAAATAGAACAGACTTTCTTATTAATGCCTTTTATCAAAATAGAGCTACCAGCGCTCTCATATAGTCATGCAATTTTTCTGCCTCAAAAAATAGAGTATCCTCTATCATTTTCAAAACAAAGAATTTTTTATTTTCAGCTATGAAGAAGTTTTTGGAACATACAATAAAAAACTTAGAAGAGTATTAATTTTTACAAAACAAAACCTTCTTTTTGCTACGGGAAGCTTCCAGATGCATACATACAAAAATAAGAAGAGTCTAGAAGTAACGATGAAGAATGTAGAAAAGGAAGGCTAGAGTATTTAATGGAGTGGTTGGAGCAGATAAACAGAAAGAGGCAGGGGAGATTAAATGTGCACAGCTGGAGCACCATGTCAGCCAACATTCCCCCTTAATCTTCACTGCCATGTAGGTCTGTAATTCCAATTCTTTCTCGAAGATGCTCAAAAACATTCTTTGCAAGAAGCTTCGTGAAGATGTCTACCAGTTTTTCTCCGAACCTGCAAAACTGAAGATGTATGTCACCATTTTTCATCAATTCACGAACAAAATGGTACCTTGTATCAATATTCTTGCTCCGTTTTTGAAAAATATCATTTTTAGATTAGGCAATTGCTGACTTATTATCACAATAATTTTTTGTAGGTTCTTCTTGTGGATGCCTCAAATCTTAAAGTACTCTTCTCATACATACTACCTAGAAATTTGCTGATGTGGTCGCAACATATTTTTCTTCAACTAATGAGAGTGTAACAATAGGTTGTTTCTTTGATGCCCAAGAGATAGCACCTGATCCTAGATGGAAGATATACCCGGAAGTGTTTTTCTATCATCCATGCTACCTCCCCAATCACTATATGTATATCCAATCAGTTTGTAATCATCTGAAAATGTATACAAAATCCCAAAGCTCTTTGTTCCAACTATATACCTTAAAATTCTTTTTCTAGCTTTCCAATGTGATTCCTTTGGTTTGTCCATGAATCAAGAAATGGTACTAACCCTATACATGATATCTGGTCTTGTTGCAGTTAGATACATGAGGCTGCCAACTAATCTTTTGAATAAGGTTGCATCAACACTAGGAATTTTATCATCCTTGCTAAGTTTTAAACCCAATGAAACGAGTGTAGGTGTTGGATTCACATTTTTCATCTTAAATATTTTCAACACATCATTAGCATACTTGCTTTGACATATAAAAATGCCTTGCTCATTTTGGGTTACCTCTATACCAAGAAAATATCTCATGAGCCCCAAATCAATCATATCAAATTATCTTTCCATGGCTACCTTGAATGAGTCAATTGGCATGTTACCTGTGAATATCAAATCATCTGCATACAAGCACACTATCAAGATTTCTCCTTCATTCACTTTGACGTACAAAATTGGTTCATTGCCACATGTGTTAATTCCATTGTTCCCAAAATAAGAATCTATCCTACTGTACAAAGCTCTAGGAGCTTGCTTCAAACCATATAATGCCTTTTTCAATTTGTATACCTTATGTTCTTCTCCCAAGATTTCATAACCAGGTGGTTGTTTTATATACACTTATTTTTCTAAAATGCCGTTCAAAAATGTTGATTTAACGCCCATTTGATAAACCCTCCAATTGTTTTGAGCTTTTATAGATAAGACCATTCTAATGGTATCCAATCTTTCCATAGGTGTGAATGTTTCATTGTAGTCTATGCCTGATTTTTGTGTAAAGCCTTTAGCTACTAGTCTTACCTTGTTTTTTTCTACTTTTCCATCAGCATTATACTTTCTCTTGTAAACCCATTTAACACCAATCATATCCTTGCCTTCAGGAAGCTCTAATAGATCCTAAGTTTGATTCTTTTCTATTGACTGAATTTCTCCATCCATGGGGTGAACACTTTTGTGGAGGAAGGGAAAAGTCATTTTTTCCCTCTACACAAAGTGAAGCGGTTCGGCTGAACCAAAGTGTTCGCTTGAACCTTTATATTGGTTTGGTCAAACCATATGGTTAGACTGAACCATATGTTCGCTCAAACCCCATTGACATATGAGCAAAAATATTAAAATAAAGGGGTTCGAGCGAACTAGGGTTCGGTCGAATCCCCTTAATAGGGATTTAAAAAAAAAGCCTGTCATTTTCACGATGAACAGAGATAGAGGCGACGAACAATGCAGTGCATGCGGCGAACCCACAAAGAAGCAAGCACAAACACGACCCACACACACCTTCACCTTCGAGCAGCCTCCATCACCCTCCAATGCGTCCTCCCAGGCTGGTTGCACTGTTCCATAGCTAGCATTTTGGCGCAAAATTCGTGGAATTTGGCTTTGCATGAATTGCATTTGTTTGAAATTTTCTAAATCATTTTTAACAAATCCATTTACATAGTTAAGTGATTTTCTAATTTTATTTGCTGTTGAATTTGAATGCTTTGATGGGTATCCATACCCTATTCCAAAACCCCTATTTTTTTCATCATCATCTAATCACCATGTCTTAACCATAATTTTTGATATACCAAAGTTGGTTTCTAATCTAAATTTCTTGTTATACTATATTTTTAATAATTTGAATAATTGATTCCATGTTTTTAATTTGTTTTTGATAATTGAAAATAATTCATTTATTTTTATTTTGAATAATTGTATTTGATTGGTATAGAATTCAACATAACACCAAGAAAATAATCAGAGACTCAAATATCAAAAGAGTATGAAGTTGAGAATTCAAAGAAAAGATAATAATTGATACAACTTCATGAAACTAAGAAATTGAACTCCATAGATGAAGATATATCATCTTTTCCAATTTAATTAGATCACAAAACATTTATTCAAGGTGTGGATTTAAGAAGAATTTGGAGAAAAAAAGGGAAAATGTAAAACTTCATGTATTTAAGAAATTGAATCACAATACTATTTATCCACTCAAAATGAAATATTTATGTACATATAACATTCATTAATTCAACCAAAAATACAAAGGAAGATAGAAAGACCTTGAAACTTGGTATTATTCTAAACTAGTGATGATCATGCACTTATTCTAGAGAGTTGTGCAAGGTTAATTTTAGATTATATATGGAAGTAGTAGGAGCATCATATTTGGTTAGCATATTACATATAGTCAAATAATTGTGCATCAAAAGTTTAAAATTCACATATATTTTATTGGCTAATTAGGATGCATAAAAAGAGTGGTGTTCAATATATATGGAACTTATTAGGATGCATGAGAATTTAGATGAAATATACTTTAGATCTAGTGCAAATTTTATAGATGAAACACAAATTATACAATAGTGTTTAACTCTATAATTGGTCTAGGTAATGAAGTAAAGTCTATTTCATAAATTTTTTGGTTGGTTGAAAAATATAGCATATAAATATGAATACATTTTCACATTGAAAAAAGTGATTTATATATATCACTTTGATTGATCCAAAAAAATATTTCACTTACTTCACATATCATTTTGATAGATCATGTGTGTTTTGGATCATGTGTTACACCTATGTATATTGGCCTCTTTGCATTTGTTTCTAATCAAGAAGGGCCTCATACAATCCAAAAATAACAATATTTTTTTGTAACTTTGAGCTAAGCCTATACTTGGTGATCTTCTAAAAGAGATAAATTAATTAGAATTTGGGACTTTTCTTTAATACCCACAACTTTAATGATATGTTGGCACAATCTTATCCCCTCAAATAAGTCATCTAACTCAACCTCATTATGTGTGGATGGGTGGAGTATCTTAGATACAACTCAAAGGAGATTACCTTTGTCATTTTTTATTATAGAACCAACCCAAATTGGAGTTCAATTACCTTTGCAAGCCCCATCCACATTTATTTATTATCTTCCAAAATGAGGTTCCAACCACCTGATTTCCATCATACCCACCTTACTCAAGCAATAGGAGAAACCCAATAGGAGACTGAAAGCTAACTAGTTATTTGTCATCCTATTGTCCTAGCTTGTGAACTCAATTTCTCTAGATGAAACCATTCTAAAATTGGTTGAAATATTCTCATAAATGATTATTTCAATTTTATTTTGTAAAGAATTAAATGGGATGTCCCTATCATTAAATATTCATCAATTTATTTATTTCCATAAATTCTAACTCATCTTAAATGGGCTAGCCTTCCATATTCTATCCCAAGTGGAATTAAATGATAAGTATATATTCCCAGTTGATAAATAGAGATAAGAGATATTCTGAGAGGGAATTAGACAATTCTAACTCACAACAATGCTAATTCTAGAACTTAGAAGAATATGAATAGTTGAGTAATAGGTGGTTGGAAGATTATTTAGTAGACATGCATAGTAGAAACCTTAGAGATAGATATGTAAAGACAAATGTGTGACTTGTCTATATCCTATAAGTATTCTCATGTGAAATTTCATCTAAGGAAAATGCACTAGCTTTTGGGAGGCATGATTTCCCCAACACAATCTAGAAAGCCAACCTAAGGAATTTAATATTAAATTTTCCATTTGATAACCTGATTTGATTGAATAGTAATGCAATAGTGCCCATAAGAAAACCACAAACAAAGTGGATGGGACACACCAATCAAATAACCATAAAATCACATGAAAAAATTCCATATGCAATTCCAATGGACAAAGAAGGAAAAGAGAGTTAAACAAGGAAGGTATACAATCCATTTTTGTATTCAAGCATAAGCAAGATCTTCTCACAACCTTATCAATCAAATATAGCTTGACCAAAATTTTAAACATCAAATATTGATAATACAAGAATACCATTTATTTATCAAGGCCTCAATAGCACAATTTTAATTCGCAAACATATTTCATAGATATTTTGGTAACATCATTACCAAATTTTAAAATTTCCAAGAAACACACTTTTTAAAAATTAAATATTAAAAATATAATATCTCCTCAAAATGTTGATTTAATAGATGTTTTTAAATTGTATCCAAATTATATTGAAAGTATCCATGATGAAAGATAAATTATTTAACCTCTTGATCACAATCCTCATATACAATATATTTAAATTCTCCAAAACACCTACATTTAAATATTAAAAAACGTTAAGCAAAATAAAATTGACATCAACTACAACTTAACATTTATTACAAAAAATATATTGGAAGATTAAGAATCACTACTTAAAATTATATAAATTATATTAGATGCCACCTTAAGAACTATATCATATGTCTCCACAAAGAAATAAAATTAGTAGTGCTTCTCTTGTGACCAACTCACATCTAGAATCTTCACCTCCACTCTTCAAATTGTATTTTACTATCTCATATCTCTTTTTCTCAAACATTTTATTTCCCAGATCATTTTTATTCCATCATGGGTACATGGTATAAACTCTGATAAGCCACCGCATTGTAAACACTTCTCATTTAAACATATTTTTACAAAAACTACAATCATTGTATCTAACACATTAAAATAAATTTAATAAGTCCTTGGATAAATTTGGTATTTTAATTGTACCAAACTCTTGTAAAATTTGGTTAGTATACAAAGTATAATTAATATTACATAATAGTTCAGCATAGATAAAATCTACATGTTGTATTTACAATATGTACTAGAAATTTTAAGAGGCATACAATAAAAAGGCTTACAAGATTCAAATTCCCTTTGTGATATTTTTAAATGAATATAATTTTCAAGAAATTTTACACAATATTGTTTGGCTACATTCCAATTAATGTTTAATATGTGGTGTGTGGTCTTGATCACCAATTTTTTAATTTTAAAACATCCTTTACATTGAGTGATACTCTAGAGTTAAAGTGCCAAAATCATTCAATTTCATCATTTGTGTTATTAATTAGCTTTTTATGAACTCATGGAATCCTACCATTAAAATCTCAAGTACCATTTTCAATAGGACTATCTAGTCTTGATCTTATTGCTAGTGATTTTCACAATATTTTACAATTTATGCTTAAGTGAAGATGAGTTTGCCTCAATAACAAACCTTTCTTAATTTATTTCTTACTATTGAGGTTTTTATTACTCTACAAGTATCTCTTTTATCTTTATACTTACTAGTAATCCTAATAGAATTGAGAGAATTAAAAACTATTTTAATAATAATTTTATTTTAATTAGAAATTTTGATTGCCTAAATATTTAATTTATTTTGTAAAGGTCTTATTTTTTACAACTTTTGTAATTTTACAAAAGTATTCATTGAAAATTTTTGAAGCCCAAAATTGAATGGTTCATGATGATCTTTTTCATTTAAGACTTTATCTTATGTTCTCATCAATTTTAAGTAGCCATTTTTGGGTTCCAAAATTATTACAATTTTATCAAGCTCATTAGAAAATTTTGAATACGGGATATCATTCTTATTTAGAAATGTCCTCTCTCTTCTTAAGTAACTTGGAGATACAATGCATTTCATTTTTTTATGTGTGTTATCAATTTTATAAATATTATCAACAATTGGATCATGGAGTATAATTTTAATATCATGGGGTTCATTTCCACATTATTCAAAAATATTTCTAAATTTGAATTCTTATTTTTCTATGATGTTATTCTTTTCAATATGTGTTTCATAACATTTTGCAACATTTTCCCTTTCATGTTCAACATTTTTATTTTTATTATGGCTAAATAGTTTATATAATATTAAATAATTGTCCTATGTGGTATATAATTTTTTTACTTGTGAAATTAATCCATGTTAAAATCCTTTTGATTTTATGTGGAATGGGAGCCAACTCAAAATTATTCCAAGTCCACTATAAGCCACTTGGATAATCCACATGGTTCAAATAATTAAGCATATAACCACCCTAGATATTTTCTATGATATATTTACATTCATATAATTATAAATAGGTAATTAATCATTTATTTCCATTTTGATAAGACTTTAATTCATGAGCCATAAAGACCTTTGGGAAGACATATAGTGTCCCATTTAATAAGAGGAATACACTTACTTTCATTCGAACCACCCCATGATAATTTCTTTATTGTTTTATCTAAATCTTGAGAGATCTTCAAGAGGATCAATAAACATGACATCATATAGATTAGAATGTATTAGATCATAGATTTAAGCATTAAGATTCTTCCATCCAATTTCAAACGATTATATTTTCATGAAGTAGATTTTTTTGGGAAGCACTAATGTTGTCCTTCCATAGTTTAGAAATCATATTTACAAGCTTATCATTTGTCTCATTTTCTTCTCTTATTTGTGCCTTCAATAATGACTAAATTGATTTTACATGACCACCAATGTTAAGTAATGTTGTTTTCCCTTTATTACTAGTTGTAGGAAATAAATCTTAGATTCAACCTTTATCAATATTTTTTAAACTATCTTTAATGACACATTTTGTACTATCTAGTAATGTGAATGTTTTGATTATTAAAAACTATGATAGATGTTGAACATGTTTTTTGTTAAAGGTATGGAAATATTATTGATGAGTAGATGAATTATTAGAAGTGTTTTAGATTTCTATTCTTTATATCTAGATATATTATTTAAACTAAGGTCTCATTGCTCCTTTAGGTACACATACATACATACATACATAACATAGATAATGCAGATGTTCCACCTCCAAAATATTTATTTGCAAATACCACTAATGAGATTAATAAATTGAAACACTCATTAGCACAAAGTGCAAACCCAGGGATATATTCTGAACCATGCATGTCAATATTGCATAGTCTTGAAAAACTAAGAGATGAAATTGAGAGGACTAGTGCATTTTCTCCAGATAGAGTAGCTGCTATTCTTTCGTGCATGTGGGAAGAAGTACATGGTGAGATTTCCCTTAAACAAATATAGGATAGTGTGACCAAAGAAATGATAAAGCCTAATTGTTTTCCATTTTATCAAAGTGCATGTAAGGTTAGGGGATACCAGGTCAATAGATGTGTCGATCGTGCTATGGCCTCATTGATCTACCCATAGTTTCTCACAACACATGGTCAATACCCAAACAATGACCAGATTTCATTATATTTTGTTCAGCAGTTGTATGCTGAGGTCCATTTGGGCCTCAAAGTCAACTACCTGGACATTCCACCATATGTTGGTTAAGGGAGTGGTAGGATTGCTGACAGACCCACTTATTGTTGAGCAGATAGACCAACCCCAATGTTTAGGGTATTGGTTGGTGAGAGGTCTCCTTCTCTCACCCCATCTCTAGCCCCCATAGCAGATGAGGTTGTTGTTGCTTCCCAAAAGGAAGCAATTGATATTGTAGGTGACATTGCAACTGCCACCACTAGGATATCTACTGATTGTGTAGGTTAGTATTTGATTTCTAGACATCCTTGACCCACGCCATCTTCAACACAGTGGACCACCATGGATCCTTTCATAGCAGTAGGCATCCCTACTCCCATAGAACTTGAGGCACTTACAGGAGATATGGCATGCATGACTCTGCATTGTTTGGCTGAGGAACTCTTGGAGGCACATGCCTTCATTGCATCAAACTATGGGATCGGTATAGAGTATGTTAGAGATCGTTTGGCACATGGAGGTCATTCAATTCTAGGATCCCATCACTCTCAACCCAGCACTAGTGCACGTCAAGATCCACCATCTGATCATTCGATAACTACACAGACTATGGGTTTTACTGAGATGTTGGTTGGTGCCAGTTCGTTATCATCGATGCCATCTCACCTACACGGTCTTCTCCACTCATCATTTCTAGCACAACATGAGATAGATCAGATCGATGTAGATATTGGTTCGTTGCTTGACCGTATAGTTGATATGGTGGAGGCAGCCATTTCAGAGGACTCAGGTCATCCGATATCAGATGATGTGCATGTGCATGTTTCAATTCCTTTATAATTATTTTTAAATTTTAGTTTTAATAACTAGATATTCATGTACTGATATATATGAATTTATATATTTGTAGGTGGATAGACCTAATGTCACTCCTAGCCTTGTTCCAGATCGTGCACATCGATGTGACTCTGTGGATGAATCTGATGCTAGTGGACATGTGAGTTTTAAATTTTTATATATACATGTGTATATGTACATGAATATGTATGCATATATCTAGATACATATCTAATATTAATTATATATATTTAACACATTTTGTACACCATTTTATTTGCAGGGCTTAGCACATCCATCAGGGCAGGATCGTTCTCATTCAGATGGTCGTTCGACTAGGAGTCGACATTCATATTAGGCCCTACATTAGATTTATGATTGTTACTACATGTATTTTCTTATATGATGATCTTTATAGTATTTGACATTTCATTATCTCTAACTTACTTTTTCTATATATGATGATTTTTAGTATTCAACATTTCCTTATATGATGATCTTATATGATGATCTTTAGTATTACACATTTGATGATCTCTAACTTAAATTTTCTTCTATGTTGTACATACATTTGGCACTTTTCTTATAACATGATACATGTTTATACATTGATCAATATTGATATATTTACATTTTCTTATATTCAATATACATACATTTTCTTATTTGATGATCTCTTACAACTTACATTTACTTAAATGATATATACATTTGATCTCTCTAGAGTAGAATTTTAGGAAATGAATGCCACTTTATAATTAAGTTCATTCATGTTGATCACAATAAATATTTTGCACACGCATGCCGATTGAATAAATTATAGTAAGTAGCCAAAAATTACAAAATAAATGACTCCCAAGCTCAAGTAAACTAATGATATTTTATAAATGAGTGTATTTACTTGAGCCTATAATTTATTAATTTCAAGGACATGTTCTTCTAGTTTTAAAATTTGATAAAAATGATGAAATTAAAATCTTGATAGAAAGTAAGAACTTGTAAACAAATAAATTTTATTCTTTGAAACATTAAGAAAATTCAATTCAAATTATACCTCTATTATCTTTTTGAATTGTAACAAAATTCTAAAATTACTAGATATGTTGCATATATATACATTAAATAACAACAAACTCCACAATGAAATAACTTGTTTGATTATCACTTGATTCATTTAAACTAGTATTTAGGGAACATGAATAAGAACTATGGTAAAGAACTAGTATTTATGGAACATGAATAAGAACTATGGTAAACAATTGGTATCTTTCTTAAGGAGTTTCAAATTCCTATTCTTATCATCACTAATATGCAAGCTGTTATAAATGATCAAAGCCCTCTTCCTTATTAATATATATCTAGATAAATATATATTTTTCACAAGAGAAGCCTCAAATTGATCTATATAAATATAGGGTTTTTTCCTAGGAATATACCTAATAGGAAATAGGAAGATGAAATCATGTTTCCATGTTATGACTTGAAAATAATCTCCAATATGATGCAATGATTCAATAAAGTTCATAATTTAAATTTAAAAATTATTTAAATTTAGATCATTGCAATAATATTTAACATGTTACATTTCAATAGAGAAATTACTATAGTATACATTTTTATTAGAAGATTTTTTATAAAATATTCAACCCTCACTTGATAAGAAACCACTTGAAATACCCCCACCTCAAAAGCCCTCCACTCCCTCAATCCACTTGAAATAGAGTTTGAATTGGATTTAAAACCTAATTATTTTCATATTTATTATCCTAGGGTGTTAATTGTGTTTAATATGTTGTCACATGTTAAATTCCCAAGTAGTCACAATCATGCCAAGTAGTTGCAAGGTCTACTTAAAATAAATTAAACTTGCCTAAATTTTTAAAATGTATGTAGGAGATGAGTGAAGGGGCCTAAGAAGATGGATTTTAAGGGGACATGCAGTCACTTCCTAATTTTTTTAGGGCATGAGAAAAAATTAATTAACTATAATATTAACCATCATTGAAACTAACACTAAATTTTCTTCTACTCCCACCATCACTCTTACAATGAATTTTTTTATGAAAAGGTTTGCACATTATGTACATAACAAGTACTTGAATTCCATGGAAAAAATACATAATTGGAAATACCTACTCAATTTAAGGTTCTCAATGTATTTCAACCCCTAATTTGTGTCCAACCAAATTTAAAACACTTGTCATCAACATATATTATAAGTAACTAAAACAATCCAGAGTTCAAACAAGTTACTATAAGTTCTCATCTTGAACATGTATCTACATGTACAAGTGAACTTGAAAATCATGGATATAATCTAACTCAAACATTTTGGTTTAACCCGCTCTTGAATAACATGTAAATTGTTTTGATGGTCATCACTATCTAGTCTCCATTTTTTTCATCCACGTGCATGTGGAATTGCATGAAGATGTAGGGTAGTAGCAATTATAAGGTGACTATATTGATATACCTTATTATCAACTTGATAGTCCACAAAATGAATCCCATGTTGAACAAATTTGAACTGTTTTAGATATATCCCTTGCACAACAACAAAAATTGCACAGTAAACATGAACCCGAGGTAATACATGTGCATGTGTACAACATTTGCATGCTCAAGGTTTGTACAATATATATTTAATGTTTTTAAGGTAATGTACACATGTACACAATGTATATATATAATTTCAAATTCAAACTCACCTGTGCGAAATAACATTCCATCATTTGTTTCAGGTCATGTTAGCTTATTCCTCTCTTCTGTGCAACACAATAAATAATAGCTAACACCTTCTATGTTTCCAGGCTCTGCTATAACTACAAAAACATCTCCTATACACCAAATTTACACAATAAAATTCTAAAAAAAATAGAATTGTCTCTAGACAAGTTAAAGATCATTAAATTTATATAATATTTAAATTATTGAAAACTTACACATGTACCTTTTCTAACCAATCTTAAAATATGGTCATAATCAATTGAAATCAAAGGAATGTCTTGAAATCTTTCATCCTCATTTTCATCGTATGTGTCTAAAACAAATAGTGGCACCATATCCCATTTACTAACATATTCAAGTTCTTCATTGTTGCATGCATGAGAGTTTCCCGCAATGCACTTAGTGAAAAAACAAGAGTAATCCCTCATGTATAATGTCCATCCAGGGTGACTATCTGAACTCATAACACAATGCAAAGATCTTGTTTTTTCTACCCTCTTGTATCCATGCATCGATCTTCTATCCACACCTAGATAAATGTAATTTAAACAAACTTATGTGAACTTGAACATGTGTGTATATATATATATGTGCAAATTTTAAATTTAAATAATTTTTTTTTTAAATGTAATTTATACATACCCGATATCTCCCAAAACACTCTATGTGGAATGTTTCGGTTTGTTCTTGAAGATGTTCCAACCTAATTTGATGCAAAGTGTTTCTTGCACCATTCAACATCATGTGCATCGTCTATATGATCTTCTGAATAACTCCTTTGATGCTTTCTTAAAGCATGTTTGATGCAAGCTCTTGCGCCATCATGCTCACCCTTTCCATGCCCACTCTCAAAGAAACTCCAAACATGTGGTATGTTGTAAATTTTATGATATCTATAAATTTCATAAAATGGTCATGATGATTTTAATTGTGCCGCACATCCATTTGACCATACAAAATGTTTTTCAAATTTTACACTCCTGCTTCTCAAATTCTCAAAAAAACATTTTGTAAAACAATGTTGTAAAAGAAGTGTGTTATGCTCTTTATCATCACTAATATAAAAGTGATATTCTTTATTGATGGCTTTTTGTTCATCTATACTCTCAACACCATCCAATTCCAATTGTGCATGTCGATAACACGCATGAACCATAATAGTGATCTACTTTGAAAAGTAAAATTCTAATTGAATCTCTTTTTGATGTACACAAGAGTAATTTTCTGCAAAGTCAACTACTGATAGAACTGTTCCAAGTGGGAAAGTATCTCTTAATGTTTGAAATTGATGTGCTTGCCACTTAGCATAAAATGAATGTTGTATGTATGGTTGTATCAATTTTTGAAAATCTTCCATAAATTTCCCAATAGGTATCTCCTCTTCTACATAGTTTAACCTTTTTTTAACATTTTTAACAATATCTTTTTACAGTCTCATGTGTTTCCTCTTATTTGATGTAGAATGTACTCCCAACAATTGTAATAACTCTTTCATCTCATCATGAAGAAGTAAACATGATAACAATTGGGTTTTTTCAAGTGTTTCAAGATGATTGAAATGATCTTGGATTATTCTATTTATAGATTTAGTCATTGACCTCTTGTATTTTTAGGTTGGTCGGCATAACATTTCAGTTTCTCCATATCCATTTCAAGTAAATGATCTAAATCTCTATAAGAAATTTGTTTCCCCACTGTTTCAGCTAATTTTATATGCTCATCCATTGGTGTAGAAGGAAGTGATCCCGACCCCTCTCCAACATGCATTGTTTGAACTCGAGCCTCCTCCCTATCTTCAAGGTACATGTGTTCTTCAACTGATTCATTTGGTCTAATATCTAGATTGGGCTCAACTTCTACTTGAGATCTTCTTACTTGTTGAGCCATTTGTACATTTCACAAAATATTGTGCAAAGAAAGTGAGAGATGATGATATATAAGTGGAGTTGAACATATGAAATCAAATGAAATCAAAGATTCTTGAACTTAAGAATTCCATGGAAAAAATGATTTTGAAAATGATATGATTCTAAGATGGGATATATGATGTGATAAGCTAAGAATGCAAGAGGTCAAATGCAACTCTAGGTCCAAATTTGGTTACGATGCAAGGCTTGACTTGTGTTATGATGGATAAACACAAGGGACCAATGATCAAGAGAGGGTATACAGGATATGATGGACTCCAAAAGGATTTCCCTAGACAAGCAAGGATAATGGTATGTTCCCTAACTTGAAATTCCATGATAAACCTTAAGTGATGTGGGCAATAGATAAAAAATGGATTGGTTTTGAGACCTATGAAGAGTAGTGGAACTTGTGTAAGAGCTAAGGGTTCTATTTGATCAATGATGATATGCAAAGGACTAAATTCATGGAATGTATGCAACTTGGAACTTAGGCATGATATGATCTTGATATATGCAAGGGGTTGTACATGCAAGAACTAGGTGAAATGATATATATGTATACAAGGACTATGTGATGTGATATATGTATGCAAGAGTAGGAATATGTAAGGACTAGGATGCAATGAAAAGGATATGATTCTAAGATGGGATATATGAAAATGGTATGATATGATGTGATAAGTTAAGAATGCAAGAGGTCAAATGCAACTCTAGGTCCAAATTTGGCTACGATGCAAGGCTTGACTTGTGTTATGATGGATAAACACAAGGGACCAATGACCAACAGAGGGTATGTAGGATATGATGGACTCCAAAATGATTTCTCTATATGAGCAAGGATAGTGGTATGTTCCTGTAACATAGGGTAAGTATTCAAGTTAGCGTGTTTAATGCATAAACAATAAACCTAAGTATTCAAGAAAGAACAAAGGAGGAAACAACAAAACAAAAGGGAAGATCTCACCTAATGCCTTCAACCTCCATGAATCACCTTCCTTGCACCTTCTCTATTTTCTGCAATATGATGGATGACCTCGAATTTGATGAGAAAATTAAATTCATAAAATGACTTAGAAAATGTCAAAGGATTTTAATAAAGAAATGCAAGAATGCATGAAGGAGAAGAAGTCTAGAAATTAAGAGATTCAAGAGATATTAAGAGATCAAATTAAGAGGTGTCGAAATGAGAACAAAATTGATATTTTATAAAAAATGCAATTTTGGATGGATGGATGAGATTGAAGATTGAGAAATGCCCTAGAATCAATGGTCAAGATTCAAAATGACAACTCTCAATTAGTGTTAGGGTAAAATTCTCAAATGAGTGGACAAGATTTAATTTAAGAAATTAAATCAAGGATGGAAAATGAATGTGACAGTGAGATGAAATTAGTAGGATTCAAGAAGATAATGTTTGAACTGAAAGATGAAATTAGTAAATAAATAATTTTGGAAATTACTTATTTAGTAGAGGAATAATACCATTTTGAATTAAAATTAATTCAAAATATAAATTTAGTGAAATAGTAAGTAATTGATTTAAAATTAATTACTAAAAGAAGAAGCAGTTAACCATGTGAGACATTTTTAAATAAATTATTTTATTTAAAAAGAGGGAAACGTCAAATGATAGGTATTTTATTTAGTTAACCATGGTTGTCTAGGAGGACTTCTTGAATGGACATAAAGATAGGGTCATGGGATGGACTACTTAGATCTTGACATGATGGTGATGTTATGATGTCGTGCTTTGGACTTGCCTCTTGACATGTATCCTCAAGTTTATGAAATGGGATGGAACTTTGGAGACCATGACTAGATATGATTTCATGACCAAATGTATTTTGTGTTGGAGTGTCTTGGAATGGATTGGTGTATGATGGACTAGGATATGACATGGAGGTGTGGACTTGGTCGAGGGATGATGGGCTAGGATATGACATGAATGCATGCCAAGGATATGACGTGGATGGAGGACTAGGATATGACATGATTGGAGGACTAGGATATGATGTGGATGGTTGGTTTCCCTTGTCAAAATTAGGGTGGGTATGACTAATGGAAGGTTTTTGTGACTTAGTGTCATGGGTGGTCTTAGGGGACTCTTGATAGTAGATGGATAGAGGACTAGGACTCCTAGATTGTTGGTAAGATGGATAGATGGATGGAGGGCTAGGGGTTGTAAATTTGGACTTCGATTGGATGTATAGTGTTTTGAAGTCCCTAGCCAGTTGTGCTTGACCATTGCTAATAAATTGGCATTCAATTTGACTACAAAGTATGTCATAGTGACTTGAAGACATGGTGGTGGATGAAATGAGACTGACTATGCAAAGTGGTAATGAGGATAAAAGGAACATCAAATATGAAGTGGTAAAATGAAAAATGAGAGCCTTATGTCAAATGATTCCTAGGGAAAGGCTTACTAACTAGTCAAAGTTTGGCCAATGTCTCAATTTGGATTGTCAAAGGATTGGTTTGAAGGACAAGATGACAAATGACAAGGTGAGATTTCCACACTAGACTTATGAGTTGGAAATAGCTCACAAGAGGATAATGACTAAGGAATTGTTTGATTTGGTCCAATGACAATTTAATTTTTGAGACAATGGTTTAAAAAAGCAAGGAGATTTTTCCTATCCCAAAGTGTGCAAAATTGAGGATTTGATATGACAAATGTGGTTCATGATGGAAAATATGTTGTAGGAAGTGATTTGACAAAATTTCAAGTAGACTACAAGGAATTTATTTCAGTTTGATTATGTTGATTCAGATTTGGAGGATGATGTTCATTTGTTCATGTTATCTAAAAATAGTTGGCAAACACGTGGTGTTGTAAAGAATGAAAATCAACCACATAGAAAATATTTACAAAAAAACAAATCTTAAGGCTGCAAGGACAGTATTCTTTGGATCCCACGAACCGCATATCCTTAGCGAATGAATTTCAAAAGCTTGGCCCCATGACCTCCCCCTTACAGTGCACTCACTTCTCAGGGAAACCAAGCTTCCAATATCCATGAAACTCCCATGATAGATTGATCATTTCTACTAAGAACTACGCAAGTGTGGGTGCCTTGGCAATGAACGTTGCTACACCAAAGAATAGAAGGTTTTTGGTTTTCTAAAACAAAGGATTTATTTTAGGCACCTATTCAGAAGGCCACGCGAGAGGAATTATCATCCCAGTCTACAAAGGTTAGGGTCTGCGGGGTTTCGACGCACCACAAGGGTATTGGGGAGTCAATTGTTGGTCCGTAGGAAGTTTTGTAATGCTAAGCTTTCCTTAACATTCAAAATTATATACCAGTTGGGTGTCACTTGGCTTTAGCGCATTCCTGGTTTGAGTCACTTTGGGGTGAGTACTTTTTCCCACCAAAGCAGGCCCAATATCTAAGGCTTAACAAAAGCGGACCAAAATATTCATAGTTCAATTGATTTTTGTTTAAAAACAAAGAGAGAGCACATGAATATTTCAGATCACACTCGCATTGTGTTCTTTTTAAACCAAAATCAAAATGTGAACAAACAGAGAATGCACAAGGTTCATTTTATCCATTTGTAGTGTTTGTCAAGAAAAGGGGTTAATTTTAACCATTTGTAGTGTTTTCTATCTAAGAGTTAATTTTAAACCCAATGAAAAACAAAGTGTGTTGTTCTTTTTAACCCATATGCATTTGCATGTCTGTTCTTTTTTAACCAATGCGTGTAAAATGCAAGTTGTAAAGAAAAAAACAATTAAAATAACATTTAGCTAATTCCAGCTGGACACATGCTAAAACAAACAGATTAGTAGCACAAACAAAAAAAACTCTAATCTAGAAATAAAGAAAACAAACTAAAAAAAAAGATAGAAAACCGGGACAAAAATCTTAGATAGTGTGGTAAGTCTATGAGCCTCTTTGTACCTAAGTAGATAGTCAAGATCTAGTAAATTTAAATATTTTATTTTTCTTAGATAAGGTATCCCATTACAAGAGATTGTTAGGATTTGTGTCTCAACCTTCAATCCCTATCTATTAATACTAAGCAAAATCTAATTTTCAAGCTATAAAACAACAAATATATATAAATTTCAACACTCATAATTTAATTTTTGGCTTGGAAGATGTTAGAATAGACATTAATTCTAAGAACATGATAATTACAACAAAATGCATCTCTTTAACATCTTAATATTTTTCAATGGGCACAATCATATAAAACTCATTTTTATGGATGAAAAATATATTAATAAACTTGGGAGTAGATGTTAAAAATATTCTTAAAATAAATTGGGAGGAGCTTGGGAAACCAAATTTACATGATACTCCCTATGATATAGTACTAGATGAGGGAGAAGATCCAAAATTTTCATTAGCACATGGTATCTAATATAAAGTTCAACCTATTGGGTTTAAAGGAAAAATAAATTTTGCAGTGTTTGAGATTCAAAAGGAATCTTTGGTGCTTTTAAAATTTTGTTTAATCTCAAATTGGTTCATGTAGAATGTAATGAAATATTTGACTCCTAAAAATAAGAATTAACATTTTATACATGGAGGGCTAGATAGTGCATATATCTTTGAATATGAATATAGATTAAGATTATGACAAGAAGATAGCAAAAGAAAGAGATGTAGAAGAAGATGACATATTTAGATGGCTATATTCATTGAGTAAGCTACCTAAGAAAATATCATAATCACAAATTTTAATATTTGTTCTTGTAGATTCATATTTCTCTTGGAAATGCTTTTTGATCCATCTTCTCAAATTTTCTTTTTTCATATATCTAAGGGATACACTTATTGCTATAGATTATATATATTTTTTATGTTGTACTCATATTAGTTCTAGATGCACATAGGATAAGAGCCCAACCATATTAATCTAATATCTTTTTATTTGATTATTTGTGGAGGTAAAAATACCAAATTAGGGATTTGACAATATTGGTAAGATAACCAAAATTAACCCCTTTCTCTTTGTGGCACTAGCTACATGTATTCTTGGAAATCTCTTCATATGAAGGTTTTGTGTCTTTTCCTATCTACCATAATTATATTATCTTAGAGCTCAGTTTAAATAACATTATGACCATTTTATGTCATTTAATTTATTTTACAAAATTTATGTGTTATTCTACTATTTAGTTTCTTGTTATTGGTTGTGTATTTTATTCTTATTTTATAGACTTTCAATTTTTTGTATAAACTGGTATTTTTTATGTACAACAAAAATCTATGTAGTCATATAGACCTTAATGTAGTCATGCTACCATCTAGGAAACATGATGTAATTTTTATTATCTTCTATTGATTCATATTCTAGATTCCTATCACACGATGAGATATCTATTTCTCAACTCTCATTCTAGGTTTTTCTTTGTTTATAATTAAATCCCATTTTTAGTATTTTGTTTAATAAAAACATAGTACTTTTTTTTATAGGAAAAATAAGCTTGCATAGTTTACATAGGTGAAACCAATTTAGATAAGACCATTTACACTTGTTGATTTATCTATTTTGGATAGTATTTTTGTGTCATTAATCTTATCTAGGAAAAATGTTAGTTAAAACTTTCAACTTTTTATTTAGGTAATCAAATTCAATACATTTTTCTTTTTACTATTAATATGTTTATTTCTTTATGAATTATTTCATTTTTATGAAGAATATTCTAATTCTATGTTAGATTATGTGTTAGAAAATTTAGAAAATATTATTTTAGATACATACTTCTACATTAGATGTTCCTTGCATATAAAATTATTTAGTTAATGTATGTTTAATGTGTATATTAATCGTACTTGTTAAATCTATCCTAATCCAAAAGTAGTTATTGTTAACTAGAATGATTCTATTTATTATAATACTTATAATTTTTACCAATTTTTGTGTGTTTGTGGGGTGTTTGAGCTATCCCCACCTTCTCAACTAATTATCACTATTTAGGTTTTTTAGATGAGTTTAGAAATTCTCTTTTGTTGAATTATCTTGTGTCATCTTCTTTTATCCAATTTGGTTATACATAATGATTTCCCTACTATTGATACAAAGGGAGATACCAAGATAGAGGAGGAAATACTGGTGAAAGATGGTGTTTCTACCATATCTATATAATTGATGATGCACAATTGGATGAAATAAATATAAGAATTTAAAGAAGGACATAAACATAGATATATGCAAAATTGGGTGCTACAAATAAAGAGAATATATGTAGATCAAAACTATTAAAATATTTAATATAAGGATTCATAAAATCTAGTGATAACTTGCAGATTTTAGTTTTATAGAACTCATTGATGATGTGCATTTGAGTTTTCATTTTCAAAAAATTGAAATGAGGAACCTTCAATTTTCTTATATATCAATTATTTGATGCATTTTTACTTGTTGCTAGATAAAACATATGATAAACCCACTAAATTGTAAATAAATAAATTTACCCATATTTGATGAGAAAGAGAAGAAATAAACACGTACCTTGTTTCCTTCAATGATAATTTATCAAGTTTTGTTTGTGTCTATTTTCTTCTTTATCTTTTGAAAATTTTTGTTGAACCTTGTTTTTTCTTTTTTCTTTTTGTCCCATTTTCTTCTTGAAAATACAAATGATTGATTTAAACTAACAACAAATTTTCCTCCAAAATGCAAAAAAATTGCCACAAAAAATTGAAAAATCTTACAACAGTAAAAACAAATGCAACAATAACAAATAAAATATAAAACATTCTCAAAAACTTCATCATTTTTTTACCTGTGATTTTTTTTTTCAGCCAACACACTTGGAAGCACGAGGGTCACCTGAAAATCACTGTTTACATAGGAGCTCGGATAAATGCAAACAAACCCTAAAAAAGTTGTTTGACTTTCGTATGTATATTGAGGGGGTTCGACCGAACCAATTTTGTGTGGTTCAAACAAACCTCTTTAAAATAATCTCGCTTATTATTTTAAATCGGTTCAATTGAAAATAGGTTCGGCCGAACCTATGTTCGATCGAACATATTTTTTATGTTCGACCGAACACAGATTCGACCGAAAAACCCTTTTTCCCCTATCTCCCCAAAAAATCAATTTTTTTTGTAAAAAATTATCTTTCGAAGCTCAATTTGAAAATTAAAATGTAGAAAAATTAAGAAACCAAACTAGATAATAATAGTCCTCGGAATGAGCTATTCGTCGAATATAATTTTAATATGGTTTGCTTTTATTATGTATTTTATTTTTTAGTTTTATTAAACATAGGTTTTTCACTGAAAATTAAAATCTCTGGTCTGCACATGTGGAAAACTAACAGATAATCAAAATAATTTGTTTTTTTAAAAATACGTTGAAGCTGGGTATTGATGTCCTTGATCCTTTAAAAAAAATAAAATTGAATTTTGATTCATACAATTTTCTTAATCTTGTATACAGTCCACCTATGTTTGAATTGCAATTGGTTTGACTTTGAAACTTGATTAAGGAAAAAATATTCAATAAAAAACTATGAGACCAAATGAAAGTGCTAGATATCGTAGTTACAAATCTAAATTCGAAAAAATTAAATTTTATCCTTCATACAAGAAAAGTTATGTTGTATATGGTAAGCATCATTTTTTAAAATGTCATTTTCTGAAAAAAACTAGTTTTCGTGGGAGATGGAAAATGTGACGAGACTCTAGTTTGCATCATCTTCAAATTCCTCACAGTTTAGTCTCTATAGGTGCCCAAATATGAATATTTAGTTAAAAATAATAATTGCAGTGTCTATTTTGGCCAAAAATTGTAAACCACTATTGTGGAATCACCCCATGGTTGCAATCCATTTGTCTTCAAAATAAATTGGATCGGCTTGTACTAAGAATGAAAAATTAGAGCATAACTCATCATTTTTAGCCTCTTATGTTTCATCATATATCTCCCTTACACTACGTGTCTTCTTTGAAGTGTTTATGGACCTTTACCTTAGTGATGCAAGTGCTGGATTAGATGACTCACTATTGTTATTACTTGTTGGAGTAGCTAGAATTGGAGTGGTAGGTGCCCTTGAAGGTGTTGTTGGAACATTTTCTTGTGTAGTAGGATTCACAACTTGAGTCTCATTCTCCGCATTCTCTTGTGGAACACTTGCTAGAATTATAGTTTTTTTGTCTATGCTGCCATCCCATGCTTCTTCTTCAACAAACTCAACATCACGACTTATTATCAACTTCTTTGTGATAGGATTGTGTAGCTTATATGCCTTGGATTGTTCACTATATACCACAAGTATACATTTCTCTCCTCTATCATCTAATTTATTTCTCAACTCTTGAGGTATCAATGAGTATGCTATTAGGTTTTCAAGGCAGATATCTAAAAGCTAAATGTAGATTTTATCAGATAAACTAGGAAATAAAAACACACAAAAAAATAACACGGAGAATTTAACGTGGTTCACCCAATATGGCCTACATCCACCAAACCGTAGCCATCCAAAGATTTTATTAACCAGTGTAAAAACATTATTACAATATCGCGAATAATTGCCTTTTTCTTATCATATTGTAACTCTATATCTAAACCCTTATAACCAGCGTTTTTAGAAGCTTCCAGATTAGGGTTATACAAAGTTGAGATTTTCCCCTTTTCGGTGATTTTTCCCTTTTTCGATAATGCCGCAAAAAAATAGGAGAAAAAATTTTTTCGGGGGCTACCGCCCCCGAACCCCAGCTAGAATACATGAAGAGTGTACAATATAGAATGATCAATCACCACATACCAACAATCTCCCACTTGGAGACTGAACCTAGACGACACCGCTACACTTATAGCTCCCACTGGAAATAAGCACCTTGGACCCTATTGCCCTGTTATACTTGAATTCAACCTTGAATGCCAATCGAAGTTGTAGAGGAGCTTAACTTCTCCCTTATCACTGCCTTAGTAAACATATCCACTAGATTTACATCTATATGTATCTTTTCCAACTTTACCTATCCATCCTCCAGTACTGGCCGAATAAAATGATACCTCGCCTGTATGTGTTTGGTTTTAGAGTGCAAGGAAAAATTCTTTGCAAGATGTATAACATTCTGGCTATCTGTGAACGAGTAATTTTCAGCCTGTTGTTTTTCCAACTCTTCCATGAAAATTTGCATCCATATCATTTCCTTTGCTGCCTCTGTTGCAGCCATATACTCTGCCTCTGATGTAGCCACATACTCTACCTTTGTGGTGGATAAAGCAACCACCTTTTACAACTAAGAAATCTAGCTTACTGCTATCCCACCAACGGTAAATACATAACTTGTGGTACTCTGTATGGTATCGATATCCCCTGCCAAATCTGAGTCAACATAGCCTTAAAAATCTGTATTAGATCCCTCAAAACATAAATATTTATTCGATGTACCTCTCGAATACCTGAGAATCCATTTCACTGTATTCCAAAGCTCAATTCCGGGATTACTCATATACCTGCTAACAACTCCTATAGCATGTGCAATATCTGTCCTCGTGCATACCATGGCATACATTAAACTACCTACAGCTGAAGCATATGGTACTTTGGACATTTTTGCTTCCTCCTCTTATGTCTTTGGACACATATCCTTAGTCAATTTGACATGACTGGGCAAAGGTGTGCTAATGACTTTTGCATTCTCCATATGAAATCTCTGCAACACCTTTTTAACATAATCAGCCTAAGATAAAAACAATTTTCTATTTTTCCTATCTCTTGTAATCTTCATACCAAGGATTTGTTTTGCTGCCCCCAAATCCTTCATAGCAAATGAATTTTCTAACTATTGTTTTAACTCCTTTATGTGATCCATGTTAGACCCCATTACAAGCATATCATCAACATATAAACATAAAATAATGTAGCTATCTTCACCTAACATCTTAAAATAAATACAATGGTCTGAATTACACCTGTTGTAGCCTTGCTCAGCCATAAAACTATCAAATTTAAGATACCATTGTCGAGGTGGTTTATTCAAACCATATAAACTTTTCTTCAATTTGCACACTAGTTTCTCCTTACCTTTGACCTCAAATCCTTGTGATTGTTCCATATATATTTCCTCTTCCAAATCACCATGGAGAAAGGCAGTTTTAACATCAAACTATTCTAAATGCAAATCTTTAAGAGCCACAATACTTAAAACAGTACGAATAGAGGTCATTTTAACAACTGGAGAAAATATTTCATTAAAATCAATATCATGTTTCTGTGCAAATCCCTTTACAACTAATTTGGATTTAAATCTTTTCTTACCTCCATCCCCCTCTTTCATTCTATAAACCCATTTGTTTTCTAAAGCCTTTTTACCTGCAGGCAATTTGCATAATTCCAAAGTCTAATTTTTTAGCAAGGAGTCCATTTCTTATTCCATTCCATGCTCCAACTGAACCTTGGTATCCACCTGCATAGCTTCATGATAACATTTTGGTTCACCAGCATCATTTAATAAAATAGAATACAAAGAGGGAGAAAATCTTTCTAGAGGTCTACTTATCTTTGAAGATCGCCTAACATTCACTGGAGTTTGTGGTATTTCTTGTTGTTGTTCTTGCGAAGCATGAGGAACCACTGGCACATTGTTGTTTGTAATATCATCCAGCACTACATAATCCTATTTTGTCTTCTCATGCTACTGCAATAGATCTTTGTACAAAAATTTCTCATTGAATATGACATCCCTGCTTCTCACAATTTTCTTATTTTCAAAATCCCAAAGCCTATAACCAAATTCATCAATGCTATATCCAACAGATATACATTTCTTTGATTTTGCATCAAGCTTGGTTCTATTTTCAGAATCTATATGTGCAAATGCTTCACAACTGAAGGTTTTTAGAAAAGAATAACTTACCTTCTTACCTATCCATGCTTCCTCTAGAATACCACAATCCAAAGGATTAGAAGGACCTCTATTAATTAAATAAACAATAGTGTTTACAGCCTCTACCCATGTTTAAAGGCAATCCAACATGCAATCTTATAGTTTGTGCATGCTCCATTATTGTTCTATTCATACACTCAGCCACTCCATTTTATGTGGAGTCCTCGAAACCGTTTTTTGCCTACGAATACCATTAAAGGAACAATAATCTTCAAACTCTTTATTGCAATACTCACCACCATTATTAGATCTGAGACATTTTAACTTTTTACCTATCTCATTCTCAACCAAGCTTCATTTTTTAAAAGTTTCAAATACATCATATTTTTTCCTAATGAAATAAATCCATACCTTCCTAGTTGCATCATCAATGAATGTGACATAATAATGAGAGCCACCAAGAGAAGATACTTGAGTTGGTCCCCATACATCCATATGGACAAGCTCCAATTTCTCATCTTTCTTTTGTTTCCCATCATTGAGAAAAGTAACTCTCTTTTATTTTCCATACACACAACTTTAACATAAATCCATATTAACACATTTTAGACCTGGTAAAACATTCTTTGAATGAAGTTATTTCATACCTTTTGCACTCATATGCCCAAGTCTATTATGCCATAGTGCTGATTCAGAATACACAACAACTGTCTAATTTTCTGCCTGCTGAACAACAACATCTGTTCCTGAAAATTTATTTTTATATGCAATAGCTAGAGTAGTAGGAATAGTATGACCTGTACAAAGATATAAGGTGCCTGCTTTCACACATTTTGCTACCACTAAGGCACCTTTAGTAACCTTCCAATTTTTATTACTAAATGTAACAACACAACCTTCATCATCTAGTTGCCCTGTAGAAATTAAATTTTTTTTTAAACTTTGGAACATGCCTTACCTCATGTAGTAGCCAATGATTCCCATTTTGCAACTTAATTTTGATTCTTCCCTTTCCAACAATCTGATAGGGTTCATTATCTCTCAAATAAACTAGCCCAAAATCTCCTTGGACATAATCAAGAAAATAATTTCTATGAGACGTAGCATGAAATGAAGCCCCTAAATCTAACACCCAAGAATCATCAGCATTGTCAAGAGAAAGAATCAAAGCATCCTCATCATATTTATTACTTACCACATTTTCCTCTTTATTTCCTTCCTTTTCATCTCCTTCTTTATTTTTTCAAGACCAATAGTCTTTCCTTAAATGACCTGGCTTACCACAGTACCAACAATCCCTCTTGTCTCTAGATTGGGATGTTCTGTAACTTGATTTTCCTCGTGACTTCCCACGGCTTCCAAAATTGTTTCTTCTCTCCTTTGTTCTACCCCTGCTTTCTGCATTCAAAACACTGCCTAATGTGGATGTTCCACCTGAGCTTTTCTTAGGAATTTCCTCGCTCAAAATAACACCAGCAACATCATTAAAATTCAATGTATTAGAACCAGAAACATAATTGCTAACAACCATTACCAAGCTATTCCAGCTTTAAAGCAAAGAACACAAAATCAAAAGACCCCTAACTTCTTCATCAAAGTTTACTTTTACAGAAGTTAATTGACCGGTAACTATATTAAACTCATTTAAATGATCAGTAATTGACCCACCTTCTACCATTTTCATATTAAATAAACGCTTCATAAGAAATACCTTATTCGAAGTGGAAGGCTTTTCATATAACTTTGATAGGGTTTCCATCAACTCTTGAGTTGTCTTCGCTATTGTAATATTGAACGCTATCGATTGTGCCAGGCATAAACGAATACTACCAAGTGCCTTTCTATCCAAAATATCCCAGTCCTCATCCGACATTGCTGTGTGTTTCTTGGTTTTCCCTTAATGGCTGCCATAAATCCTTCTAATAGAGGTAGTCCTCCATCTGCATCTTCCATAACTGATAGTTCTGCCTATTGAGCTTATCAAACTTCAACTTACCCTCATCTGCCATTTCTCCCACTTAACCGTGAGACTCCCACTCAACCATGAGAATTTCCTGTAGACGATAATAAAAAACAACCTGCTCTGATACCACTTGTTATGTTTTCAAGGCAGATATGTAAAAGCTAAATGCAGATTTTATCAGATAAACTAGGAAATAAAAACACACATTGAAAAATAAAGATAATTTAACTTGGTTCACCCAATATTGGCTACATCCACCAAACCGTAGCCATCCAAATATTTTATTAACCAATGTTATATACCCTATTAAAATATCACGAATAATCACCTTTTTCTTATCATATTGTAACTCTATATCAAAACCCTTATAACCAGTTCTTTTAGAAGCTTCCAGATTAAGGTTATACAAAGTCGGCATTTTCCCCTTTTCGGTGATTTTTCTCTTTTTTGATAATCTCGCAAAAAAGTAGGACCCCAGCGAGGATACATGAAGAGTGTACAATATAGAATGATCAGTCGCCACATACCAATATATGCTACACATCCAAAGACTCTCAAATGTGCTATGCTATACTTCTTTTTGCTCCAAGCTTTTTCTGGTGTTTTATTTATTACTGCTTTTGTTGGACATCTATTTAGTATGTATACCGAACATGCAACCACTTCAGCCCAATACTCATTTGGTAGATTTTTTTCTTTTATCATACTATGTGCCATTTCCATGATTATTCTATTCTTTCTCTCAGCTACTCCATTTTTTTGAGAAGTATACCTTGTTGTAAATTGTTTTCTTATGCCACTTTCTTTGCAAAAATTGTGAAAATCATTTGATATGTACTCTCCACCTTGGTCAGTTCTCAATGTTTTGATGTAATATCCACTTTCTTTCTCAACTTTTTCCTTGAACTCCTTAAAAACAAAAAATTCATTTGATTTGTATTTCAAAAAATAAACCCATACTTGTTGAAATCATCAATAAATGTCAAGAAATCGACTTTTCCACTTATGGATGGTGTTTGCATAGGTCCACAAAGGTCTGAATACACTATCTCAAGTGGATGTTTTTCCCTATAAGGCTCCCCAACTGGAAATGTTTTCCTATGTTGCTTTGCCAATATGCAACTCTCACATGTTGTCTTAAGTGGCTCTATTGGTGGCAATCCATGTACCATTATTTTCCTATATAACAGTTGTAACCCTTTGAAGTTTAAATGCCCAAGTCTTAAATGCCATAGCCAAGATTCATTTTTGTGTGAATATTTGAAAGCTAACTCAACAAATTTTTGCAATCCTTGTGGCTCTAAGAATAGCTCACTTTGGATTCTAAGTGGAAACATCCTATTTTTTGTCATTTCAACTGCTGCAATCAGCCTATTGCTTGGTTTCTTGTCTAGAATCACACATTCACCATTTTGAAAGTATATTCTACATCCTTTTTGCACTAATTGTCCAATGCTTATGAGATTTTGTTGCAATCTAGGAACATAATATACATCTAAAATATGCTTCTCCTCACCTTGCTTAGTCTTTATGTTAATTGACCCTTTGCCTATGACTGAAAGTCATTGATCATTCTCCAATTTTACTTCTGATTTTACTAAGTCATCCATTGTTGCAAACATCTCCTTAGTTCCACTCATATGATTACTACAACTACTGTCTAAGAACCACACTTCTTTGGAGCTCTCTTGTGCTACATTGCATGTTATCAATATGGTGTTTTCTTCACTAGTGTTGGACTTGTTTTCATTTCTTAAATGTGTCTTTTGTTTATTCATGTCATATTGTATTTTCCTACATTTTGATGCATAATGCCCAAATTTACTACAGTAATGACATTGGATATTGGATTTATCATGCCTTTCTCCTTGATGATGTCTATGAGAATGGTTGCTCCCCCTTCCTCTTGTTAGTGAAGAATGTGCATGTGGAGTAGATGCTGGTCTTCTGCTCTCAAACTGTATATTTTCTCTTCCTCCTCTTGGTGTAAAACGTTTTCTACCTCTGCTGTAATTTGATCTCCCTCTTGTTCTGCCAAATGAAAGCTGAGTCTTGAATGCATTTTCCAAAGATGATGACCCTGATCGATTTAATCTTTGCTCATGTACAAGGAGTGATCCCATTAATTCTTCTACTGATAGTTGAGTAAGATCTTTGGCCTCCAAAATAGCTACTACAACTAGATCAAACTTTGTAGATAAGCTTCTAAGTATTTTCTCTACAACCTTTTGATCTTCAATGGTGTCTCCATAGGATCTGATCTATTACTATTGTCATTGCATGATTGAAGAATGAGTCTATTGAGTCTGAATCCTTTATTTGCAAGTTTTTGAAATCTCTTCTAAGAATTTGTAATTTTGTCATTTTCACTTTGTCTATGCATTGATTCCTCCATTGTCTATTGAATGATAAACAATACTTTAACATCCTTCTTCTTGTTTTCCTTCAAAAGATCCTTCTCGGCTCGAGAAAGTGTCTGATATGCTTGTTGTTCTGTTGGTTCAGGAAACCCATTGTCAACCAAATCCCAAACATCCTTGGAGCAAAACAGGGTTTTCATTTTTATGCTTCAATATTCATAATTTTTACCATTAAAATTTGAAATTTGTGGTTGTGCAATGCTTCCACTTGTTCCTGCCATGATTTTCAAAATAAAAATTACCTCTGCAATAAAACCCTTTTTCTATTTTTTTCAATCTTTCTTTTCTCTGTTTCTTTTTTTTTAGACTGGGTGATGCTCCTCCAAAAACAACGACACCTGAACTTTCTTTGACTGGGTATGTCTTCCCTTGTGGCTGCAGCTTCTTTGAACAGGGCTATGCAATAAAACTTCTTTTAAAAAAAATGATATTATCCACAATGCATTTCAACACAAAGCTACAATAAACAGATTCTTTTTTATTTCAAAAGCCTCCTTAGTGACGGGTTATCTTCAATCTTTAGACAGCAACACTATCTGCCTTAATTCTGGGAAAGTAGCTTATTCCTAGGCAATTCTCCTTATGGGCTGCAACAAAAAATTTCTCCTTTGAAGCTGGCTCTGATACCACTCTGTTGAAGGTAGAGGAAAGAAAAAACAAAATGCAATAGATAAAGAGGTAAGAGAAACACAGAAACAGCTTTCAGCAAAGATTTTAAAACAGAATAGACTTTCTTATTAATGCCTTTTATCAAAACAGAGCTGCCAGCGCTCTCATACAGTCATGCCATTTTTCTGCCTCAAAAACAGAGTATTTCTATCCTTTTCAAAACAGAGCATATGTTATTTTCAGCTATGAAGTTTATGGAACATACAATAAAAAACTTAGAAGAGTATTATTTTTTACAAAACAAAACCTTCTTTTTGCTACGGGAAGCTTCCAGATGCATACATACAAAAATAAGAAGACTCTAGAAGTAACGAAGAAGAATGTAGAAAAGGAACGGAAAGAGGCAGGGGAGATTAAATGTGCAGGAGCACCACGACAGCCAACAGAAACAAGCCGATACCTTTTTTCTCTTAGAAACATATAAATTATTTGCCAATGTTTACACAATGAACTACCATCCAATCGCTCCTCCTTGTCTTGCGTCTGTCAATCAGTGCCAATACAGTTAAATGATCAGTAATACTCCATGGCAATCATGAATCCCATACGCTCTTATTCAGGCTCATTAATGTCAAACCTTCGCTAATCCCTTCTAGACATAAATAACAGGTATATTAACGCATATTAAATGGGCAAGGATTCAATCAAATTTATTCTTCTTTATTTTGATAGAAACATTATAATTTAGTGAGGATACAGTGATAAGATAATGCCTCTTAAACATTAAACACCTAACTCTCTTAATCATCTTTAAAATAATATATGAAAGTCTGAAAAATGATAACAAAGATTTTTCCAGACATGAAAGTATATGTTCACGCCTCTTTTTCCTCGTATGTTTGTAAGGATCAAAATAAAGGAGGACCTTCCTATTTCCCTGCAATATTGTTCTTCTCCATTCATTACTTTAACTAGTTTGTGACACACGTGCAACCCCAAACCCTTATTATTAGAAGCACAAGTAAACAAAGTTGGTGAAGCACGCGTATTATGTATTCTTAGAATTAATACTAGAAAAATCTCTTTAAAGACTAATGTTATTTACTATTTCGATATTGCAGTATAGTTAGATGTGTTGCTTAACATGATAAGGTTATATTCTTATGTTAGTTTAGATGTCAACCCTTCTCCAATAAATGGATACATGATTATGTAAGGATAATTGTTATACTATTTTACATTTGGATATAATCGAGTTCTTTAAGCATGTCTTCTATGACTAGTTAAATATAGTGATTTTTTTGTATATTATTTTCTAATATGAAATTTAATGTTATTGTATATTCTTGCTCCTTGCAATGCAAACAAATAAAAGTTGTGTCTTATTCTTCTATCATTAGTTAACTAAGACTATCAATAGTTCCCTCTAGATATTATAGTATTTGAATTGGGATTTTGTTGGCTAAAGTAAATATTGTTAATCAATATTGGATTATAGTTATGATCGGGTTGATTAGATATACTAGATAACATGTATTAAAAAGATGCTGGATTAAAATAAAAATAGAAGAATGGTTAATTTCATGATTAATGGAAACATTTGGGAAAGCCAAGTGCTTTATTATGACTCTAAATTGTTTTAAATATCACACACATTGACTTAGCTTTCATTGAAGTTCATTCATATATACCAATGTATAAGCATGCATTGACTTATTTTGTTGTCAATACTCTAAACTATCATGAATCCTTTATTTTATCATTTTTTTCCTCTCATGCTTTATGTATTATCCTGTATGAAAGAAGAAACAAGAACTCTCTCTTTGTCAATCCTTGATATTTTATAAGAAAACAATGACCAAATAACTTTGTCAATAAACTGATAAGTTGTCTTATGTAGTTGATATGCGAACTCTAGAGTGTTCCTTGTTATGTTTTGAAATTCATGATGTCAATAGATGTAGATGTGTCAGGCTTCACAATTTCATTACTTCAATAAGATTCACATTGCTAGTATTCCTCAAGATGGGTCGAGTATTCTTCTTCAAGAAGAATTCTGGGGAAGTGAACCACTTTGTGGTAGGGTGGAAACATGCTCCAACAATGTTCTCGCCCTTGATGTGTTCAAAGGAGTTAAATGTCAAAAGAATCCTAGTAGAAAGTTCCAAGTTATGATTCATTGTGTAATCTTGATCTGAACCATGTGGTTTATTGTAAGGAATATGTTCCAATATGTTTTGCCATTTTATCGACATATATACTCTTTTTTTTATGAAATAATGTAATTCCTTATCTCTTTTCTTGTTTATTGGACTTGTGTCGTGTCCTATGATTGATTATTTGTATTATGTGTAAATTATTAAAAAAAAGAGTTAATGGAGGTCATTACAAAGAATGGCATGTAACATTATTTTATATATTGTCTATCTTTCTTTTTTGACATTTTATGGCAAAAAAAATGTTGAGACATTTAGGGCTTTTCCATGTTGACCAATTTTCTTTATTTAATTGCTTTGGGATATTTATCCTTTCTAATAATAGTTCTATATGCTTAGAGATTTATGATAATTTATTCCATACTTCACAAATATTATCCTTATACACAAATACTGACCCTAAGCTTATATATCCCTTTGTGTGCTTCATACGATGTTTCGTGTTTCCATATGACATAATTATTCATTGTGATTTTATTCCATTAGGATAATTTGAAATATTTCATGCTTGCAAGATCCTCTTTTATTATTCTCCTTGGCATATTTTATCTCTTGTTAGTGATTTTAGGAACATATCCATATGCTTTCGAAAGGTTTTTCACCTCCTTCCCCTCTTTTACCTTAAATTTAATTATATATTATTCATTCATACAATTATTTTGAGCAATATCTATTTGCATTTCTCATGTGTGCATCCGTGGATATGAATACACCAATGTTGGTAACATATGAGCCACCTAATAATGGATTTTGATATCATGCACACTTCACATGGCCTGTTAAATAGTAGCATATGAGTTCCACCTAGCAACAAACCTTTCTAGCATATGCACTTAATATGCCCTACCTTTTGACACTTCTCATGGTCATGTTGCTACATAGTTTGCTAGTGCTTTCAATCCATGAAAGTAATGCATGGTTTCTTGTTATAGAGCATTCTAAAGCTTGAATCATACCATAAATTTTCCTAAAAAATAGAGAACATTGGGAGTATGCATGTCTTTATTTCTCTCTTTCTCTTCTTGTGTGTTTTTTTTCTATCTTTTTAGTATTTTCCTTTCTTGCATGCATGTTTAGAATTCATTAATATAATTTTCTAATTTTATTTTTTTTGTAGGTTGCATTAGTCTAATCCTTATTGAAATTTTTATTTTCTAATTTTTTTGTCATATTGATTTATGTGATTAACATATTTTTTTTGTAAGTTCTTAGCCTAGGGGTATAATCACTATGTTTGAAGAAAACTAGAGTAGTGTAAAAAAAAATCATTTGATTTTAGTGAACAAAGAAAATTTTGTAAAAAATATTTGTTTTCTTACATTACAAGCGGAGACAATCCAATGCTACATAACTTGTAGCAAAACATCTATGATAATAAAATGTAAGACAATCAAAATCAATGGGTTGAATCCAAGAGATTTTCTCCACCTATAATCTGATACCTACTAGAAGAGCCTTGGAAATTTCTAGATTATCTAAAATGTGAGAAAAAATTATGTGTAAACATAGTAGGAGATGGATCCATTATAAAAATTCTTCATAAGGCATTGTCAATAGTCACAAAGCAAGATTCCAACCAAAATTAGAGTGGATGATTGCATAATTGAACCCACACCAATTAAATGGAGATGGGTTCAATCACTATATTGAAGTAGGGAAACAAATACTTCATCATGAGAGAATACACATCCCACATTAAAACCTCTTCATCAACCACAACAACCCTATCATCAATATTATCAAAAATAATAATAAATAAACATGAATAAATCTTAAGAGAACTAGAGACAAGATGGCCATAGATTATAGAGAGACATACATGGACCTTAGGGAAGCTTGGCTAGAGGCAATTGAAGTGGTAGATCAAACCTCAAGACACATAATATTCCTTGCTCTCAAGGACATCCTTTCTCAAGATGGCCACTAAAGAAGATGGGACATAAGGAAAGGGAAAAAAAATTTATGTGGGGAAGATAACCACTAATATGTATATCATTCATAGTAGATGAGGCTACCATGTCCACAAAAAGTGGGTCCACCCATAAAAATCCAAGCCTAAACTCGTAGAAGGAGAGCTAGAAACTATGTCAATGAGCATTTCGAAAGGGAAAGGATGTAAAACTAGGTGAAGAGCCACTAGAAGGAAAGTGAAGCATTGTACGGGAAGAGTCCTATAGTAGTGTAGGAAAATCATTTAAATTTAGAAAATAAAGAAAAAAATACAATAGAGTGTTTTCCCTACATTATAAATAAAAGCAATCCAATACTAGGTAACACATAGCAAAAATTGTGAACGAAATGGAAGACCTTCAAAATCAATGATTTGAGCCCAAAGACAATTATCCACTTGTAAAATTATATCTACTAAAAGAGCCTTGGAAATATCTAGATTAACTAAAATACAAGAAAAAGTCACATGTGTAAATATAAAGGAAATAGATCCATCGATTAAAATTATCTCAAAGCATTGCTAATATCCACAAAACAAGATTCCAACCAAAATTGAAGACATAAATTAAAGTAGAAGATTGTACAACCTAACTGAAGATATGAACGATTCAATATTTTTTAGCTTTAAAGCGACTTTTAAAGCAATTTGCATGTTGCGTATATTTCATAGCTTTAGTTTTAGTTTTTAGCTTTTGTAGCTTTAAAACTATTTGTTGCATCTTTCCTTAGGTTTTCCTTTTATCTTTGTTTTTAGTTTTACTTTGTTTCCTCCAATAGAATGATCGTTGTTTTTTTAAAAATATTTTATATAGATTTGTTTGTAGCAGAATTAAGATACAATTGAATAATACTTTAGATTATTATTTTCTCAGTGTTTACTCTTTCATCTACTATTCATTCTTTTCAGTATAGTATTACTGCTTAATTTTCAATCTTTTAATTGGTATCAGACCAAGTTTTAGGTAATTTTTTGTTGCAGGTAGTTGAGTAATAGTTTTCTCCAAGAAAATTCAAAATGGCAAATGGTGGCAATTTTCCATTCTAGCTTTTGTTGTTTATCGGAGACAACTACAAATATTGGAGTATAAAGATGAAGACCTTACTATTATCCCAAGACCTCTAGGAATTATTAGAAGTGGGATACAAAGAACCTTCAAATCAAACTGCTTTGAATGCCTTAACAATAAATCAACTAACTCAGTTGAAAGAAGACAAGAAGGACAAATAGGCTCTATTTGCCATCCAGTCTGCACTAGATATGCCAATTTTCCCCTATATAGCTAGTATGAAAAAGTTGAAGGATGCATGGGAGGATTTACAAACTACATACAAAAATACGAGAAACTGTGAAGCCCAATCCTAGACTTGCACAAACATGGAAAATAAGCACATTATTATATTGAAATGCAAGTTAAGACAAGGATTCCCCATGAAATTAGATTGAAACATTAATATAGGAAGAAAATGAAGAATGATACAAATGTAAGTAAATGAATCCTATTTTAATGAACAAACTATCAATCCCATGGGGGAATTGGTCCCAATTATGTGTAGAAATTGGCCCTTTCCCAACTCCTTTGTAAGCTTTGATCATTTGATCCACTTGATGGTGAAGAACAATGATAAAATCTTTGAGAAAACCTGCAATAACCTAGCTATGGTGATGGCGAATGCTCAAGGAATAACAATGATAACCTGGCTTTGATCATTCGATCCACTTGATGGTGAAGAACAATGATAAAATATTTGAGAAAACCTGCAATAACCTAGCTATGGTGATGGCGAATGCTCAAGGAATGATATAAAATTTCTCTAATGTGAAGATAATAAATTTGCATACAAACTGTGGATGATGAATGAGAGGAAGAGTCTCTCATTTATAGATTTCAAATTGGAATAATGAGAAAGATTTGAGCAATGTGGGATCATTCAACATCCAATGGCCAAGTGCAACTTGTCAAGATGTGAATGGATGAAGGTTGTGCACATTTTGATGAATGTGCCCATAAATGTTATTAGATTCAAATTTAAAATTTGAAACTTGGAAAGTTGGGGGGAGAGAAGAATGGAGTAAATGTCACTCGGCTCAAGGGCAAGGACATGTAAGAGGCATTAAATACCTTGTTGGAAGTACCCATCCCCTTTTGGAGGGATTTTTGAATTGGAGGAATATTCCACAAAAGATGCCCTTTTGAATGGAAATTGGTGAATTACTAAATCAAATAAATTGATTTATTGTGCAAGTGGAAAAATATAGAGAATTTAGGTGATTAGGATTATATTTAATCATGATTTGATCAAATTAAGTGGAAATAAGGTGATTTGACAATTTTGACTTAGATTTGAGGATCAAAATGAGATGAATAATTATTTTAGACTTAATTAAATAAAGTTTGATTTATTTAATTAAAAAAAATGGTGTTAGTTTTAAATCAGACAAAGATAAATTTATTTAATTTAAATGAGATGACTTTAGAGATTAATTACATAAAAAGAACTATTTAATTAAAAGAGGGACTATAGGATTAATTAAACAAACTGATTTATTTAACTAATCGGAGATGATGACTTAATCAGATAAAAGGGGATTTATTTAATTAAGAGATAAAATGTGATGAATTCAATCAAATAAATATTATTCAATTAAATTAATTAGTAAAGGGGATGATTGAGGAAGAAACGATGTTAGTAAGATCAAGATCAAGTGTGTAGGATCAACTTGTATATTTTTCGTGTCTACACAAAGTAAGATTGGTAAGACTTCAAACCCTTAGAAGAGATTTTGAAAATCTAAGGGTTAGAAAAGTTGAGTCTATTCAAGAATTTATTACTAGGACTCAAAGTATTGTGAATCATCTAAAAACTCAAGGGGAAAGGGTCACGAAGCAAAAACTTGTAGATTTTTATTTGAGATCATCCCTTCCTCTAAAGTTTGATCCAGATTTCATAGCCATTGAAGAAAGTAAATGTATAACCACATTCAAATTTGTAGAATTTTTAGGTCCTTCGCAATCTCATGAGGACCGTATGCAACATTTTATAGAGAACCTAGTGCAAGCCTTCTAGTCTACTATAAGAATTGAAGAGAAGTCTACAACTTCTCCATCTAAAACAAATAAATCTCAAGGTAAATCTTCTTCTAAGAATAGAGGATGAGGTAGAGGAAGAGGAAGAGGAAGAAGTTCAGTAGATTTTAGAAGCATTTAGTGCCAATATTGTGGAAGGTATAGACACTATGAATCTGAATGTAGAAAGAAAAATACTGATTTGAATAAGTCAAGAGCCAACTATATTGAATAGTCTTTTGAAGATGCTATGTTCTTTACATGTAATTTGGAAAAATAAAATCATAAAGATGTGTGGTTTCTAGATAAGAGATGCTCCAATCATATGATAAATAAATCTAATCTCTTTGTCAAATTAGATGAATCTGTGAGAAGTCAACTAAAATTTGGTGACTATGAAAAGGTTGAAGTAATGGGAAAAGGTACCCTTGTAATGAAAACTAAGCAAGGCGAAACTAAATTTATGTTGGATGCTGTGGTTGTGTTGCTTATATTTGGTTGTCATTGATGTCAACACTATTAGCATTTAATCTGCTTAAGGTTGTATATGTTGAGAAGATCGAGAAAATTGTAAAAAATATACTAAAGGAAGCTAGTGGAGCTGAGAAGGTTAGAATGTTGGAAAGCTCTATGTGTTGAAGATCTGAAGGTGCAATTCAAAGGTGCTTTTGCTCAATCTTTCTACTATGTTGTCTAAAAGTTTTAGAGGTGTGCATGAAGATTTGTGGAAGTTGTGAAGATATATGTGCCTACAGTTATTCAATTTCTATAGATGGTGTTCTTGGTTGAAGCAGATGAAATTCTAGTAATTTCATGTGTTGTGCATGTACCTGTGATGTTCATAGATGAGTCTAGATCATGCTCTATCCTTGTTGTATGTCCGTAGTTATTGGAGTGCTTTTGATCGAAGCTTTTTCCGATGTATGCCCGAGTGTTTATGTTCTTGGCCAACATTGTGGTGTTAGTGTGTTGCAGATCCATGAGGATTAATATTTTATTGTTTAGCATGTTTGGAGATATTTTTTTGGGTCATCACTATGTTGTGACGGAATTGTGTTGGTGTGCATTATAATTTATTCATGTATCAAGGCCGACAATTATAATTTATTCTTTATTTGTGGCCGACTAAATAGTGGATGTAAATCCATGTAGCGGATATATATATGAGATTATTTTTCTCATTTATAGGCAAGTTCTCAAGTGTAAAAGTAATGTACAAGTGCGAATAAAGGTCAGATTATTCAAATCAGAGTGTGGAACAGTTTGAGAAGAGGGTGCAAGAGTTTGAAGAATTTTTTTTGTGCACCTAACTGGAACTGTAATCAGGATTTTGCAGAAGCTATTTTCTCAGTTCAAATTCATCAAATGGATTTAATCTAATTACTAAGACAGTGAGCCTTCTCTTTGATAAATGTGCTCTAGGCAGTGTGCCTGAATGCAAGTGCATTCTCTTTTCATTCTTCATTATACTTCTAATAGGGTATAATCTTGTGGACTAACATCCAGCGTGGTTTTTCCCCTAACAGGGTTTCCACGTATAGAATCTTGGTGTTCATATGTCTCTAATATGTTGTTGATTTAATGCTCACACTATTAATTATTAGATCTATGATATAAGGTTGATTAATATTGTATAAGATTGGTTTTGGTAACAACTGATTCACCCCTCCTCTCTATTGTCTATCCTTGTTTTTCCAATGATTGGTATCTTAGCTAGTTCCTCTGAAAGAAGCTTAAAAGCTTGAGGTGATCCGAGATGGCATCATTTAAGAAGGATAGTCCCAGATTCGATGGTACAAATTACTCTCTATGGAAAGTTAAGATGGAATGTCATTTGAGGTGAATTGGTGAACCCTTCTGGTAGATGACATAAATTGCATATAGTATTCCTCAGAATGGTCCCTCCTCTAAAGATGAGATCAAGCAAGCATAAATTAATTCTAGGGTAGTAGAAACACTAGTGAGTGCTTTGATAGATTTGAATATGAAAAATATGATGGGATTGAAGACTACATACCAGGTTTGGAAAAAGCTAGAAATATTGTATGAAGGAGATGCACTAGTGAAAAGTGCTAAGCTACAAAGCCTAAAAGGAAAATGGGAGAGCTTGAAGATGAGTGAAGATGAGAACATATTTTCCTTCTCACATAAGATAAATGAATTGGTGATGGACATTAGATGTGTTGGTGGAACTTTGGATGATGATGAAATTGTGGCTAAGATACTTAGATTTGTGCCACCTCCCTACAAGAAAAAAGCTCATGCTATTGATGAACTTAGGATAGTAACACATATTACAAAAGACATGTTGATTGGAAAAATTGTTGCATTTGAATTCAGTGAATTCGGTGAGTCTGCTCCTAAGACTGAATCTTCTTTCAAGGCTACTGTATCCGGGAAAAAGAGATATGATTCAGGAGAGAGTTCCTAGAGAACATTCAGATATGAAGATGAGATGAAGCAGATCGAAGATGAAGAAAATGAATTGGAAGAATTGAAAGCATTGATTGTGAAAAAAGAATGAAGAGGTCATGGTAAGTACAAAGGAAATTTACCTATTAAATTTTTTTCTTGTAGTAAGATAGGTCATTTTGCTTCTAATTGTCCTAAAAGAGTTTCAAAGTATAAACGTAAGAACACTAGATTTCAAAGAAAGTGCTATTATGTTAAAGAAGGTGTAACTAATGAAGAAACTGATAAATAATCTGGAAATGAAAATGAATGGGTATTTATTACTATCAAAGAAAATGGTCAAGGGTCCACTAAATCTTATACTAATGTGAATGTTGAGAAAGCTCTTGCAGCCAAAGTTGAAGACAAAGATGAGTGGCTAATTGACAACAAATTCTCACATCATATGACTAGTGACAAAATAAAATTTATAGGCTTGGGAAACTATGATGGTGGTGTGGTGAGGTTTAGAGACAACACTTCTGGTGTGATTTGTGGTAGAGGCACTATTTCTTTTGGTGGTAAGCACAATACTAATGATGTTCTTTATGTAGAAGGCTTAAAGCATAATTTTTTGATTGTTGGATAGATGGTAGACAAAGGTTACAATCTGCAGTTCAAGAATAATAAGTGCATAATAATGGGAAGTTCAGGAACTATGATTGCCTCAGGAATAAAGAAAAAAGGTAATATCTTTCATTTAAGTGTTGCTAGTGACTTTTTTTTTATTGCTCAAATTGATGTAAGTTGGTAATGGCATAGGAGGTTGTGTCATGTGAACTTTGATAAAATTGTCAAGATAATCTCTACTCAAGAATTTAGAGATCTACCTAAGTTAGTAAAGCCTACTAACACTATGTGCAAGGAATGTCAGATGGGAAAGAAAATAAGAAATTATTTCCGGAGCAACAATAGAGCTCTAATGGAGTACTCGTCTTGATACATACTGATCTATTTGGTCCTTCTAGAATCAGAAGCCTAGAAGGTGAAAGATATTTTATGTTTCTCATTGATGACTATTCTAGAATGATATGGGTCTCTTTCTTAAGAGAAAAACATGAAGCATTAGAAAAGTTCAAAAATTTTAAAGCTATGGCAGAGAATGAGACAGGTCAAAAGATCAAACGTCTAAAGTCAAACAAAGGTGGTGAATTCACTTCACGAGAATTCAATTCTTTTTGTGAAGAGCATGGAATCCAAAGAAAACTATCTGCTCCTCAGGCCCTGAACAAAATAGAGTTGTTGAAAGAAAGAACATAACCATTCTAGAAACTGCTAGAACCATGATGATGGAAAAAAATGCCCCTCATTTCTACTAGAGAGAAGTTGTAAGTACTGTTGTGTGTACTATTAACAGGGTGAATGTCAACAATAATTCGAGCAAGACACCTTTTGAGCTATGGTTTGGTTATAATCCCACTATCAAATATTTCAAAATGTTTGGAAGCAAATGCTACATCAAGAGAGATGATGATATAGGTAAGTTTGATGCTAGAAGTGATGAAGGAATATTCCTAGGATACTCTACTAAAATCAAAGCTTATTGGTGCTTTAATAAAAGGCTGAAGAAAGTGGTTGAAAGTGCAAATGTTAAGGTTGATGAAGATATTGGTAAATCATCCAGATCTAGTGGTTATGATTTAGATGATCAACATGATGATGCTAACAATAATATTCAGACACATAATCAACTTCAAAATTTTCTGATTAACCAAGGAAATCAAGAAGTAGAAGCCAGCAAAAGTGCAGAAGAAAGAACACAAGAACAAGAGGTAAGAGAAAACTTCAAAAATCCTAAATATGTAAGAAAAAATCATTCTAATAGTCGAATCATAGGAGACAAAAGAAAAGGTGTGCAAACTAGAAAAAGAATTCTAGAATAATATTGTCTAATTTTTAAAGTTGAACCTAGAAATATAAGTGAAGCGTGCAAAGATGAACATTGGCTGGAAGCCATGAAAGAAGAATGGTTGTAGATATGTAAGAATGATACATGGGATCTTGTTCCTAGACCTCAAAACAAAAATTTGATTGGAACCAAGTGGGTGTTCTAGAATAAGCTGAATGAACAAGGTGATGTGGTCACAAACAAAGCAAGATGGTTTACAAAGGTTACTCATAGATGGAAGGTATTGATTTTGAAGAAAATTTTTCTCATGTTGCTAGAATTGAAGCTGTTAGATTATTTCTTGCTTATGCTACTTTCAAGAATTACAAATTTTATCAGATGGATGTGAAGTCAACATTTATGAATGGTGAACTAGAATAATAAGTTTATGTTGAACAACCAGATGGATTTCAGTTGATTGATGAAAAGGACATGGTATGTCGATTGAAGAAAACTCTTTATGGGCTAAAGCAAGTGCCTAGAGCTTGGTATGCTAGATTGGATAGAGACTTGTTGAAATTTGGATTCAATAAGGTTACTACTGACAACAATCTGTATTTCAAGTTGGATCAGAGCAAAGAACTAATCATTGAAGTCTTTGTTGATGATATTATTTTTGAAGGTGATGATGATTTGTGTATGAAGTTTTTCGATGAAATGAAAAGTGAATTTGAAATGCCAATGATAGGAGAGCTGAAATTATTTTTAGGATTGCAAATTACTCAGTTAGATGATGGAATCTTTGTATCTCAGTCCAAGTATGTGAAAGAGTTACTAAGAAAGCTTGGCATGGAAGAGTCAAAGCCATTTGGTACACCTATGGTGATTGGATTCAAACTTACATAGAAAGACGATTCTCCCAAAGAAAATCAGACAAGATATAGGTCAACGATTGGTTGATTAGTCTATTTGACTCAAACTAGACCCAAAATAATGAATGTTGTGTGTATGGTTGCTAGATTTCAAGATGATCCTAAAGAGTCCCATGTAACTACTGTGAAAATAATATTCAGATATCTAAAAGGGACAACTGATCTATGTCTTTGGTATCCCAAGGATGATGATCTTACTCTAAGTGATTTTACTGATGCTGATTGGTCAGGAGATATAGATGACAAGAAGAGTACTAGTGGTGGTGCATTATTCTTAGGTAAGAAGTTGGTATCTTGGTTGAGAAAAAAATAGAACTCATTTTCATTATCTATTGTTGAGGCAACATACATTGCTGTTGCAAATAGTTGTACCCTAGTATTATGGATGAAGAAAATGCTGAGAGATGTCAGAATTGAGTATGAAGAACCCATTGCAATATTCTATGACAATTCAAGCACCATTAAAATTTCTAAGAATCCAGTGTTGCATTCAAAGACAAAGCATGTATCCATCAAGTGTCACTTCTTGAGAGACAAAGTAAGTGACAAAGAAGTTAGACTGGAGTACATAACCATCAAAGAGAAAATTGCAAATATCTTTACCAAGTCGTTGCCTAAGGATACTTTTGAATACCTCAGAGGCAAGTTAGGGGTGATTTCCCCTCCTAATTAGAACTAAGATGCAAGTATTTGCATCAATATGTGAATTCATTTCCATATCATATTCCAGATTGGTGTTGCAGTGACTACTACTTAGGGGGGGTAGTTAGATGATTCAAAATTGAGATTAGAGCATGTGTACCTTTTCCATTGATGTCAAAGGGGGAGAGAAGCAATGTGAAAAATGTTGGAAAGAAGAGCAATGAAGGAAACATGAAAGAGTGCACAATCTCAAGGGGAGATTGTTGAAGAAGAGTTAGTTGGATTGATGGTATTATTTTTCACATTATGTGTTTCCATCAATGCCAAAGGGGGAGATTGTTGGATGTTTTGGTTGTGTTTCTGATATGTGGTTTTCATTGATGTCAACATAGTTTCTATTAGCATTTATCTGCTTAAGGTTGTATATGTTGAGTAGATTGAGAAAATTGTTAAAAATATAGTACCAGAAGCTAGTGGAGTTGAGGAGGTCAGAATGTTGGAACGCTCCGTGTGTTGAAGATTTGAATGTGCTCTTCAAAGGGTTTGTTTTTGAACCTTTATAGTATGTTTTCTGAAAGTTTCAGAGGTCCGCATGAATATTTGTGGAAGTTATGAAGATTTGTGTGCCTATAATTATTCAATTTTTGTAGATGGTGTTCTTGGTTGAAGTGGATGAAATTTTGGTAATTTCATGTGTTTTGCATGTACCTTCCATGTTCATGGATGAGTCTAGATTGTTCTCTATCCTCTTTGTACGTCCGCAGTGATTGGAGTGTTCATGATCGGAGATATTTCTGATATATGCCCAAATGTTCATGTTCTTGGCCAACATTGTGGTGTTAGCGTGTTGCGGATCCATGAGGATTAATATTTTATTGTTTAGCATGTTTGGAGATGTTTGTTTGGGCCCTCAGTATGTTGTGACCAACTTGTGTTGGTGTGCATTGTAATTTATTCACGTATCAATACTGACAGTTGTAATTTATTCTTTATCTATGGCTGACGGAATAGTGGATGTAAATCCATGTAACGGATATATATATGAGATTTTTTTTCTCATTTAGAGGAAATTTCTCAAGTGTACAAGTAATGTACATGTGTGAATAAAGGTCAGATCATTCAAAGCAGAGTGTGGAAGAGTTTGAAGAATTTTTTTTTGTGCGCCCAACTGGAACTGTAATCAGGCTTTTGCATAAGCTATTTTCTCAATTCAAATTCATTAGGTGGATTTAATCTGATTACTGTATGTAAGGCAGTGAGCCTTCCCTTTGAGAAGTGTGCCTGAATGCGAGTGCATTCTCTTTTCATTCTTCATTATACTTCTAACAGGGTATAATCTTGTGGACTAACATCCACTGTGGTTTTTCCCCTAATAGGGTTTCCACATATAAAATCTTGGTGTTCATGTGTCTCTCATTTTTTATTGATTTAATGTCTGCACTATTAATTATCAAATCTATGATATAAGGCTGATTAATGTTGTATAAGATTGGTTTTGGTAACAACTGATTCACCCCCCCGCCTCTTAGTTGTCTATCCTTATTTTACCAACAATTTATTCATGACACTTTGCATGTGCCAAAATTACAACATAATATTTTAAGTATTGGGCAGCTAGTAGCAGAAAATTATAAAGTGTTTGAAGATGACTACTACAAAATATTTCATAAATCAGCTAGCTGTCATCTTGTAGCAAAGGCTTGTATGATATAGAATAGATTATTTCCTCTCACATTGGTGCCCTCTAAGATGCATACCTTCAAGGAAACCATAGATGATTCATGGTTATGGCACCAATTTTATGGTCATTTAAATTTTTAGGGATTAAGTTTGCTTCATAAGAGGAATATGGTGAGAGGACTTCCTACAATTCAAAAAGAAATAGAAATTTGTTTAGAGTGTGCGATTGGCAAGCATCATCGAGATAGTTTTTTGATGAACAAATCATGGAGGGAAAAATCTCCTCCAGAGCTTGTGCATGCGGATATTTGTGGTGACATGCAAGAGGAATCATTGGGTAAGAATCTTTATTTTTTTACTTTTATTTATGATTTCTCTTGCCACACATGGGTTTATTTTCTTAAGAAGAAATTTGAGGCATATGAATGCTTCAAGCATTTTAAGGCTATGACAGCAAAATAGAGTGAGTATTCTCTCAAAAGACTCAGAACAAATAGAGGGGGAGAATTCACTTCCAAAGAGTTTGTTGTTTTTTAACACTCATGGCATCAAGAGACAACTTACTGCAACTTATAGCCCCCAACAAAATGGTATTACAAAAAGGAAGAACCATACCATTATGGAAATGGCATGAAGTATGTTACAATCCAAAAATATTCCAAATTGTTATTGGGGAGAAGTAGTTGCAATGACAGTATATGTTTTGAATAGAAGTCCTGCAAAATTAGTTCAAAAAATCATTCCAAAGGAAGTCCGGAGTGGTCATAAGCCTTTAGTGGATCATCTTTGAGTATTTGTGTGTCCTACATATATTCATGTTCTAGTTCAAAAATGGAAGAAGTTGGATGCAAAGTCCCAACTTTGTATTTTTGTGGGATACTAGATGTAACTAAGGGATATAGATTCTATAACACTGACACAAAGCAATAGATTGTTAGTCGGGATGTGGATGTTGATGAAGGGGGGGTTATGAAAATGGAAGAAAGAAGTTCCAAAAACTACACCACGAATCATGAGTTTTGAATATGCTCAATTTCCTCCTCTCCCCACAATTTCAAGTGGAAGTTCAAGCCCCAATTCACCAAGTTCACCAAGTTCATCAAGTTCCTGTTTAGGTGATAGTTCAAGTCCACCATTCAATCCAAGATCTTCATGAAAGGTATGAAGTTTAGTTGATATTTATTAGAAGAGTACAAATACAACTCCTATTATCATTTTTTCTTTGCTTAGTGTATACAATTCAAGTTGAACCTTTTGTACATATAAAGAAGTTGTGAAAGAAAAAGTATGGATTGATGATATGAATGAAGAGATGCATGCTATTGATAAAAATAATACATGGGAATTAGCTCAACTTCCTAAAGATAAATAGGTGATTGGTGTCAAATGGATTTACAAGGTCAAATATCATGCAGATGGTTCAGTAGAATGCCATAAGGCAAGATTAGTTGCCAAGGGATTTGCACAAACACCTGGAGTATATTATTCAAAAACATTCACTCTAGTTTCCAAACTTGATATAGTCAAGATTATATTGGCTATTGTTGCACAATAAGGGTATGTGCAAGATCATGATGGGCCAAAAAGTGGCGATATGTAAGTGATTTGATGGCCCATGTGACTAACGACTTTTTTTTAACCCAAAATTGATGAAACAAAAAGTGTTTTTAAAGGAGATTCTTAGCTTTCCACCAATATAAATTATGCTTTACTTTGACTTTAATAAATAATTATTATCTATTTTCTATTTGAATTATGAATAAAGTCTTGATTGGTAGGCTGATTGAAAAACACCTATAGATTTCAAACAATATGACATTATTCGAATCTGAAACATGCATCACATTGTATGATTCACATAACATAGGATTAAAAAATAAAGAACTGAATTTAATGAAGTTTTGACCAAGTTAAGGTGGTCAGACATACAATTTTTTGTATATTTTAAAAGTTTTAATAAAAAAATCATAATTAATTATTTACTTGGAAAAAAATTACAAACAAATATGCATCACATCAAGACATGAGTCTTCTACTTATATCTAAAATTTTATAAAAAAATATTATCATTTTATTGTGGTTAGGGTGGTCAGACAAACACCTACTTCTTATTTTTTCCCTGAAATTTAAGTACTACTGCATTGAAATTTCAAAATTTCACCAAATATATTTTTTTTAAATAAAAATAAACCTAGTAGTTTATAAGTTGCATTCAATTTGTAATAGATTCTATTCTTACATATTTTTTAAATAATATAGTTCACTTATTCAAATTTTTACATCAATTTTCCTAACTCTGTTTTTTCTGAATTTTATTGCCACTTAAGGGCCTATTTTTTCCATGATGATCCTACACATGCCCATACAAATGGTTAGAACAACAGGTGGATGTAAAATAAAAATTTCTTAATGGTTATATAGATGAGGAAGTATATGTGGAACAACCTATGGGTTATGAAATTTTAGGAAAAGAACACTTAGTATACAATTTGAAGAAATCTCTTTATGGATTGAAGCAAGTTCCTCGTGCCTGGTATGTTAGAATTGACAACTATTTCATGAAGAAGGGATTCAAAAGAAGCACTCTGAGCCCACATTGCATGTCCAATGTATTGGTAATGATATTCTCATAGTTTTCCTTTATGTTGATGATCTTATTTATACAGGTAACAACAAATATCTCATCGAAACGTTTCAGGCAGAAATGAAACAAGAATTTGAAATGTCAGATCTGGGACTCATGCACCGTTTTCTTGGTGTGAAATTACAAAAAACATCAACAAGTATATGTATTTCCCAAACCAAGTATGTAGTGATTTATTGAAAAAGTTTAGCATGGTGGCATGCAAAGCAGTTGCAACCCGCATAACACTTGGTGAGAAATTAACTAAAGAAGATGTAAGTCCCAAGGTTGATGCTACTTTGTATAGAAGTTTGGTTGGTAGCCTCATGTACCTCACAACTAGTAGACCTGATATTATGTATATTGTGAGCCTCATCTCTCAGTTCATCCAAGATCCACATGAGTCTCATTGTAAGGTTGCTAAAAGAATCATGAGGTATGTGAGTGGTACACAAAATTTTGGCACATTATTTTCCCACTAAATTTTTTGAGCTAGTTGGTTACATAGACACTGATTGGGTTGGTTTAGTGGATGATAGAAAATCAACATCTGGTTATGTTTTCTCATTTGTTTCTGGAGTTGTATCTTGGAGTACTAATAAATAGGCAACAATGGCTCCCTCTTCAGCAAAAGCAAAAAATATTGAAGCTATATCAACAGTTTCTCAAGTAGTATGGATTAAACGGATATCGATAGATCTACATTTGGATCAAGATCATCCAACCACTATTTATTGTGATAAAAATAGCATTATTGCCATGACAAAGAATCACATGTTTCATGTCAAAATGAAAAACATAGAGATCCAACATCATTACATTTGTGACTTGGTTCAAGATGGGCAAGTGGAGTTACAACTTTGTCCTACATCTAAGCAAGTTGCTGACATTTTTACCAAAGCTCTTGCAATGACCAGTTTTGTTGCTTTGAGACATCAATTAGAACTCATGCCTATTGATCATTCATAATGAGATTGAAGATATAAGCAATTCAATATTTTTTTAGTTTTAAAGCAACTTTTAAGCAATTTGCATATTGCATATATTTCATAGCTTTAGTTTTAGTTTTTAGCTTTTGCAGCTTTAAAATTGTTCGCTACATCTTTCCTTAGGTTTTCCTTGTAGCTTTACTTTTAGGTTTGCTTTGTTTCCTCCAATAGCATTACAGCTACTTTTTGAAAACTCTTTTATATAGATTTATTTGTAGCAGAATTAAGATATGGTTGAATAATATTTCAGATTATTATTTTCTCAGTGTTTACTCTTTCATCTGCTGTTCATTCTTTTCAGTATAGTATTAGTGCTTAATTTTCAATCTTTCACTAACCCACACTAACTAGATGGAGAAAGGCTCAGTCCTTAGATTGAAAGAGAGAAAAAGAGGCTTTATCATGAGGATACTCATTCCACATCCAAACTCCATTAAGCACAACCCTATAATCAACAATATCGAAAAACACTAAATCATGAATGCGCAAACATTTTCATAAGCAGAGAAAAACACTATACAAAGGTCCATACGAATTAATAAAACTCACTCCAAAACTTCATACAAATTTGCAAATGCAAGGAAACCCATGTACAATTGTAGTAAACAAATATAAAATTATTTCTCTTGGAACTTATTTAGTGATCGAGCTTTAGAAAATATATATCGAAGAGATTAGAACTTGAGTCACTGAATTCATCAAATGATGAGCTTTCTCTTATTTTATCCCATAAATTATTGCTTTCAACAGAGAAGGGGGAGCTGAAGGATGCCTCATCTTCTACTAATAGACTATACAGTTTGTGCTGACCTGCACATAATTTGAACCTCGTAATTTTATAAGATCCTACAATAAAGGATAACGTTATTTTTTTATTATATATTTTTTATATTAACATTTCCCATCACTTAAAAATCTATTATATTTTCTTAACTACTTCGATAAAAAATCTTAAATATAGTTTAAAACATTATAGAAACAAAATACACAAATTATTTCAAACAACATAAATCACCTGATGAGCAGGATTGACAGTCTTTAAATTTGGTTGCGGTTGCATCACCTTCCTCAACCCTTCTCCTGAAAGTGTTTTCTTCCATATTGATGTGACTTAAAATTGAAGACAAATTGAGTGACTCCATTGGAATGTGGGTCCCTGAAATCTCATCTCCAAGTTGTGTATTAGGAAAGATAGCAGAGGAAAATGCATCAAATTTTCTAGTGCTTCTGGTTCTTACACTATTTCTCCAAACAAAGCTCTAAATTTTCACATGATTCAGTCCATCAAATTCGCTATGACGACTTTCTACCTTTGAATGCAAAGGATCTTCCTTGCATCCATGAATTAATCCCATACTTGTACTTTTTCCACTGGACTCTCTAGGTGGAGACAATAGAATGGGGTTGAGCCTGGCCGTAACCAACTCCATGGGAGGATTATCATCCTCAACAAATGATTTCTCTAGAAAATGTATACTTGTTGGAATTTATTGTTCTCCTGAGCCTCTGCTCATCCATTAGACCCCTACAGCCCTCACCTGCCCGTCAGGAGCCCTTCTGTTTTGGGGATCCTCCTCGTAGCTCCTGACAACTCTTAAATTGATTGTGGTAGCTGATTTTGAATTCAGCATTTATTGTGGTAGGTAATTTCAAAATTTAGAGAGGGAATGTTTGTTTGGACAAAAAGGATTGAAGACAGATTATTTTGTTAGTTGGGAAAAAGTTGAGAGAAGAAGTCAGAGAAGAAAATTGCAGCAGTAGACTATGAGAATAACATTCTCTCTGAACTCCCAATAGCTCCCAAACAACAGTAGTTGTTTGTTATTTGCAGCGAGCAACTGATAGGTCCTGATCATTACCAGTCTGGTTGAGTAGTTTATAATCACTCCCAGAAAGTTGTAATAATTTTTCTATTTTCAGTATGTTTTATGTTTTGTCTTTTCGAGTTGATTAATAAAGAATCAAGTTGCATGTCTCCCTTTTGTTTCTGCATTTGAGATTTGGGTATTTCTAGCTTGACTAGAAAACAGAGCAACAACTCTATATTTTGTATTTGTTTTTTAAATCTTGTCATGGTATCAGAGCCATAGGCTCCATTTCCTTATGATTTCGGGCATTTGTATTTTCTGGGTGTTGAGTTTTTTGTTGTAGGAGACATGGCTGGAGATGAAGCAAGGAGTTGGTAGTAGCCACCGTCTTTTAATGGAAAAAACTATGACATTTGGGCCAAGAAGATGAGGACCATCATGGTGGCCAATGATTTGTGGGATTTTCTCATAAATGGGTTCATGGATATCACTGACCCAGCTGCATTTGCAACTCTCACAAATAACTAGAAGACCCAGCTGAAGGAGCAGAGAAAGAAGGATGCAAAATCTTTGAGCTTAATTGAAGCATCCTTCACAAAGGCCATTTTTTCCAGAATAGCAGCAGCTGAGTATGCAAAAGAAGCTTGGGAAATCCTTCAAACTAGATACAAAGAGACTGATAAAGTTAGAGGTGTGAAGCTCCAACTACTTCAAAGAGAGTTTGAAGTTATTGAGATGAAAGAAGGTGAGTTTGTTGCAGACTTTCAAATAAAGTTCTTCGGTTTGTTGAACCAGTTGAGAGAAAATGGAGATGTGTTAGAGGAGTTGAAGATTCTTGAAAAAATTCTTAGATGTCTACCCATGAGGTATGATCCTCTTGTCATTGCTATTGACTATTGAAGCAATGATAGACCTTTCTACTTTGACAGTGGATGAGTTAATGGGTTCTCACCATACACATGAGCAGCTTTTAAAAAAGTCTGCTACTACTTCCCATGAGCAAGCCTTCAAAGCTCAAATGAATGAAAGAGGCAGAGGGAGAGGTAGAAATGGCTCCCAAAGAGGTAGAGGCAGATCCAGTCAAGGAAATGCTGGTGGAGAAATCTTAGGACAAGCAAGCAGCTCTCAGAACAACTCCCGAAAAGGCACCAAAAACAACAGTTCGAGTGGGAACAGTGACAAGAGCAATATTGAGTGCTACTACTATCACAAGTTTGGACACTATGCTAGTGAGTGCTGGAAGAAGCACGGTAATCAGCAAAGACAAAATGCTAATGTTGCTAATTCAGATGCAGCTGAAGGAAATCAGTCCACAACCTTCATCATGTGCAATGTTGGTGAAGAAGGCAGCCCCGAAGTCTGGTACTTGGACAACGGTTGTAACAACCACATAAATGGTAATGAAAGTCTTTTTTCTTTCATTGACAAAAATGTTAAATCAGGAATTAGAATGTGGAACAATGGAATTGTTCTAGTCAAAGGAAAATGATCTATCATGATCCTCACAAAGCAAGGTGAAGAGAAGGAGGTTCAAAATGTAATATTTGCACCGAGGTTAAACAATAACCTCATGAGTGTAGGACAACTAATCCATAATGGATAGAAAGTGTTGATGGAGAAAGGGAAGTGTGTCATTTATGACAAGAATGAGATGACAAAGGTGTTTGCAGCAATACAAATGATAAATAATTGAATGTTTTCGTTGAAGATTGAGACATGTTTCTCATCTCAGTCTGTTGCAGCACCTCTCATAGATGAAAAATGTATAGCAGTACAACTTGTAGCCCTCAAGAGCACCATTGAAGACCCCTCCAAGATATGACATCTCAGGTATGGACATTTAGGCTATGTTGGTTTAAGTCTTTTGTTCAAAAGAAAGATGGTTGATGGTTTTCCAAGGATAGTAGAGCCTAATGTTAAATGTGAGGCTTGCATTTTGGGAAAGCAACATAGACAACCCTTTCAATCGGGCAAATCTACAAGGGTAAGGGCACCATTGGAGTTGGTGCACATTGATTTGGTAGGCCCTATGCAAATCACTTCCATTGGTAATAACATATTTTTTATGACCTTTATTGATGATGTCAGCAGTAAGACATGAGTTTATTTTTTGCAGCACAAGTCTGATGCATTTAATAAATTTTTGTTTTTTAAAACCCAAACTGAAAAAGAGAGTGGACATTTTATTAAAGTCCTAAGGTTAGATAGAGGAGGAGAGTATACCTTTAAAAATTTTGTGAATTTTTGCAAGCAAAATGTCATAAAAAGGAGCTTACAATCAGTTATACTCCACAATAAAATGGAGTGGCTGAAAGGAAAACTAGAACCATTGTAGAGATGGCAAGAAGCATGCTAAAAGCAAAATGACTACCTACAAAATATTGGGGAGAGGTTGTTGCAACAACCATGCATTTGATTAATAGAAGTCCAACTAAGGTAGTCCATGACAAGATACCTCAAGAGGCATGGAAAAAATGAAGATGGATGGTTGAACACTTGAGAGTGTTTGGATGTGTGGCTTATGCACACATGCCTAAAGAAAAATGGAAAAAATTGGATGACAAGGGTGAAAAGTGCATTTTCATGAGCTACAGTTAAGAGTCCAAAGCCTATAGGTTGTACAATCTGGTCACCAAAAAATTTATTATTAGTAGAGATGTGGAGTTTTTAGAAAATCAGTCACAGGATGGCATGACAGCTCCTGACAATGCAGAGTGATAAAGAAATTGAAGATGAAGATCAGGAAAAATTCTACAGCAGCAGAAAATGATGGCTCCCGACTGCTCCTGACTACTTCTGATCAGAACAAATAGAAAGGGAAGTAGCCACAAACAACCAGATGAGCTCTTGACTAGCTCCTGATTGCTCCCGATGAGCTCTTGACAGTTTTGAGCAAGCTCCTGATAGCTCCCGATCGCTCCAGATTCAGCCTGCTCAGTAGAACACCAGCAACACTAAAATTTCAGACCCCACTCTCACCTCCCTATTGCCAAGAAAGACCAAGAGTCTAAGGGAGATCTACCAAAATGAAAGGTATGATGAAGAATTTGATGAGAGTATGAATTTTGCACTAGTTACTCATAATGATCCAATTTATTTTGAAGAAGTGGTGAAAGAGGATAAATAGTGTGAAACCATGGATGAGGAAATAGATGCATTAGAAAGTAACAATACATGGGAACTATTTGACTTTCCTCCAAGCAAACAAGCTATTTGAGTAAAATGGGTCTATAAGACCAAAAGCAATGCCGAAGGAAGAATGGATAGGCACAAGGCGAGATTAGTCATCAAGGGGTACAAACAATAGTTTGGAAGAGACTATGATGAAACATTTGCCCCTGTTGCTAGGATGGAGACTGTGAGGGCAGTCATAGATATTGTTGCCTAGCACAATTGGAAGGTATTTCAAATGGATGTGAAGTCTTCCTTCCTTAATGGAGTGTTGAAAGATGAGGTTTATGTGGAGCAATCTTTTGGATATGAAGATCCAAGCCAAGAACACAAGGTGTATAAGCTGAAGAAGGCTCTTTATGGACTGAAGCAAGCTCCATGGGAATGGTATAGTAGGATTGACTCATATTTGATGAGCAACGACTTTAGCAAAAGCGATGGTGAGCCCACTCTCTACATCAAGGCAAAAAATGGTAATATTTTAATTGTTTTCTTGTATGTAGATGATTTGGTTTTTACTAGGGATGATGATTTCCTCATTGCTGATTTTAAAGAGGCCATGAAAAGAGAATTTGAAATGACAGATTTAGGTATCTTGAGTTATTTTCTAGGCATAGAAGTAAAACAAATGCATTATTGTATTTTTATCTCTCAAGAGAAGTATGCAAATGAGATTTTGAAGAGATTTAGAATGCTTGAGAGCAAGCCTACCCAAACACCAACAGTCGTAGGTCTTAAGTTGAGCAAAGAAGATTGCAGCAGCAATGTGGATCTGACTATATACAAAAGCTTGGTTGGAAGCTTGATGTATTTGATAGCAACTAGGCTGGATATAATGCATGGAGTGAGTCTAATTTCTAGATTCATGGAGACTACAAGAGACACCCATTGGCAAGCAGGTAAGAGAATCCTGAAGTATGTGAATGGTACCAAAGGATATGGTGTGTTGTACACAACAACAAAAGAATATGGGCTGGTTGGTTACATTGACAGTGATTGTTAGAGTAAAGGTCTTAACTTAATTATGTTGATTAAGTTACCTTTATTCCCTTAAGATTTCATGTTAGTTTGCATAATGTGACATTTAATAATTATATTAATTATTAAATATTTTCCTATTAGGGCTTCAATTAGGGTTTTATTAGGGTTTGCATGATCTCCTTTTTATAAGGATTGATCTCATTGTATTTCATATCAATTCATTATCTCATTCTCTCTGATATATACATTTTCAGTTTTTAGAGAACCTTTGCTTGTTTGTCTCCATCTCTTCTTTTGTGACAGGTTATTTGCATGTAGGTGATCTTCGGGGTTTGTGAAGTTGCATTTTCTCAACTCCTATAGTGATTGGGCAGAAAGTTTGGATGATAGGAAGAGCACTTCAGGCTATGTATTTAATTTTAGTTCAGGTGCTATCTCTTGGGCTTCCAAGAAGTAACCTGTTGTTTCCCTATCAACAACTGAAGCTAAGTATATAGCAGAAAATGCAATAGCATGTCAGACGATTTGGCTGAGAAGAACCTTAGCAGATTTGAAAGAAGAACAAGAGGATGAAATAGTGTTTATTGTGACAATGTTTCACTGATAGCTTTGATGAAAAATCTAGTGTTTCATGGAAGAAGCAAGTGCATTGAAATCATGTATCATTTCATTCATGAATTGGCTGAAAATGGTGAAATTAAAATGAAGTTTTGTAGGTCTGAGTAGCAGCTAGCAAACATATTCACCAAGCCTTTGAGCATTGATAGTTTTGTGAGCCTAAGGAGTAGATTGGGCATTGTTGATCTAGGTCACATTTGATTTTGTTGTTTTGTCGGCTCAGGACAAAGGGGGAGTGTTGGAATTTATTGTTGTCCTGAGCCCCTGCTCATCCATCAGACCCCTGTAGCCCACACCTACCCATCAGGAGCCCTTCTATTTTGGGGATCCTCCCTGCAACACCTGACAACTCATGAATTGATTGTGGTAACTAATTTTGAATTCAGCATTTATTGTGGTAGGTAATTTTGAAATTTAGAGAGGGAATGCTTGTTTGGACAAAAGGATTGAAGGCAAATTATTTTGTTAGTTGGGAAAAAGTTGAGAGAAGAAGTCAAAGAAGAAGATTGTAGCAGTAGACTGTGAGAGAAATATTCTCTATGAACTCCCAGTAGCTCCTGAACAGTAGTAGCTATTTGTTATTTGCAGTGAGCAACTAATCGCTCCTGATAGCTCCTGATCATTACCAGTCTGGTTGACTAGTTTCTAATCACTCCTAGAAATTTGTAATAATTTTTTGGTTTTCAGTTTGTTTTATGTTTTGTCATTTCTAGTTGATTAATAAAGAATCAAGCTATATGTCTCCCTTTTGTTTCCACATTTGAGATTTGGGTATTTCCAGCTTGACTAGAAAACAAAGCAACAACTCTGTGTTTTGCATTTGTTTTTCAAATCTTGTCAATACTTACAGATTGCCCTACAATTAACTTTTCTAGAATTTGAGTTTTCTTAACTGTAGAATCATGGACTATTTGACTATAAATTATAGAGCAAGGCCAAGGGGAAGACAAATCTTTTTCTGAAGAACAGGTGTCGCCTTTGAAATCTAAACTTGAAGAAATATGGTGCAGGAGCACCTAGGAAGCATTAGGTAGCACTAGGCAAATTTGTGAGCCTAAGATGAAATTGTGTGGTTTTAATGCTTTAAGGTCATGTTGACCATTTAGTTTTGAGTTAGAGGTGTTAGAACATGTTAGGAGAAAGGATGATCTAGAGGTCATGGTAGTATGGATGAGTTCATTAACTCTTTTCCTAGAATTCTCTAGGATTTGGAAATAAGGCCCAACAATATTGCATTTGTGCAATTGTTGGCCCATTGTGGTGGTTATGTATGATCAGGAGAAGTGTAACCACCTGATGAATCTTTTTAAGGAATGCCTCAACCTGTTATGGAGGTTGGAAGCTTATTGTAATTTGGAGGATGACTGATCACATGAGAAATACCATAATGTTCTTATGACTGTTTGGTTCTTGATTCTTGTTTTCTATGTTAATGGTGCATTGCAGGCATTAAATAGCATGGGTGATGTGAGGTAGTGTCCTTCTAAGTGTTGTGTGGTATGCGGGTTTCTTATTTCATCATTTTCAAGCTTACTATTAGTTAGGTTGTTTTCTTTTCCTAGCTGATCAGTCTGACAAACTATCAAGTATGGATTCCTAGACTGTTGTCCTCCACTATACTAGGTGTACAATCTATGGGAATAGTGGCTAGGGTCCATGTATGTATATATGGTAGGTTTAGGAATGTCCAAGAGATCAGGAGTTATGGTCAAAGACTGTTCCTAGGTGAGCTTGGCAGTGCCCGACTAGGACAGTCAAAATCAAGGTGCAGAGCACTAAGGTTGCAGGGGTGTCAATTCCCTGGCAAACCAAGGTGTGTGGTGGATGCAAGAGGCCTTGTAGAGGCTTGAAAAGAAGGGTGGAGTTTTGACAGACCGTAAGGGGGAAGCAACAGCTGACTGACCTTGGAGAAGGCCAGAAATTGGCCAAAAACAAGCCTAAAGTGGCTAAGTTCATGGATAGGGTAGAGTACAGACAGTACAGGCACCAAACCCCAAAAATCATCAAAGTGTGGGCATAGGAAGAACAAACACCAAGAAAAAATCCTAGGTCATTTAGAGGTTTTTGGAGTGGTTTCAACTTTTCTTGGGTTAGGAGGCCTAATTGGGCTCTAGGCTTGTACCCTTTTTTTTTTCTAACCCTAGAAGAGGGTTTGATGAGAGCGATGGAGAATTGGAGCTTGGTGGATGATTAGGAACCCTAGAGGGATGAATTTGAAGCCATGGGAGACATCACACACCCCTACATCGAATTAGTGAAGGTTGGAGAGTTAGCTAGCCTTTAGGAAGATTAAGGGCTAAGGAGAGAATGGCAAAGAGAGCACCAAGATTAGCCTAGTTAGGGAAATGGAGATGATAGTAGGGTTGGCCAGGAGAACTAGGGGTGCCTAACAAGCATTAGGGCCTATAGGTTAAGGTGGTGGAGAGTGACACCATAGGGGTTCTTGAGAACAAGGACTCAGAGCATGGAACAGTGAGTGTTCCACCCAACCCTTCCCTATCAGATTGGTATCAGAGCAAGTTAAAGATTTGGGAGTGAATTGTGTATGTTAGACCTAGAATCCAGTGGCTCCACAATCATGGTGACAAATGCTGAGTTGGAAAAGAAATTTGAAGACCAAGAAAAAGATAATAGGAGACTAAAGGAAAGACTAGCACAACTTGAGGCAACTTTGAGTAATGTGATAAACAAGGATGATGAGGACAGCAATAGGGTACCAAAGAAAGAAGAGGTTGTAGAGGAAGACAAGATCCCTGAACCTGATCCTATTCTACATGAGGAGCCTTTCTTGAAAGCACTAAAAGCTTTGAGTGGGAAGGCACTTGAAGGCATACCATTGTTTAGTGGGAAGTTGGAAGCTGACCTAGTCATAGATTGGATAGAAGGCATGGAGAACCATTTTGAATGTGATGGAGTCACTGAGGCACAGAGAGTAAAGGTTGCTAAATCAAGATTGAGAGGATCTACCTTGACATAGTGGAAATTCATCCAAATAGAGAGAGAAAAGGAAGGTAAGAGGCCTATTTCAACTTGGAAGGGTATGGTTGCAAAGGTGAAAGAAGCATACATACTAGATGATTATGAAATTTAGTTACACAAGAAGAGAAAAATCTTGGGGTAGAGAGACCAAGATGTGAACACTTACACTAAGGAGTTCCAAAAACTTTGTATGAGGTCCAATGTATCAGAGGATGAAAGTCTCAAAATGGCTAGATATATGAATGGTTGAAGTGGAACATCCAAGAAGAGATGGCTCTTCTAAGCCCAAAGACAGTACACCAATGCTATCAATTAGCTATCAGGATTGAGGAGAGAAGCAAGAGGAAGCAAGATCAGGCTTCTAAAGGAAGAGGCAAAGGCAGAGATCAAAGAGATCAAAGAGATCAAAGAGGACAGCGAGGTGGCTACCAAGGTAGAGGTAATGACCAAAGAAACCAAGGAGAGTTTAAATCCACAAATCATGGCAATGAAACACCTTCTAGAGGAGGGTATAATAGAGGTAGAGGTTCTCAAGGAGATCCAATAGAGGAAGAGGAGCAGGCAGGAGCAGCTCTTACTTTGCAAACATGAAATGCTACCATTGTGGTCAAATTGGACACCCAGCTTATAAGTGCCCGGAGAAAGCATCCTCATCAAGCAATGAGAAGAGAGTGGCTTATGCACAAGAGGACACCATGAGTCCTAAGTCACCTAAGGTCGGTCACATTGAATCTGAGATGGGAGAGAATTTCATGTTTAGAAGAGTGTTGATAAGACAACCGGTCAAGGAAGAACCAAAACAAAGAAGAGCTCTATTTAGAGTGAAGTGCAAGATACTTGGTAAAGTATGCAAGGTCATTGTAGATTTAGGTTCAATAGACAATATCATCTCAGAAGAGGTAGTAATGAAACTAAAATTGAAGAAGGTACCCCACACTAACCCCTACAAGGTAACATGGCTCAACAAAGGGCAGAGTGTTCTAGTGAATGAGCAAGTAATGATGGAGTTTTCCATTGGAGGGTACAAAGACAAGTTAGTTTGCGATGTTTTACCCATGGATGCATGCCATGTACTATTGGGAAGACCATGGAAATATGACAAAGGTGCCATGTATGATGGGAAAGAAAATAGCATTTCCTTCAAGAAGGATGGAAATATTTTCAAGTTGCAGTCACTGTCAGAAGAGGATGAAGGACAATCAAAGACACCAAGTGTCTTGATAAGTAGTGGGAAAGAGTTCCTAAACACCCTACATGAAGGAGGTGAAGGATGTGTGGTCTTGTTGTAGTCCAAAGAGAAAGATAAGACTGAAAAACCAGTCATACCCAAAGCAGTTTAGAATTTGCTTGAAAAGTATAAAGACATAGTAAGTGATGGTACACCTGCAACTTTACCTCCTAAAAGAGCTATAAGTCACCAAATTGACTTCATACCTGGAGCCTCATTACCTAACAAAGCAACATATAATCTTACACCAGATCAGAATTTGGAAGTGGCTAGGCAAGTGCAAGAGTTGTTGGACCAAAAATTGATTCAAAAGAGCATCAGCCCATATGTAGTACCAGTAGTCTTGGCAACCAAGAAGGGAGGAAAATGGAGGTTATGTACTGATTCTCAAGCAATAAATAGGATCACAATTAGGTATAGGTTCCCTATTCCTAGAATTGAGGATCTAATGGATTGTCTTGGAGGAGCTCAATACTACACCAAGTTGGATCTAAAGAGTGGATACCATCAAATCAGAATCAAGGATGGAGATGAGTGGAACACAACATTCAAGACAACAAATGGATTATATGAGTGGAGAGTTATGCCATTTGGCCTTTCCAATGCCCCTAGCACATTCATGAGACTCATGAATGAAGTGCTCAAGGACTTCACATGGATATTTGTGGTTGTATACCTTGATGACATCCTCATCTTTAGCAAAACAACAGAGGAGCATCTCAAACATGTGGAGTTGGTACTTAGAAGATTGCAAGAGGAAAAGTTGGCTATCAACCTAGAGAAGTGTGAATTCTTTAAACAAGAACTGATATATTTGGGTTTTGTAGTGTCACAGGGATCATTGAAGATGGATCCAAGCAAGGTGGAAGCCATCCTAAACTAGCCTACACCAACAATAGGGACTGAGGTAAGAAGATTCCATGGATTGGCTCAATTCTATAGAAAATTCATAAGGAAATTTAGTGTAATATGTGCACCAGTTCTAGAGACAATCAAGGGTGGTTTGAAAACCAAGTTTATGTGGACTCAAGCAGCTAAGAGAGGGTTTGAGAAACTGAAACAAGAAGTGGCAACTCAACCTATTCTCTTATTACCTAGTTTTGACAAATTTTTCACTGTTGAGTGTGATGCAAGTGGAGTTGCAGTAGGAGGAGTGCTAAGTCAAGAGGGCAGGCCTATTGCCTTCTTTAGTGAAAATCTCAATGAAGCAAAGAAGAAATATTCAACCTATGACTTAGAACTTCATGCTTTGGTTTAGTCACTTAGGAAGTGGAGGCATTACCTTCTACCCAAGGAATTTGTAGTCTTCACTAACAATCAAGCACTTAGTTATATGAGTACTCAAGAGAAGTTGAGCAATAGATACCTGAAGTGGATGGAATAGATCCAAGATTTTACCTTCACCATTAAGCACAAGAAGGGGCAGATGAATAAAGTAGGAGATGCATTGAGCAAGAGGTTGTTGACAGTGCAAGAGATACAAGTGAAGAGCATAGGGATTGAAAGCTTTAAAGATCTCTATGGAGAGGATGAAGATTTCTCAAAGGCCTATAAGGTATGTTCTGACTTTGGGAATCATTTTCATAGTCAATATGTTGATTATACATTGCAAAGTGGATTACTATTTAAAGGGAATCAGTTATGTGTTCCAAGAGGGTCAATGAGGGAAAATTTCATTCAGGAAAAGCATAATGGAAGTCTTAGTGGACACTTTGGCATCAACAAGACCTTAGAATTAGTACAAAGGTTTTATTACTAGCCTAAGTTGGCAAGAGATGTCAGAAAATATGTGGAACAATGTGTTGTGTGTATAAAAGCTAAGGGAGGAGCTAGTAATGCTAGTCTATATCAACCCCTACCCATACCTAACAGACCATGGGAGTGTGTGAGCATGGATTTTGTGGTAGGCCTTCCTAAGACCAAGACTGGTTTTGACAGTGTGTATGTAGTAGTGGATAGATTTAGTAAAATGAGTCATTTTATTCCTTTCAAAACCACTCATGATGCTAGCTACATAGCTCATCTTTTCTTCAAGGAGATTGTGAAGATCCATGGCTTGCCTTTGATCATTGTTTCAAACAGGGATGTGAAGTTCATGAGTCATTTTTGGAAGACTCTATGGAGTAGGTTAGGTACCAACCTGTCATTTGGATCAGCTTACCATCCTCAGACCGATGGCCAAACAGAGGTGGTTAACAAGGTGTTGTGTAATCTTCTTAGGTGCCTAACAAAGGAATATGGACAGACATGGGATATGGTCATCTCACAAGCTGAGTATGCCTATAATGATAGTGTCAACCGAACCATAGGGAAGAGTCCTTTTGAGGTTGTGTATGGGATGCACCCAAGAGGAATCTGTGAGCTCAGAGATCTTGGAGCTATGGAGCATAGAAATGGACATGCAGAAGACTTCAGCTAGACCATGCAAGAGATTCAGGAGCAGGTGAAGAAGACAGTCACTGAAGCTACACAAAAGTTGAAGGAGAAGGTAGATTTGTCAAGGAAGGATGTGCAATTTGCAATGGGAGAGTATGTCATTGTTCACCTCAAAAAATCTAGGTTGCAGAAGGGAGTGTCAACCAAACTACAGATGAAAAGGGTAGGACCATGCAAGATATTGGCCAAGTATGGGAAAAATGCATACAAGGTTGAGCTACCTACCGACTTAGGAATCTCACCAGTTTTCAATATACTTGACTTGATCAAATATAAGGGATCAATCAAAGGTATGGATCAGAATAGTTAAGAGATCTTCAAAGACATCAGCAACATACCCCTACCTACTCAAGACAAGTACCAAGCTGAAAGGATCTTGGATTCAAGGGTGCAAAAGTCTACAAGACACAAGGTGTACATGGAGCACCTTATTAAGTGGAAGAATAAGCATGAATCAGAAGCTACATGGGTACAAGAATATCAATTCTAGAAGCTTGGAATTGACATGTCATTGATCTCTCCTTCCACTCCTTAGTGTTTGGGCGGGGAGGGGGAGAATGGTGCAGGAGCACCTAGGAAGCATTAGGTAGCACTAGGCAAATTTGTGAGCCTAGGATGAAATTGTGTGGTTTTAATGCTTTAAGGTCATGTTGACCATTTATTTTTGAGTTAGAGGTGTTAGAACATGTTAGGAGAAAGGATGATCTAGAGGTCATGGTAGTATGGATGAGTTCATTAACTCTTTTTACTAGAATTCTCTAGGATTTGGAAATAAGGCCCAACAATATTGCATTTGTGCAATTGTTGGCCAATTGTGGTGGTTATGTCTAATCAGGGGAAGTGTAACCACCTGATGAATCTTTGTAAGGAATTCATTGACTTTTTATGGAGGTTGGAATCTTATTGTTATTTGGAGGATGACTGATCACATGAGAAATACCATAATTTTCTTATGACTGTCTGGTTCTTGATTCTTGTTTTATGTGTTAATGGTGCATTGCATGCATTGAATAGCATGGGTGATGTGAGGTAGTGTCCTTCTAAGTGTTGTGTGGTCTGCGGGTTGCTTATTTCATCATTTTCAAGCTTACTATTAGTTAGGTTTGTTTCTTTTCTTTGTTGATCAGTCCAACAGACTATCAAATATGGATTCCTAGACTGCTATCCTCCACTGTACCAGGTGTACAGACTATGGGAATAGTGGCTAGGGTCCGTGTATGTATATAGGGTAGGTTTAGGAATGTCCAAGAGGTCAAGAGTTATGGTCAAAGACTGTTCTTAGGTGAGTTTGGCAGTGCCCGACTAGGACAGTTAAAATCAAGGTGCAGAGCACTAAGGTTGTAGGGGTGTCAATTCCCTGGCAAACCAAGGTGTGTGGTGGATGCAGGAGGCCTTGTAGAGGCTTGAAAAGAAGGGTGGAGCTTTGACAGACCATAAGGGGGAAGCAACAACTGACTAACCCCAGAGAAGGCTAGAAATTGGCCAAAAACAAGCCTAAAGTGGCTAAGTTCATGGATAGGGAAGAGTACGGACAGTATAGGCACCAAACTCCAAAAATCATCAAAGTGTGGGCATAGGAAGCACAAAACCAAAGAAAATATCCTAGGTCATTTAGAGGTTTTTGGAGTGGTTTCCACTTTTCTCAGGTTAGGAGGCCTAATTGGGCTTTAGGCTTGTAGCCTTTTTTTTTTCTAACCCTAGAAGAGGGTTTGGTGAGAGTGATGGATAATTGGAGCTTGTTGAATGATCAATAACCCTAGAGGGATGGATTTGAAGCCATGGGAGACATCACACACCCCTGCATCGAACTAGTGAAGGTTGGAGAGTTAGCTCTAGCCTTTAGGAAGCTGAAGGGCTAAGGAGAGAATGGCAGAGAGAGCACCAAGATTGGCTTGGTTAGGGAAATGGAGATGATAGTAGGGTTGGCCAGGAGAACCAGGGGTGCCTAACAAGCATTAGGGCCTATAGGTTAAGGTGGTGGAGAGTGACACCATAGGGGTTCTTGAGAACAAGGACTCAGAGCATGGAACAGTGAGTGTTCCACCCAACCCTTCCCTATCAAAATATTTCTATCATATGTTTGCAGTGGCTCAAACTTACAACCATTGCCTTCTTCAAAATTATTGAAAAAAGCTTCGGGCTTAGTGAAGCAAGTTCCCATTGTAGAATAGTTTATAACATTGCCTCTATTGAATCGGACTTAAAACTGATGGAGCGAATGAAGGAGGAGCGGTCGCGTTAACAACGGGTCGGTTCAACGTATAAAAATGCCCCACAATTTTCCACTTTTGATGGGAGTGTAAACGAATGATCGATCATGTTTCGACTACGATCTAAACTTATTAAATGCCAACAAAATAAAAGCTAGTCAAAAATAGAAATGCATGGATCTCAGTTAACGTGTTCATGTTAGAAGTCGTGGGGACAAAAGTAAATAATAGCATCGTCCCAAGTGGTTTCCTAATAGACTAGTATATCTATCTTTATATAAAATCTATATAAATAACGCTTAAAAATATTCTTACAAATGTTAATTTATATTAATTATCAAATTATTTACTTCTTACAAATGTTAATGTATATTAATTATCAAATTATTTTGATTCATTGTCAATAATTCACTAGAAATTTATTGCAGTGAATTGCAGTGAATTTTCTATGACCTGTGAATTTGTCTTGGTGATGAATTGTTGATGATGAATATTTGGAGGTGAATTTTCTTGAAGCCTAATTGAAACACCACCTATGAAGAAGGAGACATGTACCCATCAAATTTCTCTTTCTCATGATGTTTACCATGATTTCTGAAACATTTCTAACTGTACATCTTGCATGGTATAAAAATTTCCCCTATTTCTTCATCTTCCATGGCATACCCAGATGCAACATCTCCAAGCATAAATTTGAAGAGGGAGACACACCTATCAAAGTGCTCTTTCTCATGATATTCACCATGATTTCTAAAACTTTTCTAACTGCACATCTTGCATGGTATAAAAAGCTCCCTTGATTCAGATTATGATTTTGATAATCTCATGCACCACTCTACCCTTCAACTTACTATGACACTTGTGTTCCATCTACATATTTCTATCTCTATCTCCATATCTCCATCTATATCTCGTGATCTATCCCTTCTCTTTATCGATCTATCTCTCCCTTTCTCTCTATTACTCATATTTTTCTCCTTTTATCTATCTCTCTCTTTTCTCTTCTCTCTCTCCCTCCTTTACCTATATCTCCCCCTCTCTTCCCCACTCTTCTCCCCCCCTCTCTATCTCTATCTCCCTCTTTCTATCTCTCCCCATCTCTTCCCCTATACCCTTATCTATCTCTCTATATCTATATTTCTCTCCCTTTCTCTTCCCATATACATCTTTCTCTACCCATATATCTCCTCAACACATCAAAAGCATAAAGAATAAAACCACCCAAATGAGACCCTTGCACATTGAAAACACTGATTTAAACTTTGAGGATTTTCTCTTAATATACTAGTGCAAGTAACCTTTCATAAATCCTAAGATACCTACATGCATGAATATAACAACACAACCAAATTCGATCAATGTGCAGAAAAGGAGTACAGAAAATAGGATAAAAAATAAAGAAATATATAGTAATCACTTAGATTTCTATAGAATTGAAAGAATGGTAGGATTGCAATAAGGCGACATGTACCTGATCATGTGGCTTTGAAAATAATTTAAAAATGTTAGCATACATTTAAAATTTTATTGTTTAATCTTAACTTGTAACTCCTAACCCTAACCCTAATATAATTCCAACCCTAACTCTAACCCTAAGTGTACACAAACCCTAAATCTAATTCTAACTTTGAGATAATTTATCTTAGAAACTTAACCCCAATCATAGCCCTATTAAAATTCAACTCTAATTGAACTTGAACTCTAACTTTAGTTGAACCCAAATCATAGCCCAAACCCTAATTGAATCCTAATCCTAATGTTAACATTGAGATTTATTTTAGAACCCTAACCCTAACCTTCATCCTAATGTTAACTCCAAGATTTATCTTAAAATATTAATTCAACCCTAACCCTAATTTATTTCTAATCATAATCTTAGACCTAACCTAACCCTAACTCTAATTAAATTCTAATTTTAACCCTTATCATAATTCTAACCATAACCCTAACTATAATGTTATCTTTAATTCTAACCCTTTAACCATAATTGCAACTTTATTGATGACTCTAATTCTAACACTAATCGCAATTTTAATGACAACCCTAACTCTAAGTCTAACTATAATATTAATTAAACCTAACATTAACCCTAACACTGACCCTAATTGTGGCTAATCCTAATTGAACCCTAAAGCTAATTGAACCCTACCCTAATCTTAATTAAACCCTAATTAAGAACCTGAACCCTAACTTAACTTTAACCCTAATAAATACATAGATAATAATAATGTTATATAAATTATTTTTAAATTATATAATACAACTTAGTATAAATATAATTTTTAATCATTATTTTTAAGAGATAGATATGTTAAGTTTTAAATATATTATTTTATTTTATTTTTTGTGTAATAATAAATTTATTATATTTTCTTTTATTTAATTTTGTAATTTTAAATTGAATTTAGTTGTGCAATTATTATGGAAATTTTTCTATCAAATTGTATATTTAAGTTGCTATATTTTTGTATAGTAAAATCTTTAATAAGACTTTAAAGTTATAATATTTTTTTACAAATATATATTAATTTTGAAAAACATAAAATATTAATGATTTTTCTTTTTAAAATGTTTTAATTTTTAATAAATATTGAATATTTTTATATTTTAAATATATCAATTTAGAAATATATTTTTATATGATAGTAAAATTAAGATGTTTCTTTATTTATTTATTTTTAAAATTTTAAATGCTTTTAAAACAGACAATTGTTTTTATTCTTTATATTATGAACTCTAATTTTCATAGGGTGATTTCTTTATATTTTTACAACTACCTATAATTATTTGCAACACATAACAAACTATTTTAAAGCATAATTTATTATTTTTAAAGTAAATTACTAAAAGAGAATTTGCAAGGCACAACTGGTTGCTACTTTTCACATACTATTTATACTCTTGTATATACACTATTTATGATGGAATCTTATAATACATTGATGCTATTGTGTATATATGATGTTTGTGGACTTTTGATTATTGATAATTATGCTTCAATCATTCATGTTTAATTATGTGGATTGTATACTTGATCTATAGACATTTGGAAATGGATGAAAATGAATTATATTTTAACATGTGTTGTGGTGTAGCTGGAGTTCTTAATGGATTTGACTCAAATGTAGGGAACAAATTACAATAGAGGTTATAGTTTTTTTTTCCATTATTTGTAAAGAAAACAACCTGCATGAAATTAACAACACATCAGATAACTGCCAACTTTAAAATAGTCATTGCAATTGTAATGGATAACTATAAGAAGACAATGTTAGCATAATTATGACATAAAGATATGAGAAGATAATGTAAACACAACCATAAAATATTATAACCTATGAATCAAGAACCCAAATCATAAAATACAATCTCATCTACAATGAGTAAATCTACATTGTGGAGAGATAAATTCATATTTATATACAATTGGCTTTCAAACTACCAGATGGGTTATGGAAAAAATATATACCAAGGAACTTAAGCTTTAACAATTAGAGAGAGTGTGTGACTTGCTTCAATATGGATGAAAAAGGTTAACATAACTTTTGATGGTGTCTGCAAATTTACAAGCCTTGTCTATGCTCCCGCATTATGCATAGTCTACCAAGACAGTTGCAACCACATCTGAATTTTTTTCCCGATGGATTATTGTTTGATGGATGTCCATACCCTATTCCAAAGCTTCCATTTTGGCACTTGGCTCTATGCTTACCAATTGCATTTGCTTTGATGTTCCTAAAGCCTTTTCGATACAAAACCATTTATGCATATAATGTAGTCATTGTAGTTTATATGGCTTTGAATGCCTTGTTGAAGAAACAATTAACATTATCCTTCTTATTTATGGCTCCCTCAATAAATATGTCATGGTATTGCATGGGATGGCCATCTCAATCTTTAGGTAACCTACTAAGTCATTATTGATTTGAAATTTTTAAAAAATTCATGGCATGATACTGATCTAGCAGATGTTCATGGTTTTCACATATAAGTGATTATTAAAAAGTAAATAATTACGATAAAAGTTATAAAATTATAATATTATAATATATTATATAATAATATATTTTATATATAAATATTCAAATGTATTCTACATGCATGTTTAATTTATAAAATTAAAATGTATTCTATTAAATATTTAAAAAAAAAAAAAAAACAACCGACAGTTATTTTTATTTTAAATATTTAAAACTAAACAAGATATTACATTACATAACCAAAACAAATAAAAACAACCATTACTACGAAACAAACAAAACAAAACAAAACAAAACAAAAAATTTCAAACTAAAATACAATAATTAACAAAAAAAAATAGCATTTAATTTTATTTACCTTCATTAAATTTACATATACTTTATTTTGACTCTACAAAACTCTAATTATAATACTACAAATTACAATACTACAAAGACAAGTGCTAGCCATTACTCACACTTGTTATTTTGTGCACTTTTTGAGAACTTTGTTGAATGATACAATAAAATTAGATGTCCAATACTAAATTTGAATGTTAGAAAATTATATTCGTACTTTTGATTCAGAATATTATGAATTGTTTAGAAATTTGAGGATTGGATTTATGTATGATTTGGAGTTTTCCACTAAAACGATAATGTGCATTTTGAGTCCATACTCTACGCGCCTACCACACATTATTATTCTTTTTCATTTGCTTTGATTTCGTTTTACATGCTAAATCTTATAATTTAATTGATCTTGAGCATTGATTGGAAAAAACCATTTTCATTGTTTATGGTTCCCAAAGCATGCATCTCATAAAAAAAAATGAGTAACCTAAATTTCACTATGGAAACAGGCATTGCATTCCTAATGGAAACCTTAACTCGCTAAATCCATTTTGTTTTTTTTGGAGCTGTACACGAGGCAAGGATGGCGGCGATGTGAGGGTTAGAGGGAGATTGCTGGATCAAAAAAAAATTAACAGCATTCCAATCCCTCTCTTTTTGGCGCTGCTGATGCTAGAGACAAAAGCACTAAACTTTTATACCATTCCCTATTTAACCTTGAATAGCGTACTTTTCAATCACAGACTCGTCGGTGGAGTTAAAGGCCACCACTTGCCAGGTGCTCCCATCAGGACGGATGTCTTGGTTGTAATGGTTGGAGAGCGTAAAGTCTGTTGCGTGGAGCGGGGGGAAGGAGGAGGACTTCCCGGTGTGTCGAACGCCAATGATTTGCACATAAACGCAGTTTTCACATCAGAGTTTTTATGTACACAGACCAAATGCCGCAATAGTGGAATGCCTTTCGGCGTAAATATATGCGTTAGTGCATTCCATGAATTCAATGATAAACATACAAAAGTGGTAACGATGAGCAATTTTCTGCTCTTTTTAGATTTATTATGATGATTAGGGGAGAGGGGTTTATAGTAGGGCAGTCTATTTCTGGGTTTTTGAATTTAATAGCATATGATTTCAAAAAAGTTTGAATTTTGTACAACAGTTTACTTGCCAACTCATCTATTTAAAAAAATTATTTTTAAGGCCACATCATCAAATATGATACCACATCAACATGTTTTTTTAAGAACACATAGGGGTCCATAGTAGGGCATTGAATCCCGGAACATGTTTGGCTGATGTGGTATCACAAGATCCACAAGATTATGTACTTTATAGAAAAAAGTATTTTGCAAGTGGATATTAAATTCTCCACTATGGAACCTATTGAAGACTACTTCTATCCCTATTATTGGTCCTTGCCCTACTATGAACCCCTCTCCCATAGATGGTGAGATTCTCTTCTCTTTTCAGATATACCATGATATTGCTTCTATTCTCAATTGCTTTCTCTTTCTACACACCATTGCTTTGACCCTTCTTCCCTTCCTCTATTCTATTCTTCTAGCAAAAAAAACTCCCAAAAATCTAAAAATTTCCTTCCTCAAAATCTCACATAAATTTAGGGTAGCATTCAAAATCTATCATTAATCTCCAACCCTCCAATTTGAGTTCAAAACTCATGCTCAAGCTTGGTCTATATAATTTCCTTTATTGCTTCTCATTATTGAGCTCTCAAGTAGATATTCTAGCTACTCCAAACAAAACAAAATTTTAAAATTTCAACAATGGTTGTAGGGGAGTGAATAAAGAAAAAGGTTTTACAAAATATGATGCCCTTGCATCAGTATATAAGAGATTAGATCTCTTTGTTAATTTGTCTTGTATTATTTTGGTTTAAATTTGTAGGAATATAATCATTTCAAGTGCTTTTTATATGTATGGATCTGAACTTTAAAATTTTAAGTTTGAATTTCTTAAATTTGATCTATGTTTTATTCTATTACTAATCATTTTTAGTCAACTAAAAAATGAATTATTTCAAATTATATGTTATGATGGTTGGTGATCCCAAAATACTGGTTTACAATTTTTGGTCAAATTGGACACTAAATTGATTTTTTCTAATTAAATTTTCACTTTCGGACACCTATAGCGGCTAAATCGTGAAGAAATTGAAGATGATGCAAACTAGTGATTTGTGAAAAAATTTCTATAGATTCTAAATATATTTTTTTCAAAATGTTTGGAATCAGATTGCACTTCTTTTTCCACCTCTTTCGAAAACTAGTTTTTTCAGTAAACGTTATTTTTAAGGAGTGATGCTCACCGTATAACACATAAATTTTTTTACATGAAGGATAAAATTCTATATTTTTCAAATTTATATTTTTAACTATGATATCTAGTGCTTCCAATTGGTTTCATAGTGTTTTATTGAATATTTTTTCCTTAATCAAGTTTTGAAGTCAAACCAATTACAATTCAGACATAGGTGGACCGTATAACACATAATTTTTTTTGTATGTATCGTAATTATTAGTTTTTGTTGGATCAAGGATTTCAATATCTAGTGCATTCATATTTTTCAAATTTTTTTTTGATAATCTTCTATTTTTCTACATGTGTAGAACAAAGAGCTTGATTTTCGGTGAAAAACTTACATTCACAAGAAATAAAAAATAAATATAATAATTAAATTAAATTTATTTAAAATTATAATTTTTGGGAAGCTTATAATAAGAAATACATACTTACAAAAAAATAAAATAAAATTAATTCATTTGATCCCCCAAAAGGTAAATCAAAAGTGGTATTTTATCAACATTTTGATAGGTGTAAAGGAGACTCTGTTATGGGTATGATTTAAAACTAACGGGGTTTTATCCAAGGGGGTTTGATCTAAGGTGGTTTTATCAAACCCTCTTCAATTGGAATATTTAAAATGAAATTTTTTAAGGCTTAAATCATTATATTTTATAAAAATATGTGATTTCAACAAAAATCAGAATCTCCCGAAAATTGTAAACTAGCATTGTGGGATCACCCTAGTACAAGTGCCTTTATGACTATTCCTAATTATTTTGAATCATGTAAAATTTATCTAGGAGCACATCTAGAAAGAATATTCATAAGGACAAAGACTATTACATCAACATTCTAGGAGCATACCCAGCTAGACTAAATATTGTCGTCAATATTTATTCATTGGCATTGAGTTTACCTATCTTAGGGCTTGACTATGGACTCCTATTTGAGTTGCAAAATTGTGGATTAGCACAAAAACACAAGACACAACTTAAATATTTAAGGAAAAACTAGTGATTGAGAAAATGAAAGTAAATAAGATAATGCAAAATATAATAAAATATACATTAAGTTTCCATGATATTTGAGATATGCTCCAAGTGATGGTATGCGATTTCTCTTTACAATTTTCTACTCAAGTGAGAAACATTAGAGTGCAAATGAGTGAATTGATTATGAAATTATTAGCATATGAATGTCATGAAATGTATGGTGGTACGAGGGTGGCAAGTCTCCATTAAGTAGATTTTTCAAGAGAGAAATGGAAGGCCAAGAAGAAGAGATGAGATGAGTGATTTATATTTAACTATGTATGTAGAAGATTATTAATAGTAGATTTATTTGATTTATCTAAAAAATAATGTCATTAAATGTTTTAATATTCAATTTGAAAATGATCATCATTTATTTCATGATGTTAGTGAATTTTAAACTTGTTACCCTAGTTTTAAAGATCCTTATGAAAACTATGTAATTTTTTGCAAATGAGCCTTGTAATAAAGTTTCGCCTTTTACCTTGGTTTCAAAAACCTCATCGATTTTCGACTTGGTTACATCACAACCTTGCTTTATCCTGTCACATTCATATTAAAGCCTAGCAGTGCCTTTCAACCAGCTTTCTCAAAAGGTTTATGAAACTACATCGATGTTCGAAATGGTTTTCACAACCTAGCCAAAAGCTGAAATCCAATGAAAAGACTCGAGTACTTAGTCCATTTGGTCAAATTATTAGAGTTTCTAAATTTTTCATAGATTGCACGAAACCTTTGCTGGGCTCCGCCAAGGTTTTGAAAACCTCATTTATGTCTAATTACACACTTTCTTCCAATCTTCGTACTTTTAGAAAGTAAAATTTCAACTTCAAATATGGAATTTCAAAATTCAAACAAATTGAAGATTAAAACAATCATTTTAGAACTTAACATAGGTTTTGGAAACCTTCGTTGGGTCCGAACAAGGTTGTTAAAACCCTAACTATGGTCAAAGGGATTTATATTATAAAGGTTGCATTCTTCAAAGAATATTTTAACAAAGATCTTCAAATAACAATAAAGGTTTCAAAAAAATAAATTGAACACAGAGAGGGTTTTCGAAATTGATTAATTCTCTAAAAATCTCTCATAGTCGTTCCTATTTAAAATTTCAAAAAGTGTCAAAACTAAATACAAGAAAGGAAATCTCACACATGCCAATTTTAAAGGGCGCCATTAATTTTTACCTACCAATGTCTATAGACATGGAAAATATACAAGTTGATCCAACACATTTGATCCTAATTACTAACATCTTTTCGTCTTGAATCACCTTCTCAACTTGTCATAATTTTTCATCCCTTAATTAAATAAATTATTATTTATCTGATTAAGTCATTCTCTCCTTTTAATTAAATTAATCAATTGGATTTAATTAACCCTATGTCTCTATTTGATTAAATAATTCATTTTATTTAATTAAATACCTAAAGTCATCCCCTTAAATTAAATAAATTAATCTTTATTTGATTTAATCTAACATCATGCTCCTTAGTTAAATAAATCAATTCTTATTTAATTAAGTCTAAATCATTATTCCTCCCAACTTTGATTTAAATAAATCATAAAATGTGAATCAAATTTGTTACATCATCTAATTTCCTATTAAATTGATCACTCCAATCCTCTAGATTTTGTAACTTGCACAATAAATCAATTTATCTGATTTATTAATTCATCAATTTCCATTCAAAAGAACATCTTTTGTGGAATATTATTCCAATTCAAAAATCCCTCCAAAAGTGGATGAGTACTTCCAAGAAGGAATTTAATGCCTCTTAAATGTCCTTTGCCTTGAGCCAAGTGACATTAACTCCATTCTTCTCTCCCTCCAACATGTCACTTTCGAATTTCAAATTTGAATCTCATATCATTTATTGGCACTTTCATCAAAATGTGCACAACCTTCACCCATTCACATCTTGACAAGTGACACTCGGCCATTGGATTTTGAATGATCCTACATTGCTCAATTTCACTCTCTCTTCCAATTTGAAATCTATAAATGAGAGAACCTTCCTCTCATTCATCATCCACAATTTTAGTAAACTTATTATACTAAATTTCATCTTCAAGCATAGCCATTTTCATCTCTCTTTATCAAGTTCTTAGCTAGGTTATCATGAATTCAACCAAAGTGGATCAATCATCATCAAGCTTACAAAGGAGTTTGAAAAGTGCCAATTTATACACACAATTGGCACCAACTCCCCCATGGGATCAAGATTTTGCATCTTAGAATAGGATTTCATTGTGTTATTTGTTCATTTTCTTTCCTATTTGAGTATTGCAAATGGATTTCATGGGGAATCCTTATTTTATCTTGCATATGAGCTTACTAATTTGTTTGTTTCTTTTGTTTGTGTAGGTGTAGGATAGGGGTTCACAATGTCATACATTAATTATAGGAACCTATATAGAAATTATATTGCTAAAAGAGTTCGTTTTATCAAGCACTCTAAGACAATTTTTTAAAGATGAAAGAGAAAACATACGAAAGGATTTTGAGGAGTGGTTCTTGTAGAATTTGGGTTTAACACAAAGGTATACTAAGTTTCTTCTTGGCCTAGTCTATCATAAGGAAATTTGAGGGAAATTCTTGCAAAATTGGGAATTGAGTACCATTTAAACCACCCACATAAGTTAATAGAATCATTCCCAAACTTGAATTGTATTGATATTCACTCGAATTATATACACCATAAAGTTTAAGTATTTGGGATATAAACATTTTTCCGGTCTATCCAATAAATTTCAAAAAAATGGGGATACTAAATTAGGGCACATAAACTTAAATGAATTCTAAGAGATGGTTGGAAAATAAGATCGACCCTCAATTCCTCATTTAATTGAAAGTGGGTTATTGCAATTTGTGGCCTTTCCTGTAGTAGTGCAATGCAAAAATTTAGTCTTGGAGTGCATTAACCACTATGACTCCAACATAAATGAAATTATAATGAATGATAACAGATTGGTTGTCAAGATTAACAGGGACATATTTTCCTCATATTTGAAATTACTAGAGAGGGACATATATGCAAACTTCAATTTCACTCTTACCAACTCTTTTAAGAGAAGAAAATATAGTACATGAATGTTATCGATTGAAAATGGTTTTCTAATCCTAAAAGATGCGAATCTTAGCCAAATAAAAAGCTAAATAGGACCCATTTTAGTGATGAAATCTTTGATATGATCTTCTGCATAGGGTAAAAGGTAATGAAAGAGCTCATGACATTGAGGTTTGGACGTATTTCTTCATACAAATAATTATCCATTATGAGCAGTACCTTGATTAGGATCACCTATCATATGTGATCAAACACACTCTATGATAATTCTCAATAATTCATTTTATGTGTTTTCCTATGTGTTTTATGCAATCACCTACACTAGACCCTGGCCAAGTTTGAGACCAATTGAAGTTCATGATGAGGATGTCCAAATATATGATTATTATGATCAAATCCAATTGGAGAAAAGTTTCAAACACTTTTTGAAGGGTGAATGATGCATTCACCATGAGAATATTAAGGGGGATTCAAGGGGGTGTAGGTCTAAGGATCTCTTCAGAAGCTATGAAATTAATTGATACTTATGGTAGCCACTTCATATAGTTTCAAAGGTTCACTTACATCAGATTTGGAGGTTTTGATAGAATTCCTTATAGGCTACCCAAATATGTAGAGGATAAATGTTTCCTTATTGAAGTGTGTAAACAAATTGCAGAGGTAAACAAAAGATGTCAAGAGAGCAAAAAGCTGAGTGTTTAGTATCCTCTTTGTCTTGGATATTATTCTTGCAATTTAATATCTATAACCTACAATATTTAAAGATATTTGGCTAGACACACATTTCAATTTCATGAAAGGAGATTCTCATTCGATACTAAAAAAATTGTCAAAGATAATTTGCAATTTGGTTCAAGTTTTTATCATATCCCACATCTAGAGGACTATTGGGCAGATTGTGCTAATGAATATGAGGTTCAAAGAAGGAATTGGATGATCTTTTCTTTAAGACAAATTGTGGCATTTAGATTACATTTGGATATCCAAGGCATATATGATGATGAATCTGATCATCTAGACCCAATCTTTTTCAATCATGTGTAGACATAGCCAATTGTAGCCATGGATTGGAGTATTAAATAAGTGGAGACTACTAATTCCAAAACTATAGTTGTGCTCAAGAAAATTCACAATTGGATGGAGAGGAAGAATACAAAAAAATAAACAACTATGCCCCCAAAGACTCAAGATCTACTCAACATCAAGGAGAAAGTTTTCAAGCACCCTCATCTTCTTCTCTAAAATCATCTTCTTCTCAGAAAATGTCCTCAAGAGGATAGGGAGGTGGTGATGAAAATCCTTCCAAGAAAATCTTGCTAGAGACAAATTGTGGAGAAGATGTGCCAAAACAAACATAAAAAGAAAAAGACAAATAGGTTATAGAAAGAAGAGGAAACAGTTGACATGTCTTATTCTCCATCATAAAAATTTGATGGTTCTTCCCCTGATTCTCCTCCACTGAATGAACCTCAGAATTCTCCACCTAGGGTAGGCCCTACTACACATTATTCTCCTAAGGTAAGAACTTCCAGTACTCCTCCCCTTACGAGTGTCTTGCAATTCACATCTTCTAGTTCCAAATCCATGATTACACTGAATTCCTCCTCATGGTTAGAATAAACGTTTTTCCAGGAAAAGAAAGATAGTTTAGCTACATCTTCTTGAGAAATATTTGTTTACCTAATTGTTTCAGAGGACCCCCAAGCTCAAGAAATTGAAAAATGCATCAAGGTTGATGGAAGATATTGACACTAGGAACATGCATGTATAAGTAGGACAACCTTATATATAGAAAGATACATGACATCCAATTTTTAGTGATTTAAATATCACTTAAGTTAATTTGGGGCCTTCCACTCGGGATGTGTATGTACATAATTTTGGGGTGACTATTGCCAGATTGGTGGAAAGGATGGTAAGGGGTAAAAAAGGTAAGGATGAGTTGAAACATCAAGTGAAAATTTAACTAATTTTTAAAAATATTTAATTGATCTCACTCCTTAGCTAATCAATTATTCTAGTGCTCCATTCGACCCAAATTCTTCTATAGGAAAAGAGATGGTAAGTAAAATTCAAGTTTATTAAATTTATGGAAATATCACTGAAGAATTGAATGTAGATATCCTAGATAAGGGAGTTAAATTCATCTCTGATATGAAGAATATGTGTGAAGATATTGAGGTGTTAAGGGATGATATTGATAAGGAGATTACTACTACCAAACACGAGGATTTTTTTTATCTATAAAATGATGGCAATTTCAAAGAAATGTTGGAGATAGGAATAAACAAATTCATAGCTGGATTTTTTTAACCGAGTGCAAATGACAAAAAATGCATCATGTAGAAAATGAGCATCAAATGGAAGATTTCATTTGTGAAATAAAATCTATTAGAGAATATTTTGGTGATGATTAGTTTCCAATGTTGTTTGGTGCCCACTAAATAATTTGGGGATTGGTGTCTTTGGTAGGTTGGTGCCTACTTCATATTGTAAAGATTCATTATTTTCTTTTTATTGTGAGAGCTTCTCACCATGGTTTTCACCTATTTGGGTTTCCACATAAAAATATGGTGTTATGTGTTATCTTATGCAGTGCATTAATTTATTTACTTGCTAGCTCATATGGTTTAGTTCTCTTCATGTTGAAAAACTATAAAGTAATTGTGAAGGTTTCCAAAATTGTTGTAATTAGTTAGATCTACTAATTCAACACCCCCCTTTAGTAGATTGTGTTCCCTTCAATATAGAGGGAGATAGGTATGGTGAGATGGATAGAGGTAGAGAGAGAGGGGGAAGGAGGGAGGGGTCTAGGGTCTAATCACGTTGTATCCCATCTAACTTTTAGGGACACAAAAATGATCATGAAAGACCCCTTAGATACTATCCTTAATAGAAGAGCCCGAATGTGTGATCAAGATGTTTGTCCCTTGTTGTTGTAGTATGGTTGGATCTAATTTAAAAGTGATGTGTGTGATGTAATATTGAATTAGGATAATGATGTACCTACAAAAAATTGACAGAATTATAAAAAAATAGAATGAAAACATATTAATAGATTACAAGCAAGAAAGGTGTAGAGATAGAAGAACCTAACATTCAAATATAATCTAAATCTGATTGGTTAGGGGTGTGGGTCCACCTAGACTAAAAATGGTTTTTTTAATATCTTTGAATAGGTCTCAGTAGGTTACAATCTATAGGTCCTTCCTTCCAAGTTCTGACTTCATAAATTTGTCTTTCAATATATAGTTTAGGTCTTTCCCTATTTTTTTGCAATATGAGGCTTGAATTCTTGATCTTCTAATTAGCCCATGAATCTCATTCAAAATTTGCTTCAGATGTCTCACCAACACACAAGAAAGGAGAGAAAGGTTTGTTCCATATAGGGGATTGCCTAAGCCAAACCCCTCTCTGGTGTTCCCACCCTGACAACAACTATGATGATGTAAAGAGCACTTACCCTTGGCTAGGAAAAGGAAAAATGGATAAAACAAGTAATAAATTGATGTGTTATAACTTACCACTTCAAATATGAGCTTATTGATGGACTAAATTCATGGGCACATGTCATGCAAGGAGAATTGGATGCTTGATTGAAGGTCCTACAAGTGCTAGTACTCACAAAACAAAAGAACAAAAAAACATAAATAATCTTACTCATAAAATTGATGCATTGTTGAATAAGAATCTTGATTGAAATAATGTTTTAATGTTTTTATCTTATTATACTCTTGACTACTTTTAAGATGCTCCAATTTTGAATTCCAATTGCTAGATTTTTATTAGATGTTTAAATGGTGAAAAAACTTGTATTTATATGCATGCATTTGTTTCTTGATAAATTACTTATGAAGATTAAACAAATAAATTTAACTTTATAAATATAAAAATGTCAATAATAAAATATTTAAATTTAGGCCAAAATAGGCTGGTCAAGGGCATGGGTGTCCTACTAGACATATTTTGGGGATTTTGATATCGTTGAAAAATGAATATTTAATAGTAATTCCCATTTTTATCCCAATTTTCTAAAAATGACCATAAAATGAGAAATTTATAAGTACAATTAGTTATAGGCACATAAGGGGGAGTTAAACCTAGTGTGAAATTTTCAAGGCTATGTTCAATTTATGACACTACAAATATTTTACATGATCATTTGACAACATAGTTTGTTAGTGTATAGCATCCATTATGGTATTACATTATTTCTAACTATAGACCTAGAGATAAGAAGGTGCCAAAATTTAGATAGATAGGGATGGATCTTAAGTAAGATTGACCAAAGGGGATAGAAGCACAATTCTCCTCACTCGAGAGAATCATTTCCCAAGATGAACACAAAAGAATATGGGGAATTGGGAAAGGGTTAAATATTTTTGAAACATAGAAAATAGGGGGATTCTCTCTCTTTTCGCTTCTAGGGTTTTGGACCTAAAAGGAGAGACCTGCTATTTTCAATCTTTCACTCAAGAACAAACCCTTGAGATTTCAATGCAAAGGAGATTGAAATCTGGAAAAGGAAGTGTTCTAGGGGATTGAATGATGTAAAATGAGGGGTTCACCACCAAGTTTGGACTTGGAAAACATAGTGTGATATGCAAAATGAGCTAGAAATACAAACAAACAACAATAGAAAACTATAAAACTAGAGATGTGCACTTGGGAAACTAGAGAAGGTAGAATGGAGGCTTGAAATCTTGAAAAATCCATTGTTAAAGACAACTAGGACTCATACGCCAAGCTAGGAGAATCAATCTAGATTTAGGAAAATTGTGTCGAAATAGGTTTTAGACAAATGCGTACTCAAATCTACAAAAATCTTTGATAGACAAGTATAGTGGGATTCATTCACCAATAGTGGTGAATAAGTCCACTTCTGAATTTTTTGAAATTGAAAGTTGGATTTTGTAGCTCTCAGTCTGCTCTACTGTTCTTGATTCAAATCCAAGTCTGAAACTGTAAAATTCAACCTGTAGGTCTTCTCGAAGCTCCTCCAAGACTTGTTCACAATCTTGACAACTTTGAATTTCTTTAACAACTTCATGAAAACTTTCCCAATCTTTTTCTTCTATATATATTCAACCTAGACCTACAAATCGCAAAGAAAGAGAAGGAAAAATGGTTGTGGGGTTAGAAAATAAGGGTTTGCTTTGGTCAAACCCCTTGTTGGTAATTAAACCTTGAAATGAAAGAAAATGTAAAGGAGAATGATGAATGAACAAAAGGTTATGTTGCAACTCACCAAACCCTTGCAATAAAGTGCTGCAATTATGCTTGAAATGGCTATAATGGATCTGGTTCTTGATTCTTGCTTGAAGGAGATAGATCTTGAATGCAAATCTTGCTTGGATCATGAACTCTACACCACAATTGTGAGAACAATGACAAACATGAATAATGTGATCTTCGACATGATGATTGATGCTTGAAGAATGCTCTTGAAAGCTTAATAATCTACGCTTGAAAAACTTGAACACTCTTGTGAACTCAATTTTCTATTAGGATGTTCTCACAAAAGACTTAGGTGAAAATGGGTGAAAGAACCTTTTATTTATACTCAATTATGCAAGAATTCCCAAAATTACAACACTACAAGCCAACATTGGATCTTGGAGAATAAAATTCTGCCAAAGATTTAAATTAAATTTGATTTTTGAGTTAAAGGGGACTCATTCGCCACCTTGGGTGAATGGGTTCCACCTAACGGGACTCATTCACCCAAAATGGCGAATGAGTCCCACCTTAGGAACTTGAGGTGGGTTTTCGGGGATTTGATGTTTTAAATGCCTTTTGATCGAGATTATCCTAAAAAATACACATAAATAAGGTTTGTGGATGCAAAAAGGAGCCAATCAAAGCATAAGAGAGCCCAATTATTAATTAAAAGCCTAGAGGAATGCGAAAGTGCATTACAACACTTTACAACACACCAAATAAGACAAGGCTAAAATAAATTATGATTGAAAGGATGTTAATTATGCTTAGAAATCCTAGAAAAGTGTGAAAGTGTGTTACAACACTTTACAACACCTTTACAATCCATCATTATATATGTTAGTTCACAAGGACCCAATACATAATGTGAATGTGTTATCCACATTATAACACTAAATCAAGGCTACACTAAGCCAAAATCTATAAGAAGGAGCTAAACAAGCACGAAAAAGGGTAAGGACCCTTTTTTTGATGCTACACTTTCAATATAGGGGAAGATGACCACTAATCACCATATAATTCACATAAAATGAAGCTACCACATTTTTAGTAGACTGGGGGTGACCATAACCATCTAAGCCCAAGCACACAGAGGGAGAGGGCCAAATCATGTCAAATGAGCATTTTTAAAGGAAAGGGATTCAAAACTAGGTTAAGAACCACCAAGAGGCAAGAGAGGAGCACAAGAGATAATATCAAAACCCAAAGATATCAGGAATAAGGTATCTCAAAATTTTATTTCCTATAATGTTTTATTTAACTATTAATATTGAATTTATATTGATAATTTTTCTATATAATTAATTATGTGCATCTGATGATGTCATGTGTGGGGGTGGAACTTTGAGTTGTCATCTTACATGTAAAGTGGCATGGTTCCTATTTTTACAAGATATGTGTCCCACTTTGTATGAGTGAACTAAATTTATTATTTACAGTTAAATCATGTCTAATCATTAGTTAATAGTGACAAGAATTAAGATAGAAGAGGAATCAATTTTGGAAACTACAATTACAAGTGGAGTTGTGCATGTAGACCCTTTATATGTAATGTTACAATTTTCATGAATGCATGTATCTTACATTTTTAGTGTTGCATGTGGTAGGTTTAGTTTGCATGTCATAGGTAAGGAAATCTGAATGTCAATATTTAGCCTTACATGCATGTACTGAAGAGGATGATCATAAGTGATATTCTCAAGCATACCATTTTAGAATTAGTTGATTTTATGTATAGTAAAATCATGTATTGAAGTTTTGTATTTTGAATTTCTATTGAGATCATTTGTAGGTACCATTATACTATCTCTAAGATTGTAGTGTAATAATTTTGTTTACAGTAAATATATTAGGTTGTGATTTTGAAGTGGGGGTTTTCTCCTAAAATTGTTTTCCCCATTTAAATATGGTGTTATCTTTTATTTTTTATTTTTCATGTTTCTATAGTGATTCTATTTTTCAATTTCCTATATTGTACATCTTCTTCATAGTAATTGTTTAAAGGTTTTCAAAAATGAACATTATTTCCTTAGTAGATTGGTGTAGGAATTGTTTTTGCGTAGCTTGATTCCTTTTAGTTAGTATCAAAACCTAGCCAACTTTGGTCCCAATGTTAGGTAGAGTATTTTTTGAACTAATATTATTCGAGTTAAAGTTTCTTATATATTATTTTGTGACCTTTTTGTAGGAATGATATTGAAGGATAGAGATGAAAAATATTTCTAATGCTTTTGACCTAGCCTTGGGAACAAATGCATTAGAAGATGTGTGGTTAATAGAATCTAGTGCATATTTCCACATGACTTCACATTGGGGTTGGTTTGAAGTATGAATATCTTGATGGTAAGAAGGTGTACTTGGGTGATGAATCTCACCTAAAATTTCTTGGTTGTTGAAGACCCAAGGTTAGATTCTTAGATGGTAGAGTGAAGGGAATCGATGGTGTATTATGTATCTTATGTTTGGCATGAAACCTACTTTTAGTATGTAAGTTGAATGATGTAGGTATACAGGTTTGTTGGAAGAATTAATGTCTAGTTATGCAAACTTTGTGTTATCATTGATGTCACCATGTTGATTGAGTCGTCAGTTTAATCAAGTACTCTAAACTGATATGAAGAACTAGTTTAAAACCTTCGATGTTTTGGTCTGATATTTTGGTTTGCAATCCTCCTCTAGTGATCATCATTGCTTGTAGTTTTTGGAAATGGTTTATGAGTGTTGTAAGCTTGTGAGTTTAGAATCTTGTGTTCTCATGTGCTCATATGGCAAGTTGGCACTATTCTGTTGTTTACATTTTGTTATTAGGTCTATCCCTGACTGACCTAATGAATAACTAATGTTGTAATGGATTAAATTTTATATTGTGGATGTATGTGCTAATCCAAGCAAACATGATATAGCATGCTACATGGTTGAATTATTTTTGGAAAAGTTTTATACTAACTCATAGTCGACAGTTAGTCTTTTTGGTAAATAAAATTGCATCTAATTAGGCCAACCTAATTGATCCTTGCAGATGTATCAAATATATATATTGTATTTTTTTAAGATTGAAGTGTGTGGTGTAAGATGGAATGAATTTGAAGAAAATTGAATGTCAAGTATGATTCGAATGCGAAGTATGGTACGACTGTGAAGTGAAGTGCAAAAGAGATGAAGTATGTTAGGTCTGTTTATTGAGCATCAAAGGAACTAAATCTGCACTTGTTAGGTGTAACTTCATTAGTTCATGTTCTAGTTGTAAGCCATTTTGTTACTATACCTTTTGTAGGTAGTGAGCCTCTCATTTTCAAGATAGTGATTCCTCTTTGTAAGCACTAGGATTTTGTATCTAGCAGCGAGCCTCTTTTTGTATCTAGTTTTGGAACTATATTATATTGTGAGTTAATCCTCACCGTGGTTTTTCCTATTTTAGGTTTTACACGTAAAAATTCTGGTGTTCATGTGTTGTGTGGTTTCTTGTTCTGTTAATTTTTTTTTCATCTTTACTTTTATATGCATTGGAGAAATTGAATGGTGTTTGTTCAATAAGTTTAAGAAGATACCGATTCACCCCCCTCTCAGTATCTTGGGTATTCAACAATTGGTATCAAAGCTTGGTTCCTTTGAAGAAGGCTAATAGCTTGAGGAAGATCTTGTAGATTGAACAAATGGATGATAAAGAAGAGCTTTGGGCTACTCTTGAAGATCTTGACAAGGTTGAAAATGAAAAAAGAGATATGAAAGAAAATATTGATGAGGCAAATGAATGTATCCATAAATTGAAAGAGAAATTGAAGAAATTCATGGAAAGACATAGAGAAGTTAATGAACAATTAAAACAAGCAAATGAAGAGATTACTAGATTGAAGGTGCAAGTGGAGGAAAAGAAGAGAATTGAAGAATGTCTGAACACATTAGTACAAAACAAGTCTTGTGTATGCTCCAAGCTTGAACAAGAAGTGGTGAACTTGAAAGCAGATCTGGAGAAAGAAAAAATCTGTGAAGATAGTTTCAAGACAAGCTCCACCAAGCTTGATGAATTGACTACATGACAAAGAGCTTCTAAGAACAAAGGTGGTTTGGGAAATGAATTCGGTGAAAAATCTAACAATGTGCAGACCTCAAATCCATTGGACAATCAAAAGACTCAAGATAAAGGGAAGCAGAAAAGAAATCTAAGAAAAATTGTTAGAAGATTGCTTATTAGACAACCAAATGCTCAAAGTTACCCATCTTTCAATGGTGTTTTTTTATCATGCAATAAATTTGGTCATAGGGCAATTGAGTGCAGAAGTAGGATGAATTAGGTTTTTGGTTCCTTCTCTAGAAAATGTTTTGCATGCAATAAAATTGGGCATAGAGCTAGTGAATGCAAAACTCAGATGATGAATTGGTTTAATGGAGGTAGAATGAATCAATATTTTGTTGTATACTGCTATACTTGTAATGAGTTTGGCAACAAATAAAATCAGTGCAGATCAGGGGTTAATGGAGGACAAACAAATCAAAAAAATGTTATTTGCTACAATTGCAATAAATCTAGACATATTGCAAGAGCTTGCAAAAGTAAAAAGGGAAAGTAGTATGCTCCTATAAAGAAGAATGAACCTATGAAGAAAGTTGACAAGAATGAGGTTAAGCAAGAAATGAACAAGACATAAAAAGAAAGAAGATCCAGAGATGAATGATGTGTTTGTGCCCTCATTTGGTGCAGACAATTCCTCTGAGAATTAGACCTAGCATGGTCTTAGGGGGAGTATTAATAGAAAATTGTTTGAACCCCTTGGATATATGCCATGTCAGATGTTGGCATGATGATATTTTGTAAGGAATAAATATGCAGAGGTTATGCAAAATAAATCGAAAGAAAATATGAAGGCATGATCATTTTGGGAGAAAATTAGGGTTTCTCACTACAAGGAAAAAGTGTTTTCATTATATTTTTGAATCCTATCACATTTAATGACAATTAGGGCAGTGCAATGGTGTATAAAGTGAAATTCATAAGTCATTTTTGATCACTTGTGCAATTGAATAATTTGAAGAACGATTTGAAGAAATCTTTAAGTGATCCTGAAGCAATTTGGAATGATTCTAAGGCAATCTAGAGAAATCATTATCAATAATCAAGATTAAAAAATGGAAGTGTTTGAAATCATCTCTCTCTGTTTACAAAAAAAGGGGAAAAATAAGAAGTTTTGTTGAGCAAGAAAGATTTTGAAGAAGTTAAGTGTGACAATGGAATCTATTGATAGAGGATCGAGTGGAAATATTTCGCTAAGGCTAAAGGAGGTTGAGATGGAAGAATTTGATCATCGAAATATGAAGGAAATGAAACTAGGGTTGAAGACAAATGAATTGCAAAATGTAAAATGCTTGGGTATGGATTTATGGGGAGAATTTAATTGGTTTGCAGACAAAGAATACATCTTGCTCTTGCTAAGTCAATTCAAGGATGGAAAAATTATCCTGGACAAACCCTATCTGATCACGAAGGAGGCATTTGAATCTATTACTAGGTTGTGCAGTGTTGGTGACCTCCCTGGGAAGAAAATAGTGAAATGTAGAGATGTGGAGTCCTAAACTTACTAGCATCGACAAAGACCCCTGAGCTCTACTGATAAATACCATTGTTGATCCTACAGTATGGTATGTCGGCTACGACATCACTTATAAAATATTTCAGAAATTGTGAAGGTTATACTTCAACTATTGTTGTATATCTTGGACATAAAATGGTAAAGGAAAAAAATTAGTTTGATTTGTGTAGCCTAATTGTGGAAAACCTAATTGAGAATGTACGAATGTCTTTGGTTGAGGGTTATCCTTTCCGATTTGGATCACTGCTTATATTTTTGGTATTCTACTTTTTAAGTTCGCTACCGGCAAGAGATAATGCTGAGTGGGAATCTGGCATCCCTATCGCAAAGCAAGTTTACAGGTATTTGGAATGTATGGAGCATAAATAAAGTGCATGAAAAGTCTATTTCTTATCCTTATAGAAGGATCTATGCTTCAGTGTGATAGTATTTGGTGCTATGCCTAGCAGTCAGTTTGAGGAGGGTTCATCCTTTGGTAAGAAGGAATTGGAACTTGTTATTGGTGGTTCCCCTCTGGAATCTAAAAGGAGAAGAGTTATCATAGAATATGCCATCCCTATCTCAAAAGAAAAGGAGAATGAAGAAGAGTTCCTGCTTGGATTTGAATCTTTCAATCTAGATGATATTCGGATGATGTTACAAAAAGGTGACATGAAGAAGGTTGGTGAAATTTGGTGTCTCTACCCTCTGATGGATGGGCTTAAAATAGATGATGCTTTGGTTGAGTATCTACTCAAGAAGGGTATTCATATTTCAAATGTTTTTGACTCATTACTAGATAATATAGTAGAATTTTTTGAAGAAAGAATGTTGTTGGAAGGACCTAAAGGACATAAGTTCGAAGCTATGGTTGAGAGACGATGTGTAAAAGCTAAAAAAATATATCCAAACACATTGGTGAGAAAAGAGAATGCATTAAGGATATTTCTGACATCTACAAGTATTGTCTTCAGTGGCTTACAACTGTTGATAATTTTAGAAGCTGAATTGAAGCCATTGAAACTTAGATGAATAGTATTGGAAATATTTTTTATTTCTTCAAAGACAAAAAAGGAAAAAAGAGAATAAGAGTTAGAGAGTTGCAAGTGAAGTTGTTGGCTATTCAGAGACAGAGGGAAGATGTAGTTAGAACTTTCTGGTTGGTCAAAGAAATTGTTGAGGTCAGGATGGATCATCTCTCTAGAATACTTTCTAATGTAAAAGATTGTGAACGACAGTGCCTGTCTCCGGACTAGTCATCTTCATTTACAATGTTGAATTTGTTGGATAGCATGTGTACCATAATGGATTCTATAGTGCTAGCTTGGAAGAGGATTCTTCCAACTATGAGAGAGAGGTACAAGAAAAAAAGTCAGGTGAAAAGTGTTATTTTTACTTGAGTTTCTGGATGTTCAAATTTTGGCCCTTTTTCCTTTGATGGAAAAAAGAGGGAGTTTTGGAGTTTGCAGCTTTGAAGTTAGAGTTTGTTTGTTTGAAATGGGGAGTTAGAATTTATTTGTCACCATGTGCATACATTTACATCCTATTTTTGGTCGCCCTTTGTCCTTGATGTCAAAAGGGGAGAGATTATCATGTGAAGGGAAAAGAATGAAGAATTGTGTGGAGGGTTATACATTATTTTGGCAAGTTTTTCCATCAATGAAAAAGGGGGAGATTTTTGAAAGAATGAAGAAGGGTATGTGCAGGATCATCATGGAAAAAATAGGCCCTTAAGTGGCAAAGAATTTAGAAAAATCAGAGCTACGAAACTTGATGTAAAAATTTGAATAAGCTATCTATATTATTTTAAAAATATGTAAGAATAGAATTTGTAGAAAATTGAATTTAGTTTCTTAACTACTAGCTTTATTTTAAAAAACAAAAATCTATTTGGTGAAAATTTGAAATTTCAATGCAATAATACTTAAATTTCATGAAAAAATAAGTAGTTGTTTGTTTGACGGCCCTAACCACAGTAAAATGATAAATTTTTTTTAAAGATTTTAGATATAAGTAGAGGAATCATGTCTTGATGTGATGCATATTTTTTTTTAATTTTTATCCAAGTAAATAATTAATTATGATTTTTTTATTAAAACTATAAAAAATTATAAAAACTTGTATTTTTGACCACCTTAACTTGGTCAAAACTTCATGAATTTTTTTTTTTTCTTTTTTAATCCTATAGTATGTGAAGCATATAATGTGACACATGTTTTGGATTTAAAAAATGTGATATCGTTTGAAAGCTATAGATGTTTTTCAATCATCCTATCAATCAAGACTTTAGTCATAATTCCAATAGAAAATGAATAAAATTATTTATTAAATTCAAAGTAAAGCATAATTTATATTGGTGGAAAGTTGACAATCTCCTTTAAAAATCCTTTTCATTTCATTAATTTTGGGTTAAAAAAAGTCATCTGCCAAATACCCTGCACATACCCATCATATCGCCACTTTTTGGCCCATCATGATCCTGCACATACCTAGAAGAATGTCTAGTTTTGTAGACTTTGTGTTGTTATTGATGTCACCATGTTGATTGAGTCATCAGTTTGATCCTGTCGACATGTGAAATTAACATTATTGATTAAACACCATAGTTGATCATTTTCTTCTCAATTAATTAATCAATCTCCTAAAGTCTCCTGATTTAATTAAATCACATGTATTTAATTAAATAACTAATATTCATTTTCCTTTCATTTGATTTAAAACAAATCAAAAAATGCAAATCAAATGTCACACCACCCATCACTAGCTTAATTAGTCAAATCTATGATTAATGCTAAGACTAACCTATGTCCCATCCACTTGCACAATAAATCATTTAATTTGATTTATTAAAAATGCCTATTTTACTCACAAGGCCTATTCCCAAGGAATATGCCCTCATTAACTCCCCTTGTTTGACTTTTTTTTTCAAAAAAAATTCCCCCCAAATCCCTCAACTACATGCATTTAATGCCATTTTCAAAATTCAAATGGGAACATTGGCCAAAACTTGCACAATCATGGGCCAATCACATTGTGACAAGTGGCTCTCTCCTATTTGATGGGGATTAGTCCCACATTCTTCAATTTGGCCTCTCCTCTCTTCAAGCTCAACTATAAATTCAAGGCTCCTATCCTTCAAAAACACAACACACTTTCATGCAAAGTTACTCTCTACATGTGAAAACTAATTTTGTCCACAATTACATACATTTGCATTATCACTATCGTCTTGGCAATCTTGCTTATCAGGGATTGGGAAAGGGTTGCTTACTACACAACAAAGTGGCACCAATCCACTATGGAATAAAGTTTGGTCATGTTTTCATATGTTTCATTTAGCTATCTTTGTTCTATTCATCTAGTTTGCATATTTTAAATATGATTGAATATTTTATAGGGATGTTTGAGTTTGCTGATTTAAACTGACTTGTGCTAACAACGTGAACTGATTTAAGTCTCTTATGCAGATTTTGACATCCATAGATCTACTACTCTGAACTGGTATGAAGAACCAGTTTAAATCCTCTAGTGATCATCGTTGCTTGCAGTTTTGGGAAATGGTTTATGAATGTTAGAAGCTTGTGATTTTAGAATCTTATGTGCTCATGTACTTGTATGGTAAGTTGGCACTATTATGTTGATTTCCTTTTGTTATTAGGTCTATCCCTGACCAACCTAATGAATAACTGATAATGTAATGGATTAGATTTTGTATTGCGAATGTATGTGTGAATCCAAGTTGACATAATATAGCATGCTACACGATTGAATTATTTTTGGATAAGTTTTGTACTAAATCAGAGCCAATAGTTAGTCTTTTTGGTAAATAAGATTGCATCGAATTATGTTGACCTAATTGATGCTTGTGGATGTATCAAATATATATATCTTGGATTGTTTTGAGATTGAAGTGTGTGGTGTAAGATGGAATGAATATCAAGTGAATTGAATGTGAAATATGATTTGAATGTGAAGTATAGTGTGACTATGAAGCGAAGTGTGTGAAAATGATGAATTATGTTAGGTCTATTTATTAAGCATCAAAGGAATTGAATCTACACTTGTTAGGTGTAACTTCATTAGTTCATGTTCTAGTTCTAAGCCATTTTGTTACTATATCTTTTGTAGGCAGTGAGCCTCTCATTTTGGATAGTGAGACCGCTTTGAAAGAAGTGAGATTTTGTATTTGGTAGTGAGCCTCTTTTTGTATCTGGTTTTGGAACTACATTATATTGTGAGTTAATCCTCACCATGGTTTTTCCCATTCTGAGTTTTCCACATAAAAATTTGGGTGTTCATGTGTTGTGTGGTTTCTTGTTCTGTTAATGATTTTTCTCATCTTTTCTATTATATGCATTGGAGAAATTTAATGGTGTTTGTTCAATAAGTTTAAGAAGATACTAATTCACCCCCCCCCCCCTCTCAGTATCTTGGGTATTTGACAACAAAGTTGTCATCTTGAGTGGAGGATGCAAGATGATAAGATGAGATACATGGTACTTGCTAAGGGTGTTTGAAAAGGAACTTTTTTTTAAGATGTATGCATAGTTCAAATCCATAGTTCTTTTGAAAATTCAAATAAAACAACTTTAAAGTCTTCAAGCTCACAATTGGAACCAATAATAAAGCTAAATATTGTATCTAATTTTGATGGTCATACTTTCTTAGTACCTAAGGGTGCTTATGATTTATAGATAAAACTTTTTCCTAAGAAGACAATGCTTTGGCACCAAAGAAATGGCCATATTGGTGAAAAGGGTCTCAAATCCTCGAAAAATATATACCTCATTGAGGGTTTAGATGATTTTAACCTTCAATTTTATATTTGTAAACATTATGTATATGTAGGAATGATTGTTATATTTTTTGATAGTCAAAGTGCTATATATTTAGTGAAGAATCTTACCTTCCACGTGACGAAAAAACACATTGATGTCTAGTCACATTTTTTTGATGACATGCTTGAGGATAGGAAGGTGAATTTGGAGAAATTTGAAACTTTGGTGAATGTTATAAATGCATTGAAAAATCTTGTGAGAACCCATAGGTTTAGATGGTTTTTGAAGTCTATGGGCCTCATAGCCCCTAGTAGTTGAAATCTTGTTGTTTCTATTTGTAAGTGTGAATAAGTAAACAGTAAAATAACACTTCTTAACGAAACATTATATCAAGATTTAACAACAATTAACTAATTTAAAGCACAAAAAAACTTGAAAGTGTCTCATTGTTTCCTATCTCCAAATATTTATTAAATCACAGAGGGCTCTCAGATTTTATAAGCTTTGTGACTCTTAAAATGCCAACCTAGAGAATGGAAGGATGCTAGATGCAATGATGAAATCCTATATGATACTATCTAAATGTTGAAGGAATCTACTATAATCTAAACTGACATGAAATTGTGATGGAAGCTACAATAAAACTACTATGCAGCTGTGATATGAATTCTACTGATGCTTGATGCTCTCTTGCAAAGTAAGTTTGCTCAAAGATCGGATCCATTCTTTGTTGTACAGGGTTGTATTTATAGATTTCCCGATAGCACATTTGCACAGGGAAAGCAAAGTAGAGGCTTGGATTCAATCTGGAGGATTTAAGGGTGAGAGATGGAGAAGCTTGAGTTGATCATGGGAATGGTTCCTCCCCATGAAAACATTTAGTCAGTTGATAGGAAGAATTGATGGAAGAGGACGAAGGAGTTGCTTGGAAATTTATTTCCAATTTGTCTCCAAATTTTCTCGTGAAGATTGAGTCAATTAATTTCAACATAAATTAGACATATAATATCTAATTTGATTTGTGCAAATTTTGATTAAAAATAGGAAATAGCTATAGAATGAATTTCCATTGAATATTTGGATTTATTCAATTTAGGCAAGAAGATAATTAATTTAATAAAACAAACTATAGAAGTCTATTTATTAATTAAATAAATATGGAGGAAGTGTGATAATTCAATAAAACAAAGTCAGAAACTTGTTTATTTAATTTAGATGATGATGTGATTAAGATAATAGAAGAATTTAATAATGATAATTAAATAATTTTTTTTATTTAATTAAGAAGAAATAATGTAATAAAGATAGAAGAAATAAAAGGTGAACTATATAAATAAATATTTATATTTATTTAATAATAAAAGAATAAAAGGTTAATTAATCAAATAATTTGTATTTAATTAATTAAATTGTCCAAACCATTTTCAGGTGTATACATTTTGCCCCTCTTTGAAATGATGTGTTTACACATTGCTTCAAAGAAAAATTTGTTGTTGCTGCTAGTATCGACGAAAAAAATTCAGTATGCCCCATACATGCCCCAAACATTGATTTTTAGGTGATTGATGATAATATGCCCCCGTGGGAGATAAATTTATGATTTTTTTATTTTTTTTATTTTTCATAAATTTTCAAAAAAAATTATGATTTTTCGATGATTTGATGAAGTTTTGATGGTAAAATAATTTATCTCTCGATAATGATGAAGAAATTTTTCCCCTTAGATGAATTTCAATTAATCTCCCAATAAAATTAATTAAAATTTAAAAAAATCCCACAAAATTCCACCTTTAAGAACCTAATAAAAGGTCATTTTCATACTCATTTGTGCATTTGACTTTTGAAAAATTTGTGAGAGAGACATATTTGATCCACTTGAAGCAAATGTTGATTCCTTACCACAACCACCGGTTTGAGTGTGTGCGATGTCACTAGTGCCTGAATTCTTACGGAGCTCCGGTACATACCCATAATCCTTGTATTTTGTGCAATTTCATCTTTCATGCATTTTTCCATATTTTTAATTTTTCATAGTTTTAGTGCTTCAAGTATGCACTCTGGTGTAGCACTCCTAGGGTTTGTTTTAGCACTTCGGTGAATTAGCGCTTTCATTAGATATTTTAGTGCTTTGGTACGCTAGTTTAGCGCTTCGAAAACAATAGCACTATGATAGGATAAATTAGCACTTCGATCATTTAAATTAGTTCTTAGAGGGTTTTAGTGCTTCAAACTATTGTTTCGGTGCTTTGACCTTCCAAAATAGCTCTTTGATTAATGTGGTGTTTTGATAGTCTGTTATAGCGCTTTCGAGCAATAAAATGGTGTTGTTGATATTTAGCGCTTTGAATGCCTGTTTTAGCACTTATGACTGATGAAATGGCACTTCTTAAACTTTAGTGCCTTGAATGCCTATTTTAGCACATCTAAATCAATGTTGATAAATTTTTCAAATTTTTTCTTGTTTTGATCGATTTTGGTCATGTCATCTATTTGGTTTGATATGATGTTGATGATTTAATAACCTTGATGATTTTCAACCATATGATGATTGATTCTAATGATTGATAGACAAGAATTATCCTCAGGATAGGCGAGGAATAATCTTAACTGTGATGAACCTCATGATAGGTGAGGTTTATTTTGATAAATCGATCTCATGTTAGGTGAAGTACAGTTTAAGATTGATAATGATGACCTCGTGATAAGTGAGGTTTGATGATGCTTGCTCACGAATTTTGATCAAAATTTTCACCAAGAGCTAATTAGATTTGATAGGATAATTGATATGTGATAATTTGACAAAGTGTATTGATTCTAAACTTTTCATGATGATAGGAGCTCTTGTATAACCTCAAGACTTGAGAGTGTTTCCAATGGACATTTGGCTTTATTCCACAACTTACACTGGATGAGACACAAATTATTGTTTAGTGTGGACTTGCTTCTCTTCTCGGCATGCCCCAAAGTAGGATTAATCAAGTTCTCCTCACAACATTAGCTGAGCAGTGGCACAATGACCATAATACCTTCCACCTACACACTGCTGACATGGTAGTTACTCCAGAGGACGTATGGTGGATTTTACAGATATTGTTTGTTGGAAAGATTGTAGCATATGATTCATAGGAGGCTGGTGGGATAGATTCTCTCTGTCGAATTTTTCAAGACGATCACATTGAAAGATTGTGGATTCAGTGGCGTACAATGGCTGATGCTTATGCTACTTTTCCGGCAGTGCTTGTTGGATTTATTGGAGGTTTCCTTTGTCCTGATCGTAGGTCAAAGGGATTAATTATTGGTTGGGGCCGCATACTTGAGAGCATGGTCGTGCATGGGACTAGAATGCTTGGGGGATGTGCACGCTGGCACATCTCTATCATGATTTACATTCAACTGTATATTTGAGAGGGCATAGCCTATCAGCAAGAGTCACCTTGCTTCAAGTTTGGGCATGGGAGCATATTGTTGTCACACGACCATTGCCAGTTCATGATTGACCTATTACTAGGCCATATGTTTTGAGATATAGAAGTCGACTTACCCAAGCCAAGATGGGTAAATTGGAGTATTGGAGGCGTGTTTTGGATGATTTAGAGGTAATGACATGGTACCCCTATTTGGATTGTGATCATTCAGATGAGGATGATGCAGAGATAGGTTACCTTTGTGACTCTATGTATTTGATTGGTCGGACCCACTTTGTATTTGAGAGATTCCTACTACAGAGGGTCTATAGATAGTATGGGATTGTTTATTGCATGCGCCAAGGCATTGCACATTATTCCCAATGTCTAAGTGATACAATAGATTGGGGGCCATCTCTATCTTATTATACCATAGTAGAAGGATACCGTGCCATACAACCTTTACCTTGGGACATGCACTGTGATATTGTAGAGGCACCAATGACTACACAAGATGCACAGTACCTCGCATTACATCCATGCCCTTAGATTACCATTCCTGATGAGCCAACCCCACTACCCGTAGAGGAGGATGTTGTTGTTTCCCTTGGTTGATGATGGAGGCGAGAGTATTATGTTGTGGAGGAGCCAACTATAGCTATTGAGGGAGAGGAGAATAGGAGGGTAGTTGTGAGCATAGTGAGGAGAGTAGCAACGATGAGAGCAATAGTGATGAGAGCAGTAGTTATGATGAGGATGATGGAGGGGAAAATGGAAAAGGGGTTGTGGCTGGTAGTACAGGTCCATCCACTAGTATGTCTCATAAGAGGCAAGCAATGGAGATATCTTGCTTAGAGCATCAGACACAGACTGCCACCCTTTAGGTACAAATTCAGACTTCGCAGGGGCATCTTGTGCAGGCTCAGGGTTTACTTATGCAGACTTAGACGCAACTACGAACAAAGGCACAAACTCATGCACAGGCCTTGGCACAAGTACATGGACAGTTGGCAGTTGCAGAGATGTAGATTGCCACACTAACAACAAAGAGGGATAGTGTCAAGCAGATTGCAGAGAGGGAACAAGCGACTGTCGAGACTTTATAGTGGATTGTAGATGGTACCACTATTGGCGATTATATGAGGGATTTTCTCCGTGTCAATCGAGAGGTAGATTTTTACAAAGGTCATTATCATGATGTCGTTCCTTCTGAGTTGAGAGTGATTTATGCCCCTTCACGGTCAGGCAGGACACATACTAGGATGGTTAGTGAGGGTGTGATGCAACCTCCATGGAGAGATCCGAGAGATCCTGGTGCTTATAATGGGGTAGGTACTAGTCCTAAGATACCTGGGCCATCTGGTAGAAATAGATCCTAGGTGCCTGATATGATTCTATGATATTTTTGAGACATGATGTATACTTTGATTCAACCAATTTTTATGATAGATCTCTTTTATTTCAGACTTCATTGTATACTTGACATTGATGATTTTTATGATATGCAACAGATTTTTATTGATCTATGATGGTTCTATTATAATTCTATGATGGATGCATTTACTTTCAATGTTTTGTATGCCATATGATGATTCTAATTATGATGTCATAAATGCAGTTTATATGATGATGATATGCTTATGATGTATGATGTTCTAATTATGATGTGCATAATGATGATATGTGGATTTTATATGGATGTATGATGTAATTATATATGTGATTTATGAATATGACATGTTTTAATGATATATGATATGCGATGTAAATGGGATGTATATATATTTTTTATTTTAGTGTAAATCCAAACACATGATGTAAGAAATGGATGAAAATGATGTGTTGAGATGATATGATAGATGGAAGTGTAATGATATGATGTAATAAGTGGATAAAATGATACATGATATGTTGAATGAATGCATGATATGTGATATGATTGGTGGATGAATGAAAATGTGATGATATAAATTTATTTTTGAGATTTTCTTATGCAATGTTTATGTGATATGATATGATATGAATGCAAAATTTATTTGATTCAAATCTACGAATGATGAAATGATTATTAAATTCTTTTCTAATGTATTCAAACTACAAATGATGATGCAACTATATGACCATGATGATGTTTTAGTTAATGTCAAGTATACTCAATCTTTTAATAGAAAAGATTATCATCAATTTGAATCCTTTATGAGCCTTTGTAACAAACCCTCTACAGATGCAAAAACTATTATGAATGTAATCTAATTTAATCATGCAGATCTACATGCAAAAATTGGCATTTTAACAGTACTTTTGTGCTTTGTATCATCATAGAGCTTTAAAAATGTTGAAAGTGAGTATAAGCATCAATGGTATATTTTAGACCATGATGACCTAAATACTACTTCCATTATTTTTTATATTGCAAGTGAACACAAGTATCTAGGTATAATTAAACCAAGATGACCTGAGCATTTATTGCATTAATAGACAAAGATCAATTATTTTAGTGTGTGAATTTTGAATTCCATCCGTGATACATTCGTAGAAAACATCCCATGACAATTCACACATTAAATAATTATTTCATGAACAATGGACAAATGAAATTACCATTCTTCTTCCTAGCTTCTCTAGTTTATTACATCATTGAGTTACTCCAAAGAAATGATAACAAATAATCAGAAATACAACATATCCAACTTTTACTTAAAGTGTTTCAATCATTATTCAAATTAGATCATCCATCCTGATTTTATGATGTTTTTGTGATTTTCTAAGATTTTGGACTGAACCTAACCTAATGGCCTCTCCTAGGGGCCTTGGGGGCTGATCAAAGATTAGGCTTGCCTACGTTATACACATAGAGACCACGTAGTTTGATTGACATAGACTCATGTTTTTGTTTTGAATTTTTGAGATAGAATTTTTTGACTTGTTTTTTTTTTGGATTTTCTAATGTGATATAGATGTTCGAAGTTTTTCTGATGGTGATTGATGTTCCATGTTGGGTTTTGTTTCGATCATTGTTTTTTTTGCATTTTCCTATGCTCATTTTCTTTATTTCCCCCAATGATGTGTGGATGTAGCCTTTAAGCTAGGGTGAGACATGACTATTTGAAATGATATGATAATGGATGCAAAAAATGATGGTGAAAGTAATGACCATGACATGTACCCCAATAGATGGAAAAAGTTGGTTAAATCACAAGTAGTGCCTGTTTCTAGGTTTTCACTATATTTTTTTATTGCACTTTTTCATATTTTTATGATCTCTTTCGCATTCTCTTTTCTTTTTCCTTTTTTTTGTATTTTTTTGCATTTTGTATTTTGTATTTTTTTCATTACCAAGATGCTTGCTTGCCAGGTTTTCATCAAGGAAACCATTTTTTAGAAGTTTGAAACGTGCACTAGGTGATTTAGGTGTAGTATCTTCTGAGATGGATACTATTGAGAGGTTCATCAAAAAAATCCCCTTCAGGTGTTGATAGTTGATAAGCGCCTAATCCATAAACTGATATGATGACAAAGGGACCTAGCCAATAAGGTTCAAACTTCCCTTTCTTTTCTCCATCCTACTGATTTTTAGGGTTCTCTTTTAGGACCAAATCACCAACCTGAAAAACTCTAGACTTTACCCTATGATTGTAGCTCCTTGACATTCTCTGTTTGTATGTCATTAGATGATTGACAACTTGTTGACTATAGGCATCTGATAGTTCTAGTTCTTGAAGCCTAGATACTCTATAGTCCTCATCTGAAATGATTCCTTTTAGTGACACATAAAGTGATGAAATCTTTACCTCAATGGGTAATATGGCCTCCAATCCATATACCAAGGCATATGGTTTAGCTCTCGTTGGTGTTCTGATGCTGGTTATGTAGGCCCATAGTGCAGGATTAAGTTGAACATTCCAATCATGTCCAACATCGTTAACCATTTTCTTCAGTATTTTTGAATTGTCTTGTTAGAGGCCTTTGCTTGGCCATTTCCCTAAGGATAATATGGTGTTGAGAAACGATGTTGTATATGAAATTTTTAACACAATTCCTGGACATCCTAGTTTTTAAATGGTCATCCATTAACAATGATAATGGATTGTGGTATGCCATACCGATAGATTATGTAGTTCAATATGAATGATAAGATCTTTTTTCTAGTGATAGTTGTGAGAGGAACTACTTCTATCCATTTTGTAAAGTATTATGCCATTGTGATTATGAACTTGTGTCCATTGGATGAAGATGGATTTATCTTTCCTACCAAGTCCAGTCGCCATTGAAAAAAGGGCCATGTTGATGTGAATGGGTGTAATTCTTGAGCTGGTGTGTGGATCAGATTACTATGAATCTGACACTTTTGTCACTTCTTGAAAATTTGATAAGACTCCTCCATACTTGGCCAATAATACCCTAAATAGAGGAGTTTCTTTGCTAGAGTTATACCACTTGAATGAGTTCTACAAATACCTTCATGAAGCTCATGTAAGGTTGTCTTAGATTCATTGTGTTCTAAACATCAGAGAAGAGTACCATCTAGACCTTGATGATAAAGTATGTTGGTGATTAAAGTATGTTAGGCGGATTGGTGGATGAAGTTACGTTTTTGGTTTCTTGAAAGATCATGGGGAAGGATGTTGTCTTTTAGGTATGCATAGGTTTTTTCATAGGTGGAAGATTCAACAGTATCTAAATGGTATATGGTTTGGGATTTTGAACTACTATAAGAAGGATTAGATACTTGTTCTACCATAAAATTGTAATGACCGCATTTCTTTGGTAATTGTAAAAGAGAAGCAATTATCACCATAGCATCTATTGCTTTATTTTTTGTACTTGGAATTTTTTCAAATTTGATATTGACAAAGTATTAATTGAGATCATCTATCAATTTCTTATAGGGAATCAAATTCTCATCTTTCGTTTGATACTCATCATTGATTTGATAAATGACTAGTTGAGAATCCCCATATACTTGTAACTTTGTGATTTTCCATTCAATTGTCACTTTGACTCCAATGATTAATGCCTCATACTCTACCACATTATTGGTACATTGAAACATTAGTCTATAATATTTTGGGATGGTGTGTCCCTGGGGTGTAATGAATACAATTCCCACACCAAATCCTCCTTGTGTATATGATCCATCAAAGTAAAGTGTCCATTATTGTGTTGTTACTATAAGAATGTCTGCATCAGGAAACTCTATTGTCATAGGACGATCATCAGTTAAAGGAGATTTGGCTAATTTTTTGGCGATCACTTGACCTTTGATGGCTCTTCTTTCCACATACTGAATATCAAACTCACTTAAAAGCATGACCCATTTGGCCATTCTATTTTTTAAAGCAGCCTTACTGAGGAGATATTTTAATGGGTTGATTATTCTATGAGCCTGATTGTGTGAGTCAACATGTAATGCGACAACTACTCAGTAGAAAATACCACTGCCAAACAAGATTTCTCAATGAAGGTATAATTTAGTTCATAGCCATTCAAAGTTATGCTAATGTAGTAAATGGCTTGTTCCCTTCCTTCATAATCTTCTTGTGCCAATGTTGCTCCTGAAGAAATATATGTTGTTGCAATGTATAGTATTAAAGGTTTTCCTTCTATAGGTGGCATGAGAGTAGGTGGTGAAATTAGATATTTCTTTATTTGGTTGAAAGTTGTCTCACACCCTTGATCCCATTTGAATACAACATTCTTATGTAATAGATGATTAAATGGGTAACTTTTTTCTACCAATTGGGAGATAAATCTCTTGATTGATTGTATCCTTCCCTATAGTGACCTTAGTTGACTGATGTTTCTAGGTGGTGGCATTTCTATTATTTCCCTTACCTTTGTTGGATCTACTTCAATACCTTTTTCTGAGACTACATCCTAATATTTTTTTTGATGTAACCCAAAGACACATTTCTTAGGGTTTAGTCTGACATTGAACTTTTCTAGCCATGTGAAAAAATTTCCTAGTATATCCAAATGTCCTTCTCTAGAATAATATTTAGCTAGAATGTCATCCATGTAATCCTCCATAAAGGTATGCATCATATCATGCAAGATAGTGGTCATTTATCTTTGATAAGTTGCCCCTACATTTTTCGACCTGAAGGGCATGACATTCCAATAAAAGGTTCCCCATGGACATGTGAATGTAGTTTTCTCCTGATCTTCTAGTGCTATCTTGATTTGGTTGTAACTAGAGAAACCATCCATTATTGACAACATGGCATGCCTTGTTGTTAAGTCTACGATGATGTTAATATTAGGCAAGGGGAAATCATCCTTGGGGCATGTCTCATTTAGATCCCTGAAATCTATACATATCTTGATACTATTATCTAGCTTTGATAAAGGTACAATATTTGATATACATTTGGCATAATCAATAGACCTAATGAATCCTACATCCAATAACTTCTTTAGCTCAGCCTTTACCATTAGTGTGATGTGTGGATGCATCTTTCTCAATTTTGGTTTTACAAGTTTGATTCCAGTAAGAAAAGAAAAATGATGCATTAAAAAATTTGGGTCTAAACCTGGAATATCGAAGTATGACCAAGCAAAGTTAATGTTTCTTTCTTCAAAGAATTTGATAAATTTAGGTCTTTCTTGTTCTGTTATAAATTCTGCCAGATGTAAAATATTTTCTCTTTCTTATGTGCCAATGTTTACAAACTGTGTAGGTTCCACCATAACTGATGATCTTTCATGATAATGTTCTATAAGGGTGTCAAATCTCCCATCTTTTAGTGCCTCAAAGAGGTTTTCACCGTCTGATGTGTTCTTTATTTTTTATTTTTCAATATCTAATGCTGCCATAGAATAGTTTTCACCATTAGATCCATTATTCTTGTTTTGATTTTTGCAACTGGAAGATTTGACACCCTCCTATCAAATCGCATTGTTCTAATACTTATGGATAGAACTTGTATCAGGTTCGTCACAACAAAGTAAATTTATGATAGCATCATCATTTGCAAATATGGGTACATTTATAGGTTCAATGGGTTCCTAGTCGATAAGTTCAGGATGGACTAAGGGTAGGAAGTCATCGGATTGACTTGGGTCAATGGTAGTAAGGTTTCAAACATTTATGTTAGTAGAGTTGTTATTAGGGATGTCGAGGTTGATGATTTTACTTTCCTCGAGATTATCTAGTTCACTCGATGTCTATTCATCGTCACTTGAGTCATCGATATGTTGTGATTCTAATTCAAGTGGTCTAGACCCGGAGCTTTGTCCTCCTCATGTGTAGGTGCATATTGTTTTATGAAATCAATTTGGACATTTGTGTAAGATATATCAGAATAAAGATCCCATTCATATTCATTAGAATCTGTTTCTGAGCTATCTCTTACCTGAAGGATTCTTTCAACTGCCTTCTTTTTCATTTCTTGTTTTTCTTCTACTAAGTAACCCAGTAATGTCTTATCTTTTTAATAAGAATTAAGAGGCTGAATAGGTTCTACGATGCCTTCTTTCCTTTTTCAAATAGGTCCCTGTCCTTCATAACCCATTTTTTTATAAAATAGCCTTTCCTTTGTCATACTTATCTTTCTTGATGTTGATGTTTGTTGATGTCGATGTTTCTTCATCTTTGTACAATGAATCGAGGATAGCTTTGTCTTCTAATTCATCCTCTATAGTATCAGCTTTCACAAATCTTTCCTCTAGAACCATGACATCTTGTGATGGTTTTCGTTTAATCATTGATTGTTGTCCATATGACTTTGGAGATGGCATCAATTGTGAAAGATTAAGATCCTGCTCAATAGAATATTGGCCCATGTCCTTGTCTATTAGATGGACCTTTTCTTGGAATTTATGTGATAGAGAATTTAGGGGATCCTTATTGTGTGTTAATGTAGTTCCAACAACACTTGTATCTTTTAATTTATCCTTTTTCTCAACCCACTTGGATGTAATATTTGGATGTTTTTCTTCATTTGATGAATTTGAAATGCATGCTTCCCTATTGTGAGGCACAAAGGTGTCTTGAGAAATTTTGAGTGTGTCACAATGTTGAGGATTGTTATAATTTGTTGATATAGTCGCCTCTTGTCCATTAACTATAATTTTCAAACATTGGTGATAGGTCGAAGGTACTGTCTACATTTCATGAATCCACAAATTTCCTAAGAGTATATTGTAGGTTAACTCTTTTTCCAGTACTTGGCATGCTATATTTTTCATCATTCTAGTCCCACTTGAATGGGCAACACAATCAGTCCTTTAGAAGATCTCTCTTCCTCATCATAAGCCTTTATTGTTATTTTTCTTCAGGCATCAATAACATTTTTTGAATAACCTAGTGCATGGATTAACTTTAAAGTACAAATGTTCAAAATAGCTCCCCCATATACTAGGACTCTTTTAACATGATGATTGTGGATCAAGAATTCAATATGGAGGGCGGTGTTATCTGGATGATTAAGTGAGACATCATCCTGTTTAGAGAATGATAGATAGTGTGGCATGGTCAAATTGCCCACCATAGCCTAGAATTGACAAACATCTAGGTTGTTGGGTACCGTGGTGGAAACAAGTGCTTCTTCTAAAACTTCCTTAAGTGATGGTGATAGTTTAAAGAATTCAAGTATTGATATTTGCACTAGTATCATCTGAAGTTGGTCGACAATGTTGTATTGACTTGGAGGTGGAATTGTGTTTTTAGGCACAACTCCCTTTAAAATTACCTTGGATTGCCCCCTTGTCATTACATTAATCGGTTAATAGTCTTGTCTTTCTCAATTTTTAAAATATTTATCTAATTGCCTGATATTTGTATGCTCGGGATTAGATCTAGTTGTATAATTTAATTGGTTTTTTTGCTATCCATGTGATTACTATTGATAGTACCACTTTCTACTTCGGAAAAAAAGAATATCATGCTATCATAAACGTGATTGACATGTTTACCTTTATTATTTGTAGAAGATGACACTCCCTTGTCATAATTTGGTAAAGGATATTTAAGGGCTGTATGATCATTGTTGTTTTGATGTCCCTCTATGTATACCTTGTTGTTTTGAATCAGATCTTGAACTATATGTTTTAATTCCATGCAATCATTTTTCTTGTGTCCCTTATTGTTGTGGAAGTTACAATAATCTACGTCATTCAACCATGGTGGTTTGAATTTTGGATCCAAAAATCATGCTTCTTGTGTAGTTATAAGACCACTTGCAACAAGTTCCCTCATTGTTGATTCCAGTGTTTAGCCTAATCGTGTGAATCTATGATGGTTTGATGATTTTTGATATGTTTGTGGTTTTGAGTCTCCATTGTTTTGATTGATATTTGAATTGGTGTTTTGATCACTATTTTGGTTTGTCTTTGCACTAGAGGTTGTCAAGTTAAAAACTAACTTTGCATTTTGTAAATCATTTGTTGTTTCATTGATCCCAATATTTTTGTTCTTTTGCTAGAATTTAGGTTTGTCATTGTTGGTGTATTGATTTGAGGAGTTGGTTTTGTTTGATTTTTCATTGTAGTGTTTGATCACCCCTCGTTTGACCAGAGGTTCTTCAATTTTAAGGCCATTTTCAATCACCTTTTCAAATGTTGGAGGACATTGTAATTTGAGCCTATAGCTCATCTCATCAATAAAATTATCTATGAATAACTCCATTTTTCCTTCCTCAGGTATGGAGCGAGGATACCTAGCAAATAGTCTTCGCCATCGTTGGAAAAAGGAAAAGAATGTCTCACGTTTGTTTTGCTTCATGTTATAGAGATCCTTTATTGTGACGTCATGTTGGATGTTAAAAGAATATTGTGATATGAACCTATTGACGAGCTCTTCAAAGTTTCATATTCCTAGTTGTAGTTTGGAAAACGATTCTATACATTGACCTCCTAAGCTTCTTGGGAATAACCTTATTAGGTAAGTTTCTTCTTGCACAAATTCTACGCTCATGGTCTTGAATTCCCTTATATGGTCGATTAGATCTATCTTATCATTGTATTTGTCATATTTTGGGAATTCACAATATCTAGGGAAATGTATCATATCTATTGTTGGGTCAAAAGGATAAGGACAAATGTCTTGTAATGCATACCTTTTCAAATTTCCCTTTGTCATGTCCTATGGTTTTTGTTGTAAGTTTTTCATTTGACTTGTTAGGACAACAACCAGATCTACATTTTGTGTGTTTTGTGGTATTTTGGTTTCATTCGTTCTAGGTGCTTCTTTTAAGTGATCAACATCAATATCTTTGGGAAGTTTGGCACCTGATTCAGCTAGTATTAGGAGATATTTTTCCATGTCTTTCTCTAAGATATTTTCCATAAATTTATGGAATTTTGGGTCTTGTTGCACTTTTTGTATGTCTTCTGCCATTATTTCATTCTTGTCATTTTGATGTAAGTTATTCCAAGGATTTTCTTTTGCCATGGTATTTGATGTTTCAAGTTCTTCTTCTAAGAGTCTCTTTTTTTGTAACCTGGTGAATATTGACATACAAGTGCTTGTTTTTCCTTCACTAAACTTTGATCTTCTATGTTTGGATTAGTGTCAATTGGGTTTTATCAAAGTCAAATAGAATGATATATTCTATTGATGAGACCAAGTTAAAAATCTAATATTATGTTTCGTTTCATGATTGTAGGATGTCAAAATCCTAATGAGGAAACTTAACTCAATAATCATGATTTGTGTTTTGATAATTGGACACTTTCTAGTTTACAAGATCTGGGTTTTAGTTGAAAAGTATTTTGACTTGTAAGAGCCTATTTTGTTTTAGGACTAAGACACTATTTGGACTGAGAAGATGTTTTTGTTTGATAAAAATCTAAGTTTTAGGATGTCAACAAGTCTGATTGATATGTTTTGAAGCTCTCTATTTCTTTTGGAAGCACTAAAACAGAGTGCAGAAGTGCTAAAATAGAGTGGAAAAGTGTTATTTTGTGGAAGCGCTAAGATAGATTGTGTAAGCGCTATGATAGTTTTTCAAAGCACTATTTTGTAGAAACGCTAAAATAGAGCGTGGAAGCACTATGACAGTCTTCTGAAGTGCTATGATAGTCTTTTGAAACACCATTTTGTGGAAGTGCTAAAATAGATGTCAAAAGTGCTAAAACAAAGGGTGTAAGTGCTAATTTGGATTCAGAAGCACTAAAATAGACCTCAGAAGCACTGAAACAGATCGTAGAAGTGCTACTTTGGGTTTCAATGATTTTGTCTGATTTTTCTACTTGTGAAGAGATTGTTTTTTAGAAATTTTGATTTTGACAAGATATCTCCACTAGTAATTTTCTGATGTTGGATGATAAGCCTAAAGATTTTGAGTTTCTTTATTGCAAAAATTGATTGGGCCTCGTGGAGTATTCTATCATTGGTTGTGGGATGGAGGAATGACGTATGGGTTGACTATGATTATGATATTATGTAAGAGATCTTCTTTGAAAATAGGCTTGTGAATAAAGAGGCTCTAAGGCATTATCACCAGTATAACCCCTAGAAAAATCGTGATACCTATGTATGAAAGTTCTGTGATGAAGCTATATTTTTCTACTTTCATACAAGAAATGTGTTCTTCTCAAAATATTTTTGTAACTAAGTGGTTTCTTCGGTTTCTTGACTTTGAGGGATTTCTTGACAAAATTTTTGGATTTCCAATCTCTAATCATAAATTTCACTAGGTGGTTTTGTTTGATTCTTTTTCGTGTCTTTTTGGATAATATTTACCTGAGTTAAATGATTTAAGAACACGAAAATAAATTGTAGAACAATTGTTTTTAATCCTAGAATCTAAATAGATAGTGTATGTCCAAGAACCACAAATGGTCCTTATTGATTTCCACTATTTTGTTTTAACAAAGATACACTTCAAACAGACTCATTCTTAAGGTCAAAAATTCATCGTTATACTCAATATCCCACATCTTAAAATTGTGTTGAATCACACAACCATGTCACCCCCTAGAGGGTTCTCATGTTTTTGTCTTTTCTAGGCACGTACTCAAAGTTGGATTTCTCGTCCCTTGAGAAAATGGTCCTTGGAAATTATATGGTGAGTTTCTTGGGGGTGGATTCTTCCCTCCCATTAAACTGTGAGTATTACAATGTCTAGTTACTGACTTGGCTAGATACTACACTATGGTTCTTAGATAGGGTTTCCGTTCAGAGAGGCAATAGATAAACTCCCTCAGGAGACCTCCCAATCTTTAGAACAAAGATTTTGGGGATGGTTATCATTGCACAACTCCGAAAAAAGTGGGTTTCCCCAAATTCACTTTAAATTTTATAGTGGGGTGGAAAACCTGGCTTTGGTTATTCCCACTTAGGTCATTCCCATAGAGAGAGTAATTTTTCCCACTACGACAAGCCTTCCAAAGGATTTAAAAAACATAAAATACATGGAAATAAAGGATGAGTCTTGCATTTTTATCACCCGGTTAAGGGGAGAGCATCAACCTATTCACCACACAAGCACAGTGATCAATGTTCAATTTTAAAACCCAAAAGATTAATTTTTCTATTCTATGTGAAGATTTTGCTTCACAAAAGTCATGATGCCAATTTTAACTAATATAGAAAAATGTGTGATGTCTATCCTAGGATTGATAATTTTTAAATCAAGTGACTACCCTAGGATTGATTCTTTTTAGTCCAAATGCATCAAAATAAAATTTTGGTCGTGGTCACATTGGATCCAGATAAGCAGTTATAGAAGCATTGAAATAGAAAATAGAAGCGCTACAATTTATATCAGATGCGTTATAGTAAAAATTGCTACAATAGTTTGCAGAAGTGCCATATAATTTTGTAGAAGCACTATAGCTATTTTGAAGAACATAGGCCAACTGTGCTAGAAACGGGTGGCCGATGCATTGAAAAAATCTATGGAAGCGCTATAGTTTCCTCCTCAGACATGCTAATAAATTCTTCAAAAGCACTATAGTTTTTGTGGAAGCGCTGAAACAAAGCTCAAAAGCACTATAGTTTTCCTCATAAGTGCTTTAGTTTTCATCGGAAGCATCAGAAAAGCTCTCGCTCATGCTAAACTGAACACACAAGAAACTTGAAATGACACTTTTCAAAGAAATTTTGTGAAATATGGGGTTAGGCCCCTCGGTGGGTGCCAAATTGTAAGTGTGAATAAATAAACAATAAAATAACACTTATTAATGAAACATTATATCAAGATTTAATAACAATTAACTAATTTAAAGCAAAAAAAAAATTGAAAGCGTCTCAGTGTTTCCTATCCCCAAAGATTTATTAAATCACAAAGGGCTCTCAGATTTGATAAGCTTTATGAGTGTTAAAATTCTATTCTAGAGAATGGAAGGATGCTAGATGCAATGATGAAATCCTTTATGATGATATCTAAATGATGAAGGAATCTACTATAATCTAAATTGACATTAAATTGTGATGGAAGCTATAGTAAAACTACTATGCAGCCATGATGTGAATTCTACTGATGCTTGATGCTTGATGCTCTCTTGCATAGTAAGTTTGCACAAAGATCAGATCCATTCTTTGTTGTACAGGGTTGTATTTATAGATTTTCCGATAGCACATTTGCATAGGGGAAGCAAAGTAGATGCTTGGATTCAATTTGGAGGATTGAATGGTGAGAGATGGAGAAGCTTGAGCTTATCATGGGAATGGTTCATCCCCATGAAAATATTCAGCCAAATGATAGGAAGAATTGATGGAAGACGACGAAGGAATTGCCTACAAATTTGTTTCCAATTTGTCTCCAATTTTTCCCGTGAAGATTGAGTCAATTAATTTAGACATAAATTAGACATATCATATCTAATTTGATTTGTGTAAATTTTGAGTGAAAATAGGAAATAGTTGTAGAATACGTTTCCATTGAATATTTAGATATATTCAATTTAGGCAAGAAGATATTTAATTTAATAAAACAAAATATAAAAGTCTATTTATTAATTAAATAAATATGGATGAAGTGTGACAATTAAATAAAATAAAGTTGGAAACTTATTTATTTAATTTAGATGATAATGTGATTAAGATAATAGAAGAATTTAATAATGATAATTAAATAAATTTGTTTATTTAATTAAGAATAAATAATGTAATAAAGATAGAAGAAATAAAGGGTGAACTATATAAATCAATATTTCTATTTATTTAATAATAGAAGAATTAAAGGTTAATTAATTAACTAATCTGTATTTAATTAATTAGATTGTCCACAACATTTTTAGGTGTATACACTATTAGCACTTGAAAGTTATTTGACAAGTAGGAGAATCTTAGGAATAAGGTATGTAAGCCTTTGATTTTCTAGCATTGATAATTTTCCTATATAATTAATTATGTGCATCCAATGATGGCATTTATGGAAGTGGCACTTTGAGTTGTCATGTTATATGTAAAGTGGCATGGTTGACATGGTTTCTAATTTTAGGAGACAAGCACCACACTTTGTATGAGTTGATTGTAGTCATAATTGATAGTTAACTCATGTCTAACTATTTAAAATAGTGATAAGAACTAAGAAAAAAAAGGAGTCAATTGCGGAAATTGTAATTACAAGTGGAGTTGTGCATGTAGGCACTTTACATGTAATTTTTTAGTTTACATGAATGCACATTCAATTGATGCTTATGCATGTGTAGTGTTTCATGTTGCATGTTGAGTATACATTTGATAGGATAAGAAAGATAATTTTCATGTCAATATTTAGTCTTGTATGCATGTAGTGAAGAGGATGATGAAATGTGGAATTCATGGGTGTACCATTTTGGAAGTAGTTGATTTTATTCATTGTAAACTCCTATATATTGAACTTTTGTATTTTGGAGTTGTATTGAAATCAATTACATGTACTCTTATGTTGTTGGAATTATTTCAAAATTGTAACAACACTTGTGACTCTTGAAAGAGCCTCACTTTGAGATTGTATTATTGTAATGGCATGAATTTTCCCCCCTAGGAAAATTCCCCATTTATATCACCCTTACCTTAGAAAGACAAAATTCGATGATGCAATTTCCACACCCACAACCTTTTCCTATCCACCCAATAACCCTTTTTTGTGTCAGTGGAGGAATTTTTCCATGGAAAAATGCATGCCACACAGATGTCTGTGCACTGTGATGCCCTCTTGATAGTATTCCTACCCTTGAAATCTATAGAGGCATTATGTTTCTCCATTAGACGTAAATTGTAATGATTCCTGCTCGCTTGATTGATGCAAAATAACTCTTTTGCCTCCTTTCCATTCAAATTGTCTAACTCTCTATTATATCCAACTTCTTCACTCTCTCTTGCTTCTCAACTAGATTCTTGATGCTCTCTTGATCAATTGCACACCTTCAAGCTTCACCATCACCTCCATTGTAGCTGCAAGTTGTTGGTTTCTTGGCTCCTCCACTTTGTTTGTTGCAATAGTATTGTTCTTGGAGAACTTGCAAGCTCACTCCTTCCTCTACTTGCCTTGAGAGCAAGTAGTTGTGAAGGTGATATCCTCCATTGTCTATTTCTTTTGCATCATCATATGTACATAGTAGCATATTTTTGTTTTTGTTATTTCTTGGCACTTCTATTCCCATACATTTCTTTATCATCTTTCTACACTCATTCCTATCTGGCTACCTATGGAGGTTGAAACACCAAAGCGGGGGACTAACTGAGATAGTCCTCTTAAAATAGCCCTAAAATTTTCCTTGGTCTTGTGTGTGTAGGTGCTTCTCAATTGGATTTGTTTAAAGAATCAAGTCAAGGAGTTTGATACCGCTTTCTCACTTCCTTTGTCAATTCGAGCCTAGTTTAGTTAAAATATTCTTCTTGTTGTATTTCATTTCTATACCTTTTCTATTATTCCATCATAGCATAGAACTTCATTAGTTAGGTTGTTAGTCATGTTTCTAGTGTTTATATTTGTTTCTTATACTCCCTATAGTGCGGATGCCAATGCACCCTCAAGACGCCAACACGCCATGCTGGATTCTGTGTCTTGCACTATCATCCTCAAGTAGAGAGTTGTCTAAGCAGCAAATTGAACTTTGGACATTAGCTCGTCTAACCCTCAGAGATATTTGGGTTAGCAGAAGGACAGTAGCAACTAGATTGCTCTTCCTTTTGGACCTTAGCATATTAACCTTTTCGAATCACTTAGAAAATATTGAGGTAGATTAGGACAGCCTATTGCTTAGGACTCTCTCATGACCTAGAGTCCTGAAGTAGCCAGTCCCCCTCCTCTACAATTCTAAATAGTTTGTTTACAATTAATATAATGGGTTGTGCTTTTAGAGTGAGATTTTTCTCCTGAAAGGGTTATCCCCATGTAAATATGGTGTTATCTTGTGTTGTGTATTGTATGTATCTATAGTGATTCTATATTTAAATATTTTGTATTGTGCATCTTCTTCATAGTAATTTTTTTAAGGATTTTTAGAAAATTTGCACAATCTTTCCTCAATAGATTGGTGTAGGAAGCATTTCTACACACCTTGCTTCTTTTCAAAACCCGCAATTTTTGAAGAAGGGAAAACTTTCTCTACAATGCATCACCCAAAGTTTCCCCAAGAGAGCGAGTTGAGTGGGAAGCGGGAAAATCTTATGGAGCGAGCCATGCAAATGCACAATAGAGCCATTTTGTATTCCATTGAAAAATATTAGATGTGGAAGTCATTCAAAAGTGCTTATAAATAATAAATGTTTTTAAAATGACCATTTAACTATTTTAAATTAATTATAATTTGCAAAGTGACAAGCATTAAATTGTGAATGAGCAAACATTTCCACAATCAAAGAAAAACACTATACAAATATCCACACAAAGTAATGAAATAAACACTAGAACTTCTCACAAATTTGCAAATGCAAGCAAAATAATATACAATTGCTCTAAAAATATATATGATTATTTCTCTTGGAAATTATTTAGTGTATATTTTGTTAGTGTAGTAAAAATGCAACACCAACAATGTGCTCGGGCTTGAGAAAATCTATATTGAAGAGATTAGAGCTTGATTCACTGAATTCATCAAATGGTGAGCACTTTCTTGTTTTCTGACAAAACTTATTGCTTTCAACCAGCTTATTACTTTCAACCAAGAGAGAAGAGTTGAAGGCCTTCTCATCTTCTATTACTAGATTGCACAGTCTGCACATGCCTTTAGATAATTTGTGCCTTATAAGTTCACAAGATCTTGCAATAAATCCTATTTTTTAGGATAAACATGGAAAACTCTATATTTCAATCAAATTTTATGAAAAATAAAAAAGTTTAATTAATCTTTTATTTTATGTATAAAATAATAGTACATAATTTAAAAACAGTTTAAATCCAATTTTATAAAATTATTTGATGAACTATTATGTTCAAAATGTTAATTTTTTATTGAACTTAAATCTACAGATATTTTTAAATGGGCCCCTTTCAAATCCGCTCTACCTTAATCAAAATGGTAAATTACCCGATGAGGGGGATTGACAGTCTTTAAATTTGGCTGCGGTTGCATCAGCTGCCTCAACCCTTCCACTGCAATTGCTTTTATCAATATTGATGCGACTTAAAATTGAAGCCAAATTGAGCGACTCCTTTGGAATACGGGTCCCTGAAATCGAAATAGCAGAGGAAATTGTATCACCTTTGCTAGCGTATAACAGAATACTGTATAACATTGGCCTCTGCTCCAGAGGTATTAAAACAAAGGGAGCAATCACGTTAACAATGTGCTGGTTCAATGCAAAAAAATTACCCCACGACTTTCCATTTTCGACTGGAATGACTGGACCGAGTGAATGTAAACGACTTTTGGTCAATCTTATTTCGACTGCTGTCGAAAATTATGAAATGCCAGCCAAATGAAAATTAGTTAAAAATAGAAACCATATGCAAAAGGACAAAGAGTGGTACATCAACATCATAAGAGTATACTGGGCCTAACTAACGATTGTCATCGATCTTTGTCCATCGTCATTGAATGGATTTGATTGCGGACCTTTATTTGTGTTGGAAGAAATGGATTAGCATAATAAAACAACTTAAAACTCAAATAGAAGGCAACAATTGTGATAGAGCAAATGAAAGTAAATAAGACAATGTAAAATATAATAAAATATACATTAAGTCTCTGTGATATTTAGGGATGGTTAGAGATGGATTAGTGATTGATGGAAAAGGGAATGATGGGTGAGATAATGGGAAATTATGAATGTTATTGAAGTAGCATACTATGCAAAGAGAAACATATTATTTTCTATAACACATGGAAATTTGTATCATGATATAATGGATCAAGATGATGTTGTGTCATGTGCATGTTGATTGACACAAAAAACACATATATTACAAATAGTAATTATTCAAGACACACCATCGTATGAAAAATGATGGTGATTGTCATGGTGTGATGTATTCTAAGACTATTTAAAAAAAATACATGCAATAAATCAGACAAACATAAAGAAAACACATGAGCTAATACTTGGTGCAATATTAAAGACAAGGAGGTGATGAGTTGATGGGATGGTGTAGAGAAAAACGCTAAGGGGTTGAATGGAAATCGATAAGGTGAGGGATATGTAAGATGGTGATTTTTGGAAAAGGATCTTGAAACTAGGGACATAGTGTAGTGACCCAAAGGGATATGAGGTGATGTAGGTGGGGGGAATAGAAGCTCATGCCATCGAGAGAAATAAAGGTTTCTAACCATTCCAAATGATCATCATTAAAAAATTATTTTCTTTAACACTCTTACTACTTTGATGCCTTCACTTAGTGCAAGGCCACTTTCACTTTTTCTAGTTTTTCACCATTTCTCTCAATGTTTGTGCTCACCCTATGTTCTAATATGCTATTCTAACTTAGTGGTGTAGTTTTTTATGCCTACCAAAAGCTCCAATTTTGCATCATTGACTTATTTTGTGTAGGGATACATTTTTGGAAGACCTTATTTTTCCCTCTAGTCTAGTTGCACTAAAGTTAGAGTAGAAGGTTAATTGGCTTTTCTCTTGTGATTTTAGGTAATTTATGAAATGTATGATCTCCCCTTGTGCTTAGTACAATCTTAGGGATCAATTTCTTTCCACTTTTCTTTATCTTTTACATTATAATTTAAGATTGATAGATTGTTTGTATGCTCTCCCCTTATGCTTCATGCAATCTTGGGTGATAAAAAACCTAGCTTTTCTTTCCCTATAGGAGGTCGCTTGGGGATTTCGTCAACTTAATGGATGACCTCAACAACATAAATCTAATGAGGTATATAAAAGGGGAGAAAAAATATGTATCTTAATAGAGTTATCATCACATTTGACATAGCCTTGGGGCACATTTTTATCAAGACACGAGGTGAAGTAACATTAGGTTGTCACATGCTTGTAAATGAGATCCTTTTCACAAATCTATGCCTTATGTACCCTTGTAGTATAATGGGGATAATTTAGAGAACCTATACATCCTAGAGAAGACTTTTTTTCCATTACATTTATGGTGAATTAGATATCAATTAGGTCCAAGACGTTACTCATAATGTACTTCTAAGTGGTAGAAGTAAATCTCACATTAGGTAAGGATTATGCATCCAACGTAAGGGGTGCAAAGGTGGTACATGACCTTGCATGCCATAGCTAAAATTTCCTTTGCTTAAAAGTATAAATATGGGCTCATAAAAGTTGACACTCCTACTTGAATAGTATAGAATGTCTAAAAATTGTTCCTACATAAAAAGATAAAAAAAATATTTACCAAGAACAAGAAATGTCTTATGTACTGCAAATGATGATAAAATTAACTATTAAAATGGAAAGAAAATGGAAAGAAAATGACTAGAGAAATTTACAAGATACAATAGGATTAAGATTATCTTCTTGAAAAATAACCTACACATCCAATGGAAAGAGAAATATGTTTTTTTTTGGTTGTTTAGGGGCTTTCCTTAGTTAAATCCCTATTTTGGTATTTCTACCTCCATGGCAGCTAATTTTTTTAATAAGATTTGAAGAAATGTGATATGATAGTTTCAAAATAAAAATACAATAGTTTGAGATATAAATAATTTAATGACAATATGTTAACACTCAAGATTTCAAAATGCTAACATAAAATACAAGATAAAAGAAAGTGAACAACAAAATAGAATGAAATCACTTATAATCCTTTGAAAAACATCCAAGGGTAAACTAATTACTTCAAGATTATTGTTATGCATATTTCTATGAAGATGGTGTTTGAATAGCTTCAAGAAGTATCATGCAAAGTAAGAAAATTCTATTGCATGATCAAAATGAAATGGATTCTTCAAAATTTGTGATAGTTGAATGTGTGAGACAGTGTGAGTTGATTTTCCTCAACACAATTTCATGTTGGAGAGTTACATCAAAAAATTATTTGGGAAGGTATCACTCCAACAGTCACTAGAATCATGAATTTTTTCAAGACACTAGTGCATCACATACATATTCACATGGAGTGCTTTTATTTGGAAATTTTTAGACTCAAAGAGTTGCGAACGTAATAAAACTATCAAAATAGAGAATTTAGGTGCTATCATTTTTAAATTAAACATCTTATATTAGATTACTAGAGAGAGGACATTATGTAGTGTGAAATTGAAAGGGTATATAATTTATGAATCTACACAAATAACCAGTTCAAATTTTATTCTTGCATCTTCCCTATCACATGGTTACATGATAGGAAATAAATAAAACAACCTATTTATACACATGGCATGCCTAATTATGAACAACTTAATTATTCAAGACAAGGAGAAATATCTACCCAACCATCACTACAAGGAATATATGAATAAAAAATTATTGTGACACAACTTGAATATTCACCATGATTACAAGAGTATGTTAGAAACACAAAGACATTAGAATTAATATATTACCTCATTTACATGGATAGATACCATTTCTTATCTACCAATTCATCCAAAAAGGTGCTAATCTTTTATCTCACTTTGATCCCTTTAGACAAGAGTCTTAACCTCCACCACCATTAACAACTCATGGGACCATCTCCCTTTTCAACCACATTATGATACATGCATAACACATACACCAATAGATAGTGTAATAGCCACATTAAATTTAAAACCATCCTCCAACCCCATTCTGATTCCACCACACAACCCTCCCTAAGTTACCATTTTAAATCTATCCTCACAGCTTCATGTCAAAATATCTACAAATTTACTTCATTAATTCACCTAACCTACCATGTCATATTTTCTTCCCACCACTTCACAGGCTTCTTAAATCCTCATTCCCAAAAACAACTCATCACATTTAACTCATCCCTCACAATCTCCTCAAAAATCCATTCCTACATCATACCCAAGTCACACCTCCACACACCTCATATTTCCCTTAATCATCTATTCTTCATTCCACATCACATCCACCTCAAACTTGTATTCCAACAATCACATCATATCTACTCACCTAAACTCATATTACTAATGCATAATTGTACTTTCCCACATCATAGTATCACCAAATCCCACTTATTCACCAACACCAAACCAACCCTTGTCATGTTATGTACTCATCACAATCACTCACCAACTTATCCACCTAAAAACCTCAATCCAAGAGACTCTTATTTCCATGAATTGAATTGAATGAAATAAATGATTAAAGGATTACAATAAAGGACTCAAAATAAAAAATAAACCTTATAAATTTTAGGATGTTTGTCCCTACTAGGTTTTGATAGTTCCACAACCATAGCCTCTTTTCTAGGATATTTTAAATTCCCAAATTTGATATATACAATGAAAGGGAAGACCCTTGCAATAATGTAAAGGAACTTTACATGGCTTCTCAAGAATTTTCTTATAACGATCTATATCTTATGCAAGTTTTTCTATAAATTTTATAAGGACTTGAGATTTAGAATGGTTTATCTATTTACCACAAGGGTCTATCAAATCATTTGAATACTTAATTGAAACTTTTTGCACATTTATCATACAATATTAGACATAAAGTTACCATGATTGACTTGTGAAACACTAAATAGTGAAACGGTGAAATATTGATGGCCTTCCTACAACACTGTAGAAACCTCACAAGTAGATTTTCATGTCTTGTTACTTAAAAAATACTTGTTTCAATATTTTTCCAAAATATTCATTAGGAAATGGCTTTTCACTTGCAAGTCCAATGTGTAAATTCCTTTGATGAGACCATAGACAAAAGGGTAACCATAAAAAATGACCTTAAATTAACAAAGGCTTGATTAAATTTTGTAAGAAAAATAAAGATACTAAAAATAACTAATTCAATGACAACCCTCTCAAAGTTACTTGATTAATGATGACATGAGAGATTCTAAACACATCTAAAATATACAAACACCAACACCCAAAACTTCCAAGATGTCCAAATTAAAAATATATTTTCTATCCCTCAAGTATAGCCTAAGAAAAATAATAACTCTAAACACAAATGCACTTCATTATGGAAACCCATGGAAATGAGGTTCCAAAAAATTGTCCCAAACTTACATGGTTCAATTTCCCATTACTATAACTTTCAATGAGCACCAATCTAAACCCATGCATAAATATAACAAATATTATTAATGTGATTGCATCAAGGGCCATGCCACCTCTAAGTGTATGAAGCGTAAGAATTATGTCCAATATCTCATTGATCATGGTGAGATTAGAGTTGAGGGAAACTAAAAAACCTCACTGAATGGTTAACTTTGTAGATATAAGAACCCAATCACTAAATATGACCAAAATAATCCCTCCACATCCAAAAATTATTCATATTGTAATGGACTAATTCCATCCACAATACCATATCTTATGACATAGTAGTTGGCCAAGTTGAGCAATCTCACTCATAAATGCTAACCATAACTATCAAAGTCCTAATCATGCTATTACCACTTAACATGGTAGAGTCTAAGGGGCCTCATCATCCTCTCAACCACCTATCCTCTACATTCTCCTTGATCACCTCAGAAAGACACCAACTCAAATATCCATCTTAAAACATCTTACAATTTCCCCAATCTATAAGGATATTTTGGACCGATCTTTACAACAGTCTAGAGCCCCAAGTGATATTAATATTGTCCAATTCAAAACAATGACTAGAGATTTATCCTCACTGTAAATCTTGCATTCAATGAAAATGACTTCTTGACTATTGATTCATCACATACAAAATTTCTTCATATTGAAGCTATCTTCCATAAGCATAAATTAAAACATGCACTCATAGATAGTGGACTTGAATTGAAATTTTATACATAAAGACTACTAAGAAAAGTTTGATATTCTAAGGTGGTAATCAATTCTCAAAAGTGTATTACTATCAAATCTTATGATTATGTATATAGAGAATTAGAAGGAGCCATCGAACTAACCATCCAAGATGGTCAGATAACAATGGAGACTCTATTTCATGTCTTAGACCTTGATCTCCTTTATTATATTCTACTCAACTACTCATGAATACACACTATATACAAAATTTCTTCATATTGAAGCTATCTTCCATAAGCGTAAAATAAAACATGTACTCATAGATAGTGGACTTGAATTGAAATTTTATACATAAAGACTACTAAGAAAAGTTTGATATTCTAAGGTGGTAATCAATTCTCAAAAGTGTATTACTATCAAGGCTTATGATTATGTATATAGAGAATTAGAAGGAGCCATTAAACTAACCATCCAAGATGGTCAGATAACAATGGAGACTCTATTTCATGTCTTAGACCTTGATCTCCTTTATTATATTCTCCTTAGCTACTCATGAATACACACTATATAGGTTGTTCCTTCTAGTTATCATGAATACATGAAGCTCACTCATAATGGAATCAAAGTCACTATCCTTATCAATCCTCACCCTTATAATACTACAATTTTTTGGGAGGAACCTATAATCATTCCCATCATTGCCTAGGAAATAATATTTCTTCCCAATCATATCCCTTGTCATCTTACATTGATCCCATCATCCTCTAATATCCCTTTTTTTTGGAACAAGGTTAATATTATCAATAAATTATGTAGAGAGTATGAGCTATGAAATTCATTTTATATGGAATAGATTCCATTTTATCTAAGATCACATGACCAATATTGACCTCTCAACATATCAACACTAGTATCTATCTAATGTGGTGCAACAACCATTCAATTTTGGGGGCTTCTAGAGAATGAGTTTGTTGAGGAAGACATCACTTCATGATTTTACAAGGATAATGAAGAACAAGAACCTTCTTTCCCTACTAAAATGTATTCAAAATATGTACACATCTATAAGAATATGGGCTATAATAGAAAGGGTCTTGGATTGTACATGTAGGGTATCCTTAAAATAGTACTTCTAAGAATAATCTTGGTGACCAATGGCTATGATATAAGTCCCTTGAGTTTGTACTTTTTGATATCAAATTAATCCTCATAGAAGTAGCTAAGGCCATTCTTGTTGTTGAGGGTACCAATAGAGGTACTTATGAAGACTTCTCACATATTTCTAAACTATTTCAAGACATGCACATTTGTACCATTTTATCCAACTCATCCATCACTATCAACCTTCTACTTATCTATTCTCAACTCTTTGATTGGGATCAACACGATCTTGTCTCTTTAGACACATTTTTAAATGACAAAGCTGTAAGGAAAATTTTGGGATTCTATAAGAATATTCCAAATGACCACAAAAAAGGATTTGACATAGAACTTCATGTAACAATTTTTTTTGGGGAAAAATTTGGGTTCCTTAGTCTAAAAAATGAGAAAACTTTAAAAAAATAAAAAAACTCCTATGGACTCTAGTGAAGATCTCCCTAAGGAGCTATTGAAAAAAAAAAAGGAAAAATAAAATAACAGTGTATTCATTGGTGAAAACCTCTCTGAGGTGTCAAACGATGAGGAACTTGACATCCCTTTAGTAGGCTCCAAATGAAGAGAGCAGTTAAAAGTTCTAATTGAGGAAACCACATAAATCAATTTGGGTATATTAGATCTTAAAATTGTTTATACAACCAAAGATCTAGTAGTAGAGGAACAATACCTATTTGAACTTCTCAAATCATTTTCTGATATATTTGCTTGGTCGTATGTAGACATGCTAGGTCTCGATCCTTCTCTACTTATGCACCATCTTGTGGTCCATCCAAATGCTAAACTAGTTAAGCAAAATCTCGACAAGATGCACCCTCACATTGCACTATTGGTCAAATAATAACTACAAAAGCTATTGGGTGTTGGCTTCATCCACTCTATTGACTATTCGGAATGGGTGTCCAACAACATCCCCATGAGTAAGAAATCTTCAAGAATTAGAAACTACACAAATTTTTAGATCTCAACAAAGCATGTTCGAAAGCAAACTTTCCATCACCAAATATATACATGATTGTTGATCTCACTGTTGGACAGAAAGTGGTTCCTTATGAATGTCGTTTCAGATTATAATCAGATTTAGATGGCTTTCCCAATATCCACAAAACAAGATTCCAACCAAAATTGAAACGGAAGATTATGTAACTAAACCCATACTAACTTAATAAAGAGATTCAATCCTTGGATTGAAAGAGAGAAATGAAAGCTTTACCAAAGCTTCAAAGAATACTCATCCCACATCCAAACCCCTCCATTAAGCACAACCTATCATCAACATCATAAAAAACAACAATTAAAAACAAAAATAAATCTCAATAGAACCAGCGGACGTCAAATTTTAGAGAACCAGGCATGGATCTTACGGCAGATCAAACCTCGAGAAGCGTAACACTCCTTGCACTCGAGATCATCCTTTCCCAAGATGACCACTGCAGAAGATAGGGCACGGGGAAAGGGTGAAAGCTTTTCATGCAGGGGAAAATGACCATTACTTACCGTAGCATTCGCATCAGATAGGTCGCCACGTCCGCGTAAGACCGGGGGCGCCCATAACCATCCAAGCCCAAGCCCACAGAAGAGAGCCGGAAACCGTGTCATAATGAGCACTACAGAACCAGATGAAGAAAGGGAAACAGCAGACAGTCGCGCAACCCAAACCCACGATTTTGGAGGAAGGGCAAAGTTTCTCTACAACCCATCACCCTAAGTGTCGGACCCAGCAGGAGAGCAAACCGAATGCAGAGCAGGAAAATCTTAGATCGAGCCAAGGAGACACACGTGATAACCATTCTGTATTTCCATTCAAAAACAACGGACACGGGAGAGCCGTTCTAGAGCGCTTACATAATAAATTATTTACAAAAGACCACTTAACTACTATAAATAAATTCTAATCTACAAATTTGTCAAAAGGTTGAAATCATGAATGCACAAACATTTTCATAAGCAAAGAAAAACACTATACAAAGATCCACGCGAAGTAGTAAAGCAAACACCAGAACTTCATACAAAGTTTGTTAGTGCAACGCAGTCGGGCTTTTGAAAATCTAAATCGAAGAGATCAGAACTTGAGTCACTGAATTCATCAACTGATGAGCATTCTCTTTTTTTCTCGCATAAATTATTGCTTTCAACCGAGAAAGGGGAGCCGAAGGCCTTCTCATCTTCTATTGCTAGACTGTACGGTCTGTGCAAGCCTGCACATAATTTACGCCTCATAAATTTAAAAGATCCTACAATAAAGCTCAACTATTTTTTTATTATTATTATATATTTTTTATATTAACATTCCCCAACACACTAATTAATCTATTATCTTTTCTTAACTACTTAGATAAAAAATCTTAAATATAGTTTAAAACATTACACAAATAAAATACACAAATTTCATGAAACAACATAAATTACCTGATGAACGGGGTTGACTGTCTTTAAATTTGGCTCCGGTTGCATCAGCTTCCTCAACTCTTCCACTGCAATTGCTTTCTTCAACTTTGATGTGACTTAAAATTGAAGACAAATTGGGCGACTCCATTGGAGTACGGGTCCCTGAAATCTCATCTCCAGCTAGTGTATAAGGAATAATAGCAGAGGAAAATGCATCAATTTTTCTAGTGCTTCTGCTTCTTACACTATTTCTCCTAACAGAGCTCAAACTTTTCACAAGACTCAGTCCAACCAATTCGCTACGAGGACTTTCAGTCTTTGAATGCACAGGATCTTCCTTGCATTCATGAACTAATGCCATACTAGTACATTTTCCACTGGACTCTCCACGTGGAGACAACAGAACTGGGTTGAGCCTGGTAACCAACTCCATGGGAGGATTATCATCCTCATCAAATGATTTCTGTAGCAGTTGAGCGAGCTTAACCGAGCGCTGATTTCCCGATCCTCCTACGCTTACTTGTTCTGGAACCGCAGCTTTCTTAACCAGTTCCATGGGAGGATTATCATCATCAACAAATGATTTCTCTAGCAAATGTACATGACTTACTGATCCTCTTACACTTACTTGCTCTGGAATCTTAGTTTTCTTAACTGCAAAATCATGGCCGATCTGACAATGAATTAGACAGCAAGGCAAAGGGCGAGACAAATCTTTGTCTGAAGAACAAGTGCTGTCATTTATATCTGAACATGAAGAAATACGACTATCATACGTCTGCAGTGACTCAAAGTTACAACCACTGCCTTGTTCAGAATTATAGAGGCCCTTCGCATCTGGAAAGATCGCCGGACAATTATTGACGAAAGCGTCGGGCTTAGCGAAGCAGTTTCCCATTGCAGAATACTGTGTAACATTGCGTCTGCTCAATCGGTCTTAAAACAAAGGAAGCGAATAAACGAGGAGCAGTCCCGTTAACAACGTGTCAGCTCAACGTTGAAAAATGCCCCACGATTTTCCACTTTCGACTGGAGTGACTTGACTGAGTGAATGTAAACGACGTTTGGTCTTTCTTATTTCGGCTACGATCTAAACTTATAAAATGCCAGTTAAATAAAAATTAGTCAAAAATAGAAAAGCACGAACCTCAGTTCACGTGTGTATGCCAGAAGCCGTGGGAACAAAAGTAATTGATGTCATCGCTCCGCTCCCCTCCCTCTCCCAAGTGATCCTCCAAAGCGATGCGAAATTTATTTGCCGCTCTACAAATAGAATATATGCCTTAGTGCAGTCCATGAATTCAGTGATAGATATACAGAAGTGGTAATGTTGTTCGATTCTCTTCCCTCTTTACATTTATGATGATTAGATGGTGAATAGGTGATTATGTAAAAGTCCTATCTATAGGAGATAGGATTTTTTTTTTTTTCATTAAGTTTGTGTTTTCTATGTAAGGATTTGAACATAAATTTTTAAGTTTGAATTTTTAAATTTGATTTATGTTTTGTTTTATTACTATTCGTTTTGAGTTAATTAAAACATAAATTAATTCAAATTACATGTTATAGTAGTATATTGAGGACTAATCCTAATTGATTTGAATCATCTAAAATTTATTTAGGAGCACATCTAGAAATCATATATAAAAGGTAAACGAGTGTTACATCAACATTTTAGCAGCATATTAAGGATGAATAATTATTGTTGTCAATCTTTGTTCATTGTCATTGAATTGACCTACATAAGGGCTTGACTGTGGACCCCTATTTGAGTTGCAAAACAATGGATTAGCACAACATAAACCAAAACTCAAATATTTACGGAAACACTTTAATAGAGAAAATGGAAGTAAATAAAACAATGCAAAATATGATGAAATATGCATTAAGTTTCCAAGATATTTAATATGTGCTCCAAGTGATGGTATGCGATTGCTCTTTACAATTTGCTATTCAAGAAGACAACATAAGAACTAAAATGAGTGAATTTGTTATGAAATTAATAACATATAAATACCATAAAATGGATATTGGTATGAGAGTGACAAGCTTCCATTAAATAGATTTTCAAAAGAGAAATGGAAGATCAAGATGAAAAGATGGGATCAAAGGTTAATATTTAACTATGTAGATGATTGTTAGTGTTGTGAATATTATCATATTAGATATTTTTCTACATGTATATATTATTATAACTATGCCTACTTTTCTCTACTGTGCACTATATCTCCTAAATCTAATAAGTTTGATTTGAAGGCAAGGAATCATTCATGGTTTTATTTTGGTCTGTTAAATGATTTTGATGTTCTCTTTTAATTTCCAACGTCTCAATGTTTTCATGATATGGAATTGTTTTAAATCAGGTTTTTCGACTCGCATGAAATAGTTTTTACCTTTTATGTCTCTGTAATCAAAATCCCTAGAGGGTTTGAATTTCATGGTTTTATTTCATCAAGAACCTCAATGGTTTTATGACATGCTTTACGACATCCCTTGTTCAATCTAGATATATTTTTATTTAGTCCTTACCTTGCATGTTTTATTTTTTTTGTTCACTCTTATTCTTGGTATACTACTCCTTCAATCTTGCAAACTAATTTACATAATCTATTATGTTTACATGTGAAGGTTTTTTTTTAGGGATTAATTTTAAAATGGTTTGTGTATACAAATGAAATATATGTTTATTTTTATATGGATAAATAATAAGTGTGTTGTAATTGGGTCATTAGATGGTATTATCTTTAGAATATGAAAATGTGAAATTATGATACATCATTTATTTTAAAATTTAACTATAAAATATGTTAGTGTTATTCAATTTTCTTTTAGATGATTATAGAATATCTATTTGGAAGATTTGATTAAAATCAATTAATAAAGCTCAAGTCTAACAATTAATAAGTCATCATTATATTTCATTTTATGAATGGTAAATGACTTAGAAGCAATCATAGTGATATTATTGATGTAGAGATTAAAGTGGGTAATAATACATGATTTATTTTCAAATCCTTTAAATGAATGTTTCATTACAAATATGAATAATTTCAAAAAGATGATGTAAGATCAAACTAGAAAAATGATATTATGATATTGTGAAGTTAATTTTATTTGTATTATGTTACTCATGTAATTGATGATTTTAACAATGTGTTGTTCAAATAATAAAACTTAGAAAATTAGAAGTTACAATGTTAATATAGATAGAAATTCAACTTTTATTTTCTTTACCACTAATTAAGGTCATAAGAAATTCAAATGGTAGTACATTATTTTAAAATAACATAACCAATCTATCTATTGAGTTTGAAAACCATCATATTCTCTCCCCTCACCTATTAGGGATCTTGGTGATAGAAAAAAGAGGTCAAATATTTACATATTTCTCAAATAAATTTATTTCATCTACCCTGTCCTACCATTGCTACAGTATTCTAACATTTCCTTGGGCATCTACAATATCTAGTAAAGATGTGTCACTCCAGTCATCAAAATTCTTTACCAACTCTTTAATCCTCCTGCTGATATCATCAGGTAAGGCCTGGAAGCCTTGCAGTGAATTCACAAAGTCTTGAGTAGGCCTTAATTGTTGAGGCCTATTAGCTGCATTTTGGGAATTTCATTTCCAGATTTTGTTGTGCAAGTTCAATATTATGATTTTAGGAGTATAACAGTTGGAAATCATTGTAAAATCATAATTTAATAATTTCTAGAATTAGCATTTGAAAGTGTTTTTTGGGGTCATTAACTTCAGACTATCTTCTCTTTTGTAGGGATGGTTGCATGCCAATTTTTTTTGGTGTAAAATATCATAATTATTATATTTTGTTACCTGTGTATGATTAAAAATTATTGGAGCATGTGTGAGTTTGATATTTTTTGAAGATCTAAATATTCAAGCTTGGTAAAGAAAAATCATATCAGATAATATTAGTCCAGAACAAAATGAAGAGGCAGTTGCTAGATTGTGGGCTATATTGAAAAAAAAGGGTGAAGGGAAATGTCATTGTCCTTGCAATAATTGCAAGGGCTTAAAGACGAGAAGACTTTTAATCACAACAGCTGAGAAACATTGTAGGCAACATGGTCACATTGAAGGGGGGCATGATTATCGTCCATTGGTAAGTTGTTCATTATATGTGTTTATATTGATTGAATTTGTAAATGTTTATATTGTTTTAACATTTGATATATATATATATAAAATCACTTGATCATGATCATGGTTTATTTGTGTCTGTCATTATTATAAAGGTGGGACACCCTAGGACACACGATATGAATTATCATGGCGCAGAGGATGTGGTTTTGCAAGCAGAGGAACACAGAGCTATGAATATCAAAGATGAAGTTAATGATCTTATAGAAAAAGATGATCATGTACTAGAAAACACAATTGAAGATGATGGTACAAATACATTGATCCATGACACATGTAGTGGCACATTTGGTCATGTTGATCGAGATGACTTTGATGATGTTCATGATTTACCTGTACTTGAGAAGGCATACGAGCCCCTTTATGAAGGCTCCCAAAAAACTCTTCTCTTTGTTGTATTGTTGCTGGTGAACTTGAAGGTTATGAATGGTTTATCCAACATAGCAATCTCATGGATGTTAAGGTATGTCATATATGTCATCTTTTTTCATCTATTTTAATTGTTGTTAGTTCATCACTAGTAAATAAAGGATGAAGTATGTACCTTTAATATTCTTTATATTAAGAAAATATTTTTTGTTGTAGATTGATTGGTGAATTTTTGTTACCACCATCAAATATTTTACCTCGCTCATATCGAGATTTATCTGGCATTATGAAATATATTGGAATGGAGTATCAAGCAATAGATGCATGTCCCAATGATCATATTATATATCATAAACAACATGAATTTGCAACAGAATTCCCAGAATGTCATATCAGTAGATATCGAACAAATCAACTAACAAAAAAGGTGCCTCACAAGGTTCTTCGTTGTATTCCCATTATTCCACGTATGCAACAATTATTTAGGTGTGAAAGCTTAGCGCAATTTATGGATTACCATGCATGTAATAGAAGTGGAGATGAGATTCTTCAAATTCTTGTTGATGGTTCTACATTTAGGGACATGGAGGAAAAATGGCCACACTTTAAAGAAGAACCTCGTAATCTCAGGTTTTCATTGGCAACGGACGGTGTCAATCCATTTGGAGAGCTGAGATCTATTTACTCGGTGTGGCCTATTTTTGTTATCAACAATAACATTCCTCCATGGATGTCAATAAAGAGGGAGCACATAATGTTGGCAATGATTGTTCTAGGTATTTGTTTACATCAATTTTATTTAACGTAGTAGCATCTCATTTGTCTTATTTGTTGCATAATGACTTATATGTTTTTTTATTTAATAGTCATGTACATGAATTTATATATATTGTAGTAAAATGGTTATAATAATTATGTAATTTTTATGTTCAGTCAACTAGGTAAGTACCAAGTTAAAGATATGAATGTATATATTGAGCCTCTTATCAACGAGTTACTAAAGTTATGGGATGGTGTCACTATGTATGACGTATCTAGGCCAATAGGACAAAGACAATTTCAATTCCATGCAATGCTTGTATGGATAATTCATGATGCCCCAGGGCTAACACATTTTTTTGGTATGTTATAACTTTCAACTGCATGACTTTAATGATATTTAATTTTGTGAAGTAGATATCATGCATCTTTTTTAAATAATCTATTCATTATATATAATTATAAAAATTGACATATTTAATCCAATTATATATGATTTGCAGGTCTTTAAGCAAAGGGAAAATTTGCATGTCCAAAGATGAAATCTCATCATTCAACAAGTTTAGGAAAGCAGGTGTTTGATGAGTATAGGCACTTCCTCCACAAAAATCATAAGTATCAAACTACTAAAAAACATCTTTTCAATGGGAAAGAAGAGACTACATCAAAACCACGAAAAATGACACCTCGCCTATGGAAGTTGGAATATAATAGAATTAATCATCAAGGTTATACATTGGATCAAATTGTTTATCTATCATTTATGATATGTTTGAATTTATATTTTTAGATTGTGTTGTGTTTACTCATGCTGTAATTGACAATGATTGTCGTTGTTAATTTGTTTAACTTATATGCTTCATGAAGGTCGTCAAGGCATTAATGGTCAGCTTCCATAGGGACTGAAAAGTTATCCCAGACAATTTAGTAGGTTGCCCTACTATGAGCAGCTACAAATTGTGCATTTTTTTTATACAATGCATATCGGAAAGAATATGACAAAAACGTTATGGAAAATATTGGATGGAAGGCATGACAAAGAAAAAATTGTCAAAATAGTGACATTCAAGAATCCAGTCATGTAATGAAAAATTTCATTCAATTAAATAGTGATGAAGACCAAATTAATATAAGTGCCATTCCTTGGTTATTAATGGAGTAGCAAAGCAATTCTATAAAACAAGTCATACGAAAAATTTGATTTCCCACAGGATTTGCTGCGAACATAAACAATATCATAACAAAGAAAGGTGAATTTGGGTTAGGGATGAAAATGCATGATTGGAATACCTTCACTAAGGTAATTATTCTGGTATATTATATATATATTTGTATACTACATGTACTTTTTAGTATATTATGTTTACTATTTTTGGAAAAATATTAATGAAAAGATCATTTTATAATTGATGGAGTACGTTCTACCTCTATCTCTCCTAGACAACTTCAACAGCAATGTCAAGTAAGTTATATATGATCTTTAAAAATACATGAGGTAAGTAGCGATATTTGTTCAATTCGTTGTATATTTTTGTTAAATCTCATTAATATATTTGTGCCTTGAATCACTTGTAGATGGCTATCATCTAAAGCAATTCATAAAGAGGATATAAATAATTGGGAGAGAAGAATTCCTCATCTAATGTGTGAAATGAAAAAGTGTCTGCGTTTGACATTTTTCAATGCACAAGAACACTACCTCATACACCAAGTTGAGGAGATTGAATTGTGTGGACCTGTACACACAAGGTCAATGTGGATGGTTGAGAGGCACTTGAAATTTTTTAAGGCTTTGGTTAGACAGAGAGCACATCCTGAGGGTTCTATGGTGGAGGGATACATGGTATACCAGACCATGGTGTACATTACTGAATATCTTCCTAAGTTTGCAGCAAAGATCCATGTAGATCACATTTGGGATCCCAACTCCATTAAAAAATTCGAAGGGGAGTACTTGATGGGGAAAGGTAGATTGAGGAAAGTGTCAGGTAATTATAAGATGGTCATAGAGATTAATTAGAATACATTTTACAGTTGGTTTCTATGTATATTGTACTTAGTTAATTATTAATCTTCAATATTGATCAATTATAAATTAAGGTCGTATACCGTGGTAATTAACTAATTATACGTCGTTTGTGAATTTAATTTTTTTTGATACAGTTGGTCAAGAGTGGGATGCACTACATTTGTATGTCGCAAATAATCTTGATTGGATGATGGTATGGATTGAACGATGTCAACAATCTGGTCGCGCATTAACATGGGAAGGTGTGGCTTCATTGGTTAAAGAAGCTCATAGTAATGGAGATTCCAATGGTACACCAAGGGAGATTGATTTAGCATATAGTTTAAGAGATAAATAGGTATGTATAAATATATTAATCACCCATATTATTTAATTATTTTTAATTATATTGATGTATATATATGTTGAGATTTTTTTCTTTGCATACATTCAGCCAAGAATAAATATGTTTATCAACTGACGATATTGCAATAAGTTTTGCATGTTTGACATATTATAGGTGAAACACCACAAGGCTGTGTGGTGCAATGGTCATAAATTTTGAATCAAAAAGTTGAATGACACAAAGAAAACTTGTGATTCTGGGATAACTACAATCTTCCAGGTGACTAATGTTTCATCTAGAAGTGACATACTAGAAGTCTCAAAAAATCAATACTATGGGATTTTGGATGATATAGTTAAGTGTGACTTTAAGTCCTTTAAATTAGTTTTGTTCATCATCCTATGGTACAGGCTATGATTGAATGAAAATGATCCCGAGAGAACTGTTATTGAACATGATAATGGATTTACCATGGTTAATACAAGGTATTTTGAGCGAGTTGGAAATGAGCCCTATGTTCTTCCAAGCCATTGTGAGCAGGTATTTTACTCAGAGGTTCCAGGTAAAGAGATTTGGTCATATGTTGTTAGAGATGATCCAAGAGGAAGGCTGGTAAAGTATAATGTGGTGGAAGAAGAAGATACTAAAGAAATAGAAGATGATGTAGATGATGATCAGGATCAATAGTTAGTGTATGATGTGCCTAACGAAGATGACGAAGAGGAGGAACTAGATCATGATGATGTAGGAGTTAATGTTCATGAAGATGATATCCGTGTGGATGATGACATTATCGAAACTGATATCAATGACGATGATGATGATATGACCAATCCTTACAATGTCAAATTTGGATCGAATGATATAGATAAAGATTTGGATGAAGAAGAAGATCAATGGCATTGAAATGTATGAGTTATGTGATTGTATTATCTATTTGATATTAATTTCTTGATAGAATTATATTTGACTTATGTGGTTAGATAATTAATTTATGATGTTTTTAATTTTAATTATATTTGAATTATATTAGAATATGTTCAATTAAGAGATGTAAAAAATAAAATGGATAAACCAAAAGATGAAAGTGTGAGACCACTGCCTTGTTGGGTGTATGGAGTCTAATGAAGATCTATAAAAGTGTAATCTATGATGGCAATAATTCAAAGTGTTTAGCACACCGATGTAGTTTATAACTTGTATAAATGCACAAGTAAATGATTGAAAAAATCTACTTGAGATAGAATGACAATCCTAGTTATATGATTCTTCTTATTGATCCAATTAATACTCTTTAGATACTATGATTGAATAGAAGGGTTTAATATTTACTTTAAAGAACCAAATAATCACATCACATAAATACAGCAAATGTGTATCGGTAAACTGAATATACATATGCTTGATATATCAATTTAAACAACAAAAAAGCATCAATAGTATCAACTACTTGGAGCATGAGATGATTACAACGACATTTCACCACTTAAAATAGTCATTTAATTTGCAATTTGGCAACAAGCTCTAAGCTAAGACAAACATACATAGAACCTTACAAACACATACGATTTAGGCTAGTGCCATATACTATTGGGGAGTCGAATTCACAAATATTTAGATTTCCATAACAAGTTCAAACACATAAAATATAGGATCTCTAACAATATTGCATTACAACAGTGTCAATTTCTATCCTAACTCAATACTTCTTATCAAATCCCTTTACAAACGTATCCATCTATGACTCCATCCAAGCATTTTAATTTACTCTTTGAATTAAAGAAAAAATGGAAATCATACACACCATAACAGTGAGATGAATGCCATAACCCTTGATTATATTATTCAAAATTGTGATATGTTTATATGAAGGAGAGCCATGAGCTCTAAATATATCATTATAGCTCAAATGCTAGTACTGTCATGAAACATCAAACCTTCATACTATTGGAACTGTCAAATTTTGACAAATTCATTATTTCTTCATGATTATTAGTCTCCCAAAAAGGATTCATAATGCAGATAAAAAAATCCTCACATAGCATATTTTACCAAAATCCAATTTAAAATTGTGCCATAACACCCCATAAATTTCATCTGACATTAAAATCTTTACATATGAAAATATCAGCATAAGTTGATGCAAGTCTCATCGATGATAATATACATATCCTAAATGTATTGGGAAGACATTACAAGGGTCACATCGATCAAGTTTTAAATAGAGAGAATGCGGGTTTGTATATCTTATCGACAAGACAAAATGTATCAGCATGACGATGTAAGGTCACATCGAGCTAAATTACCTTTTGCCGATTGGAGTAACGTAAAGTCTATCGAAGAGACTTTAGTCATCGAAGAGAGATTTTAAAACACTTCCCGTAGTGTTATTAGTCTTGTCAATAAAGCAAGGGGAGGACTCACTCGGTGAGACAAACAATGCCCGGGAGAATTTGGAAAGTCTTACCGACCCCTCGGGTTACACCGACAGAACTGAGCATATGAAGATAAAGGGTGTTGAGAAGACAATGTGCATGGTCTCACTGAAGAAAAAGCGTATCGGTGAGACATGTCATTGCGGGGAGATCTAAGAGACATCACGGCGTGTATCATTTTGTCGGCAAAAGAAATACTTGGTCATGGCAAAATAAGTCAATAAAGTGAGCATCTCAGTGAGATGAAAAGATTTCAAATTAAGGTGAAGAACTATTGGCCCAATTCATTAAGTCTAGGCGATATTTTTTTCGGTGAAGGTCATGGTGATAAAAAACAGAAAGAAAGAAACTATCGGGGAGACTTGTGATGTCGGGGAAACTGCAAGACGTCTTAGCGGATGGGTGAACATTGAATAGGCAGATCAGCCAAAAGTTTGAAATGTCTTACCAATGTTATCTTATAGGTGAGACATCAAACGGGTCATACCAATAAAGTTATACACTAGGAGAATGGGGGTTTGTATTACTTATTAGCAAGACAAAAGGTATCGGCATGACGGTGTGAGGTCATATCGAGCTAAGCTACCTTTTGCCAATTGGAGAAAAGTAAAGTCTAACAGAGAGACTTTGGTCATCAGAGAGAGATTTCAAAACACTGGACGAAGCGCTATTGGTCTTGCCGATAAAGCAAAAGGAGGACTGAATTGGTAAGACAAACAATGCCGAGAAGAGTTCATAAAAGTCTTACCAACCCCTCGGGTTACACCGATAAAATTGAGCATGTGGAGATAAAGGGTATCGATAAGATGATGCTCATTGTCTTGCCGAAGAAGAGGTGTATCGGTGAGACATGTCACTGCGGGGAGATCTAAGAGACATCACAACAAGTATTATTCTGTCGCCAGAACAAATTGCTTGGTCTTGGCCACATAAGTCGATAAAGTGAACATCTCGATGAGACAAAGTATTTTCAGAGTAAGGCAAAGAACCATTGCCCTGATTCATTAAGTCTGAGCGATAGTTGTTTTGGTGAAAGTCATGGCGATATAAAAAGAAAAAGGAAAGAAACTATCAAGGAGACTTGTGATGTCAAGGAAACTGCAAGACGTCTTGGTAGATGGGTGAACGTTGAACAGACGGATCGGCCAAAGATTTGGAATGTCTTGCCGGTATGAACCCTGATGTGACAATGAGAATTTTGAAAAAAAAACTTGCAACATTCATGTCTCTATCGGTAAAGACATTAATGACGCCATGAAGCATAGAAGATTTTGCATATCTGGGTATGATCAATTGAAATCATTGTCTCACAAAATTCAAAGCAAAGGAGAGTAAGGGAACCAGTAGAGAAATTAAGGTATTCACTTGGCTTGAGTTTGGAAGAAGTTACAGTAAGTTTCTCATCTTCTCAGAATTCATAAAAATTTGAATTATGGAAGGCACTAGTTCAGGAAAACTAAAGGGAAGAAAAGCTGGGGAGGGAAGCCAATCAAAAGCAAAAAATTGAAAGACTGAGTTGCAACCAAAAGGTACTGAAAGGAAGCTAAATCAAGACCTCATAGACCAGTTACCTAGTTTTGGACCTAAAGCTAGGCGTTCTGCACAGCTCAAAAGGGAAGTTGACAAATTGGACAACAAATGCAAATTTATAGGTGATGTTTGGACTCCGATTAGAGGCTATGAGTTATTCAATTTCCATTACTATAGGATAAATAACTTTGAGCCAGTATGCAATCCATGGAAGCTCAATTTAGGGAAATTAGTGTGCCCTAATGTTTTTATTATCGTCGAATTGGTAAAGTTGTTGGCCAGACACTATGATTCGAAAAACAAAGCTATATGTGATTTTTCAGGGAATCAATTGATACATGTATCTGAGAATGCAATTGTTGAGGTTTTCAGAATGGATGGAATATGTAGTGACAAAGTAGTGAGTGAAGAGATCGATAGTGAGTTCAGAAGGATGGACACCATTTATAAAGGGTGTAGGTTACCTCTGCATAGAATTAGGTGTCATGCCAAACCTACTCCAATGAAAGACAATGATGGGCCACCCTTTCATGTAGACCTCTTCGAACCTTACCTAAAATATACTTACTACTCAGTGGGATAGGTATTAGGGATGGAGGTACCTAAGCATATGGTGGTTGTGCCCATGGTGATTTCTGTAGACATTCAGTATCACAATTCTAGATCATTTGACTATGTTGCACATGTTTTTAAGGAGCTGGATGCAGGTTTGATGACAATAAAGAGTGGTGCTTATGTTCTCCATCTCAGAAATTACTCACTGTTGATGCACTTAGTGTTGTATTTTGGACAAGAGTTAGGTTTATGGCCCCAGGAGCTGAGGATTTCACAATCCAACAAGGAAGGTAGGCCATTGCCTGTTCAATCATGGACTATTGTTTGGGACAGTAGGTTTTCTAGTTCAAATTTATTGCATTTTAAAGAATTCTTTATGAAACCCTTTTATAGAGTTTTTAGCCATCCTTGTGATTATTCTTTATCTGAACAAGTAAAAATGTTTCTTAGGCGTAGAGATTAAAATGGACCAATTAACCACAACTGGGGGGATTGGTATTTATTAGAGATTGCCACAATGATTAGGGTTTATGGCTTTGAGGATACACCTTTCATTCTGCCCAGAACTGTCCCGAATAGAATTGCATACCTAGAAATTGATAGGCAAATGGATTACTCCAGTGTTATGAACCTAAGTTCATATGGGAAACAAGCTTTTATGCCCAGTACATTGTGTTTTAGTGATTTCACTATATTAGCCAAGGAAGGTTATGATTTGATTCTGGACAAATTATTGCACTACAACATGAGAAGAGCACTAGTGAGAAAGAACTTTGATGCAGAAGGGTATATCCACTCTGTCAGACAAAAAGTAAATCTCAAAGGGTACCATCATGTGCTCTTTAAATCTAATGACATGATTAGAAACTTGGAGGCAAAGGAAGCTGAAATTGTGATTGAAAAACATAATCAGGAGCTAGTGGATGTTGAGTTGTTATCCTCCATTAAGGGGATTTCAGAAATAGACAGGCCACAAAGCTCATCTGGGAAAGTTTCAAGAATGAAGACTCAGGAGTATGCCTATGTTGCCAGAGAAACAGATGTTGAGGAAACAATGGATGTAGATACAAGACATGAAGACTATAGGTTTTTCATATTAGATGATGAATTTATAAAGACCTCCGAGTTTAAGACATTTTTATATAAGAAAAAATAAAAAGAGATAAGGAAACAGGTTGACAATGTCACTCCAGGGAATGAGGATCAACTGTTGAAAAGCTTAAAGGATGAGGTAGACAAAGAGATGATTGACATGACCCCTGAAAAGGGGAGGGAGCTGCTTGAAAAGGAAGGTGTTATGATTTTTCCAGGTTTGGATATGAATTCTGCATTAGTTTTTGATAGTTTCTTAAAAGATAACAATGCTACCCACAAGCTCAATATAGAGAAGGTGACAAAGGTATACATAGGATCAAGATACAAACCTAATGATGAAATATTGATGATTTGGGCCTTGTATCCTCCTTAATAGAAATCAATTGTTATTGATACTGAAAAGGCATTCGAACATGTCATGACCCTGAAGGCTGGGGAGGTTGATCCTATAGCGACTGCTGATATTGGGATAAATATAGCCAAGTTGAATAAAGCCCAAATCCAAGAATTGATAAGGGAAAGGGAGATGTACAAAACCAATAATGAGAGGATGTTGAGAGAGAATAAACACTTGAAAGACTTGGTAGGTGGTGTAACAGAACCAACAGGGATGCTCACTCAAGGTGAGAGTTCACAGAAAAAAGACCGTTGGGAAGGGTCAACTACATACTCTCAAGGGAGAATGGATGCATTTGTTGCAATAATAAAAAAGAGGCAGGTTGTTTTAACCACTTTGTTAAATAAACTCTGGGGAAAACATTCACAGCACATAGATGCAATAAAGAAACACAGGAGAGTGGATAGCAGAAACCAAGAAAGAATTGAGGAATTGGAGCAGGACACTCCTAGTAATGAAAAGATTGAAAATGCCAATTGTATTATGGATAGGCATAGGGATTTCTTTGAGGAGATACAAGGGGATATGCAGGGATTGATAGAGGCTTCCGAAGATAGATTGACCAAGTTATGTGATGATGAAGGGAAAATGAAGGAAGCGACTACATGGAAAAGTGAGTGTGAAACAATACTCCAAGGGATGCTGGAGACAATCATTGTGAAAGATGTGATATTGGATGCAACATGTGAGCAAAATGAGTGAATGATAATTATGGAGATTGTGATCCGCGATGCATTGGGAGATGCCGACACTCATGAGCACCAGGATTATACGGAGCATATCTCTATAGTCCATTTGTGGCTTAAGAGAGATTAGTTAATAGTGGATTTGTTAAACCTTTTACAAACTGATGTATAAGTATCCATTGTTGGATAAATGTAAAGGGGTAGAAGCTAGAATTAGAATATGATAGACTGTTGTAAGCATTAAATTTTTAGAAATGATGACATTCAAGGAGACTATGTTGCATGTATAAACTTTGAAGGAGATAATGGAAGACTATTGAATTAGTGGCTTCATTCTGGTATCAATTATTTGTTGGATTCTTGCGATTATTTGATTGTCTCCAATTTGATGTTTCTTGGTTGTTTAAATTGAAGTATCAAGTATATATTCAATTTATCAGTACACATTTGTTATTTTTGTGTGGTTTGGTTTATTGGATTCTTTAAAGAAGAATTAAAATTCCTTTCAATAAATTACAGTAATTTGGGAATGCCATTTGGATCAATAAGAAGAATTAGATAATTAGATTTAATATTCTACCTCAAGTAGGGTTTACCAATTACACTCTTGCATGTTTATACCAGTTTTAAACTCATAGTTATATGCCAAACAATTAGAGGACCTACTAGATAGAAACAATTCATTAAAGGCTTTCATTTGACTCCATTTTACCCAATAAGGCACTGGTCTCCCTTATTTACATTACATTAGTTTTATTCATTTCATTTAACATCTCTTAATTGAACATATTAATTTATACCTTGATATTGCATATACAATTTATATCAAAGTAGGATCATATATTTCCACTGTTAAATTGCCATTTGTGGATAGTTATATCAAGTAGGAAACATAAATTGAACATATTAATTTAGTATAAGAGTCAACCAATCATAAGGAAAATATAATATGAAGATGAATTTTCTCAAATCTTGTGGTTGTAGATGCCCTTTTGAAATCTATGCAAAATGTGGGAGGATAGACAAAGCTCATGAACTATTTGACACAATGCCTCGAATAATTGTAATCTCATGGAATACACTCTAATTAGAAAAGTCTCATCACTGCCCTCATAACAATCTATCAATTTGTTTTAGTGTCTATTGTGTTATACCCAATTTGGGACATGGGGTATAACAAAATAGACACTAAAATAAATTGAGAGATTACAATTCTTTGAGACATTTTGTCAAATAGTTCACAAGCTTTTTCTATCCTTCCACATTCTGTATAAATTTTAAAAGGGCATCTACAACCACAACATTTGAAAAAATTCATCTTCATATTATGCTTTGATGGATGTCTATACCTTGTTCCAAATCTCCCATATTAAGGAAACCAATAAGGATTTTGGTGAAGGTTGTGGAATTTTTCTTTGCATCTACCAATTGCATTTGTTTGAAAGTTTCTAAAACCTTTTCAACAAATCCATTATGTGTATATTCTAAAATCATTATAGTACACAATTTCACATCTATTTGTCTTTGCATCTACCGATTGTATTTTCTTGAATTTCCCTACAATATTTTCACTGTAGATCTCTTTTGTGGATATCTTATAGTCCTTGTAGTTAACATCACTTTGTTTTTTGAAGAAACTATTACCATATATTTCTTATTAATGTTCTAAATTGGATGCATGTTTATAAGTTTGATATAACAATTAATAATATTAATTTTGGAAAGACATTAAAAGATTTTGTTGATTTTAAAAATATATGCATCCCAATTTCAAAATGCCAACAATGGAAGCAATGATTGTAACACATAATTTTTGATGGAGTATCCAATTCAAAGGATGATGTTACAATTTAGGGTTATGATTGGGTATTTAATTAGGGTTAGGATTTAGTGTTTGGGTTAGTGTTAGGTTTAGAGTTAGGGTTAGGGTTAGGAAAAATAATGCTAGGATTAGGGTTAGATTAGGGTTTATGTTTTATGGTTAGGGGTAGATTTAGAGTTTTGGTTATGGTTGGGATTAGATATGAAATTAGGGTTAGGGTTTAGGATTACAATTAGGGATTATAGTATTAGGGTTATATCTAGAATAAATTTTTAGCATTATTGTAATTATGATTAAGGGTTTTTTTTATATTTGGCTTAGAGTTGGGGTTAAGATTAGGGCTAGGGATAGGGATAGGGCTAGGGTTAAGTTTAGGGATAGGTTTAGGGTTATTAGAGTGAATGCAACTAATTAATAAAATAAATAATATTTAGGGTTAGGGTTGGGGTTAGAGTTTTGGTTGTGGTTAGGGTTATAGAAGGAAGGTGAAGGGTCAAGGTTAAGAAAAAGGGTTAGGTTATGATTTGGATTACCCTAAACTCTAACCATAACCATAAACCTAATCCCAAACCTAACCCTAAAGAAAACACATAACCTAACCCTAATTGTAGTGTTTGAGGCTAGGCTCAAACACTATATAACCTAACCCTATATAACCTAACACATAACCTAGCACTAGAAAAAATTCTTCTCCCAAACAATGTCCTCTACTTCTATTCACGCCTACTAGAGTTGCAAAATTCAACATTGGTGATTCAACCATTCATTCAAAGCTAAGAATCTAAAAGCAGTGTCCATTTGTAATATAATTAATCATTTAAAAATATTATAAGTATAATTAATCTAATACAATATTAATATTATTAATAATATACCGATAATATTAATAATCTAATATGATTACTATTAATCTATAGATTATATATAATCTTAATATATCAAATATATCATTATAATTCATATAATGTAATATAATATTATTATATAATATATTAATATTATAACATTACTATTAATCAAAGTGTTTTAATATTCATGTCGAGTTTTAGTACATTATCTGACAGGTTACTAAGGTGGCTTTGAGATGCACGTGCTCAATATCAACGGTGATGTTATAATCTTGATGAAAAGTTGCTTGATAGTTATGTTCAATGCTGGTGACTACTATGAATGAACATGATACAAATATGCAAAGTGTTTATTGATTGCGATATCATGGGCGAGCGCCACGTGTCTTTCCTTGGCGATGCATAATGTGGTGGGACCTTGGTGTTGAGATGGTGATTACATCAAACTTTTGAAGGCAATCATTTTATAACTTCTCAAACACAAGAAGATGTGATTTTGGCCCTATTAGGAGAAGATTTAAAAGTTGATTCTCAACATGAGAATGTATTATATTCATGAGGTAATAATAATTAAAAAGTAAAAATGAATGTTATCATTGTAAGAAAAAGGATCACATGGTGTGGACTTGTATAACTCAAGCCAATTATGTTCTTGAGGGAGAACTTAAAGAAAAATAAAATGATGTTAGCTTAGACTATATATATTTTTCTGTTTCAATCAACATGTTTTATTGTGAGGAATGTAAAACTTAACAGAGGGTGTTGGAATATTAAGATTAACATTAATAAATTCACCTTACTAACTTATTAAAGGTGCTACTTTTCGTAACTCTATAGCCCAACTATTCAATGGACATTTTTCTAATGACTCCTTTCTCACTCTCTTGGAGGACAAATGTGACATTATTTAGGATATTCAATGTCTAGATATTTTCTGGAAAGCTTTAAGGTCAAATATGTAGTGGCATAAAACTCAATGTTATAGGAAATCATTCTTATCCAAGCCCAATTTGTTCAATTCCTATGGATAGAAGGGGGTTGATCATAAGGAAGTTTTGAGATTCCTAAGCATCTCTTTTACCTTTTAGGTTTCTCCTTCCTCTTTAAGGAAACATATCATTTCTAGAGCTGAGAAAAATTATCATATTAAATTATGAAGCCCCTTTCTTTGGCAAGGAGATTCCATGTGTGTTCAAATATTCTTGTCGCACACATTTCCATTACTCATGTTGCTAAGAACCTTGCAAATCCTCTTTTGTGAAGATTGAAAAAATCCAAAGGTATGTTTTATGGCCTCCCTTTAACCAAGGAAAATGGTTTCACAAAGTATCCTAGGAGTTTTATTATTTCCCTCATGACTATAATAGGCTTGGCTTACTTTATATTCACTACTCTAAATGGTGCCATAATAGGCTTTTCTTGCTTTATATTCACTACTCTAAATGATTTTTTAAATTTAATTAACATACTCTAAAACCTAACTAAAGCAAGTTGTAGCTCGTCAAATTGGACAAGTGAAAGGTCAATACCAACGCTAAGGAAGACTTTGGAGGAGAGAAAACAAGGTCAATACCAGCTTTGAGGACCAGGTTGAGGGCACTCAGGGAAAATTGACGACCAAGGGACAATGAATACTGTAAGTTTGGCACCCCCATTCTCTTTAACCTACAATTTTCATGCCTAGTTTCCAAATATCTTCTCGCACATTGGCCCCCCCATTCTCGTAAAATGGTATAAGATAAGACAGAAAAAATAAAATAGCTTAGTCTTTCACATTTTTATAGTGATTACTAGAGGCACATAGACCAACTCTTCATAATAGAAGAATTTGATCATACTTTTCCAATGATGGTATTATGAGAAAACCTTAGGTTAAATGAATAATTCCTAGCTAAGTTCTCGAAATCATGACCAACCATATAAGAGAAGACCGCTGCTATGTGTACTTGGATAACATGGAGAAAGGCTCTTTGGGCTCTTTCATCAATCTACGTATTGTTAAATTTTAACACCTAAAAGTGAGAATGAAGAATATTTCCTAGAATGGTGGCCAATTATGCTTCTCAACACCTAGATTAAAAAATCCTTGTCAATATCATTGCCATCACAATTAAACCTATTGCTTGAGATATAGTTATAGAGGTAAAAAAATTGGCTTTCTTGATAGTAGATACATTCTAGACTATTCAATCCTTGCATCAGGGATTTTTGAATGGGCCCAACAAACTACTCATGATGCCCTTACTATTAAGTTCAAAGTTTGACAAGGAATATTATTACATCAAATGTCCTTTCATTTATAAAAGGCTCAAATGGATTTATTTTCATCCCTATATTATTATCACACATTCAAAATTACAAAATACTAGTTAATGAAGAACCTTCATTTGAAGGCGATGTCGTCATGACCTTGGAATGAAGAACCTTCATTCAAAAATGATGCCATGTCAAGACTTTCAAATGAAGGTATTTTTTATTTTAAATATTTAATGTCCAAAATGCTTTATAAAAGGAACCTTGGCATGAAGGACCTTCAAATGAAGACCTTAATTCAAAACAATGAGACATAAGTCATTTTAATACCCACTACAAAAAGGTAACGATTGAATATATCTCACCCAAGGTTTTACATGGAACATTAGGATTTATATGAAAGCCAAGGTAAAACCCAACCTTAGGTTCCTCCCAAACAATGTAACAAGCCAAGACAAGGGAAAAACATAAATAGAATTTAAAGAACGAGATTTGAAACTCCATCAAATCCACCATGATGCACACGAATCCACTGAGTTATAGTTTCAAGACAAGGGGTGGATTGGTGGATGTCATTTCTATTTAGCCCTCAAACCCTTACACAAGCACAACACAACAGTCCCTGTATTTGATTGTTTAATCCCACAAAACTATGATTGAGAACTTCAAAAAAAATGCAAATGAAAGGGAACACATATATTTATCTACACCAATGATCTCAGAGCATTTCAAGCTTGTATGGATCCATACAACACAAAAGAACTTCAAAAAAATTGTAAAAACACAGAATATTGCTTCAAGAACATGGTATCTGATATGAAATTTTGGTATCAACTCTTCCAACAATTGCAATGGGATGGAAATAAAATATGATAGAAGTGGGATAAAAAATCCATTGTTTGAAGCATCAAACCAATATGCAAAGATGAAAGAAAGTGTTAACCCTTCAAACTAAAAAAGTTTCTTTTAACTTCAAGTTTGTTGGGTAGCCAATTCTTTTAAGTTATCAAATCCTACCATCATACATAATCAAAATATTGTTGTTTCAAATGACTATAAGAACTAACTTTCACTATTTTAAGATGTTGAAACCTTGTCATAGAGAATTAGAACATTGATGCGACCACTCATCCTACCTTAAAACATACCAAAAGTCTCCTAGAAATTAGACATAGGAAGATTTAAGATGACTTAAACAATTTTTATTGCCAAAGCATAAATTTATGATGACTTTACCAGGCCTAGTACACACTCCCTCCCTGTTAACCACTTAGACATATGGAAATTAAATGTAAATTTGCTGCTATTTTTAGTCATGTAGGTGTCCAATAAACCACTTGGTGGTGTTTCCCTTCAAGTTTTTTTACTTGAATGAAAAGCAAATATCCTTTGATTACAATTAGAGAATACATTTGATGCCCTGGTTGTGTAACTAGTGGACCATGTAATGATCTAAAAATCCTACAAGATTGAATTCAAACAGTTAGTTGTACCTGCAAGTTAATTTAAATAATCACAATAGAATGCATTGGAAATAATAAAGAAATAAATGGAAGAACTAGTAAGATCTCACCCATTTACTAACTCCATGTCTAACTTCTATTGCACCTTCTTAAGCTTCTTATTGATGATGAAATGCCCTCAGATTTGTGAGCACACTCTAAGATGTCTAATTTTAACAAAGCTATTTGAAGGATTTAAACTATTCACTATGCAAAATAGAAACTCAATCCTAAATGCAAGCAATAATGAATATCAAAGCCTAGATGAAAAGAATGCCTATAGTAAAAGTGTAAACAAATGATCATCGATCCGAAAATGAGATCAAGATTGTCATTTTATAGAAAATGCAATCTTGAATGGATGGACAAGATGAGAGATTGAGGAATACCCTAGATTCAATAAGGCAACCTCAATTAGGGTTAGGGAAAAATGCCCATAGGTGTAAATAAGATTTAATTAAATTAATTAAATCCAAACCAAATGTGACAGTGGAGATGAAATTAGTAAAAATCAGAAGACAAGAGGATGAGATTTTAGAAAATCAATAATTTTGGAAATTACTTGATTTGTAGAAGAATATTTCCCTTTTGAATTAAATTAATTCAAAATAGAAGATTTTGTGAGGTAATTAGTAATTGATTTTTGAAATCAATTACTAAATGAAGAATCAGTGAGATATTTTTAAATGATTTGTTTTATTTAAAAATATAGAAGTGTCACATGCCCTAATTAAATAATTAAAATAATTATTTAATTTAGAAGAAGTAGTTAATTAATTAAATAAATACATGAATTTATTTAATTAACAGAGGATTTAGGAATTAGTGACATATTAAATAGATATATTAAAATATATTAATTTAATAATCAAGAAGACTTTTATGATAAGGATTAATTAAATAAATTGATGTCTTTATTTAATTATTAGAAGACCTTGATAATTAGTGACATATTAAATTAAATAAATAATATTTATTTATTTAATAATCATGAAGAATGAAAGTTTATTAATTAATTAAATAATTATGAATTAATTAATTAATAGTTGAATGTGGGTTAGGGACATAATTCAAAAGTTACAATTATGCTAGGATGGAAAGTGGTCAAATAGTGTTCAGAGGCCTAGGTCATTTTTAGGTGTCTACAGACCATAGTCGCATTTAACACTTGTTACAAAGTTTGGGATTTAAAACGTTAAGTAGATTTGATTTGTGATGGACACATTTGGATGGTAGTAACAATAACTTGCAATCTATCAAGACTTGATTACCTTATAACCTATCAATTTCTAGTGATGAAATGATAGATTAATCATAATGTCACCTTCGGATCACATCACCATGAAAGAACTTCATCCAACATCCTTATGAATGCAAGCACCACAAAATAGGTATTTGTCAGATTTTTCTTCCTCAAGCGAGAGAAATTGAGGAAGAGAAGAGGAAAGTGAGACATGTAGTAGGTCTAAAAGTGGGAGATCAACTAGAGGTCAAAAGATTACAAGAAAATTCCGTAAACGCATGGAATTTTTTCTTGCTGAAAGGGGTTCATGTTCTTGTGATGATGAGAGCATAGGCAACATTGAGGTACAAACGTCTATGGAAACAATGGGTACCCAAGGAACTTCCTCCAATAAACACTGATCTTTGTGTCAACGAGAGGATATATCGCATAGCACCATCGTCATTACATGGTTTGGGCCTATTTTGCATGGGCGGCATAAAAGTCTGTTATGACAAAGTTACTGAATTCATGGAGTATGTTGGACCTTGTTATAGTTACAAAGATTCGATGCAGCTGGTTCGATATACATGAAGTATGCGTAGGTATTCACTATTAGCAAATTATATACAACTAAAAGATAAGGATCAAAATAAAGGAGTGGCTAGGTACATTGACGAGAGACCAAAAGCATCAGGGAATATTGCAAGATTTATAAATAGTACACAACTTGGGTCAACAAATAAGCAACCCAATTGTATATTCGAGGCACGAGAGGGAAACCGTGTATTCATATGTGTGATAAAATCAATAACTGCAGGGGAAGAGTTAATAATTGATTACAATTTGAATCATTTAGATACAAACACAATTACTATGGGGGTGGTATGTACAATATATATACCATTTTACCCAACCTCAAATTAATGACTCTAATATACCATTTTATTATTATGTTTTTTTTCGTAAGTCTATTGGTTTCATTTTAGTAATATTTTTTATATTTAATTTTTGTCATAGCAGGACATTGATCATACGAGGAAGGCTCTGGCCTAGAGCGCAGATCATGATCCATCTTCAGGTGCTTCTATCTGATAGGTTTACCTCATTGTAATTGTACATATTAGATACGAGCAAAATGTTTTATTATTATGTTTTTTTCATGAGTTTATTGGGTTAATTTTGATAATGTTTTTAATATTCTTATTGCAGTTGGATGATCGGGGAAATGCACTAGCAGTACAGGAGAGGATCCATATGGAGGTGTACAGTCACTATTATGCGATGATGAGATCGCATTTTCCACAAACCCTGTGGATATGATGAGGAAGGCCCAAAAAAAATGCAATCAAGAAATCCTTCAGTTGGTATTCGTAGTGCCTCAAAAAAATGAGATAAGAGAAAGGGTTAAAATATTATCTAAGAGAGCACAAAACTTGGAAGTAAGTTTTCATGAGATCTTTAATTGTAACATAAGTTCATTCATGGTTTTATATTTTGTACTCTTTTATGTCATGAACTAAAATATGTGTTGTTTTTACAAGATTATTTGCCTCCTCATGATCATGTTGTTGGCCATGATCAGGGTACTAAAAGTGTTTCTTGGGAAGTAGGGGATGGTACAAGTGTTAATCCTGATCTTCTTGCACATACAACACATTATCCGACCCCATCATTTGTGCCTATATTGTTGTCTGAAATGTTGGCAACACATACCATGTAAGCATTTGATAGTCCACCCTCTGGCAGTGAACACATGCCACTACATGTGTCAGTACCTGTGGATGCAGAGGCCACTACTATTGGTGATTTTTTAGCAGCATTTCCTGGATCTTCCCGTATTACTAGTACGGGAACATTTTCGATCACATTTGTGGTGACCAAGGATTTCCTTCCCATAAAGATAGAGAAGGTCCCATTTACTTTAAAATGTTTTAATTATTATTTTATTTTATTTTAAGTAAGTGCTAACAGTGGGGATAGTGCCCTATTATATTGATTTACAAACTGGCAATATTTGCCTACATTATAATTTCCTATTTATAGCCACTATATATCTGACTATATGCTTATCATGCTTTATGCTACTACATAGCTATATACTACTCCCAGTGCATACCCCAGCTTTACTACATGTTTCATTCTCCTTTTGTTGAACCAATTTTCATTTTGAAAAAACCTTGCAAAGGCATTCATGTCATTGTTGATTATGCTCGCCTGATATACATCCCATGCATTGCCTAGGAAGCAGCTCAATGCCTTGGTCTGGTGTTGTGAGTTGCTAGTGCATTCCTCCCCAGCTTCAACCTCCACTTCTTTCCCGTCTCCCCCTGCCCCATTTTCTCCAAAGATGTATTTTAGGGAGCTCACCATACCTTCCGCGGGAAGTTCCATGTTAGAATTTGCCACCGCTTCAATGTTGATCAGTGTAACAAAACCCCCAAGCTTCTCCACCAGTACTTATCTAGCACCCAGAACATCTATTAATAGGCTTAGGACTACCTCATAGATTTTTCCATCGCACCAGTGGTTCCCCTCCTATAGGATCTCCTGGGTTATTTGCTCTATTGCTTCGATCACTTGCAGGGAACTGACTGAGAAAATTCTTTTGCACTCAGCTCTCAATGTCTCATTCGAGTAGATACAATGCACACCAAACTTATACACCATTGTCCTTTTGAAGTTTGAGTCTGGAGTAGTGCCTTAACACCTTTTATCCCTCGGCTTCCAATAAATTCTTGTGCTTGTCCCGTGAGTCTTGAACAACTTCCTAATGCTTTGGCTAAATGTTGCTCAAGTCTTATCTATTATCCTATCTGATTGTCCCAGCTCACTGCCTTCTAGAGATTTTGGAGATCTTTCATCCACCCAAACTGTCGATGATTAGAAGTGTTGGCAATTATGACCACTACTCCATGCAGTTGTCAACTTTTATTACCTTTCCTTGATATACTCCACAGTTTTCCAGGAGGCCTGCAACCTTATTAGCTTCCCTATAGACATGTGATAGGGTATATTTATTTAACTTCTGAAGAAGGGATTTGATTGCTCCTATCCAATTGTCTAGTTTCCAGTTTGGTGTTTTCCACGATGTGATTTCCTAAATGCAGATTTGAGAATCACCTTCTATTTCTATCAAATCAATTCCTTTCTTTATACAGACTTCCAATCCCAATACGACTGCCTCCATTTCTACTATATTATTCGTGCATGTATCTAAGTTTCTAATTATACACATTTCCCTTCTAAGTTTCTAATTATACATCCTGCTCCTACAAGAAATGATGTTTTTTTATAAACATCTAAGTGATATTTCATTGGAGCTCTTCGGGCCCACCATATGTACACGGTGGAATGCCCAAAATCAAGATTTAAAAGATGGGCTCATTAAACGTTTAGTTGTGTTGTTCGGTGATAAAACATTCAACCAAACCAAGGTCCTTAAGAAAGTTGGTACCTATCTAAAGTATGTGAGGAACCAATATAGGTCACATTTAGAGAACACGAGCGTCCCCCCATGATTCCAGAAAAGGAGTGGAAGGACTTGGTGTCAGATGGAAAGGAGAAAGCTGAAAATAAGAAAGGAAAGATACTATCGGGCCAAGGAAGGTATGTGATACTATCAACAATTTAATTATATAATCATTAATCTTTCTTTTTATATAATCTAACGTATTTCAAATTTTTCATAGGCTGCTCAACACATCGAAGGCAACAAAGGAAAGACTAGAAAAACACGGGCAGCACAAACTTGGCTCTAGTGGTTATATGAAATTAGCCGCATGATTTGTAAGTATCAATAAATGAAATATTGCATCCAAATAATAAATTGCAAACAGTTCTGGTTTTATCACACCATAGAAGAAAAATTAATGATCGCATGCAAAAATACATGGCTTTGATTTCAATAGAGTGCCCATAGAAGAGGACCTAAAGATTGCCTTCGACCAAGGCTATGGAGCCCTGACTGAACAACTAAGAGTCTCGATTGGGAAAACACAATCTTCCACTGTATCCAACATGCAGGTAAATAAACTCAATAAAGTTGATTTCAAATTGAATACTTGTGCAATATGTTCAATATTAATTTCCACCATAATAATGTGCCTATTTTTTTTACACAGATAAGCAATGATAATCTTGCACATGACATTGGAATGCAGCCTAGTGAGGGTGGAGTGCAACCTGCCGATGAAGGCCATGTTGTGCATCTTGGTACTGGATGTATTCATGTGCTATACAAAACACAGTATGGATTAATACAATTAAACATCTTTAATTGCATTTGGTGTATTAATGAATGTAACCTTTCATATTTCAACTTTAGAGCATGTAGAGCGTCATCAACATGTTGAGCATGATCAAGATAGACATGAGGAACATGACATGGCTCCATCAGGTAAGCAGGACCACTCTCCTATTCTTTTAAACATATTTAATTGAAATTGGTGTATTAATTAATGTAATATTTCGTGTTTCAACTCCAGATCAAGATTTAGAGGGTGTTCAACATGTTGAGCATGAGGCTATAAGACAATATCTAGAACATGATGTGGCCCAATCAGGTAAAGAGCACCACTCTGATGTTCTTTTAATTAATGAAATACGTGTAACAATAATAATAAAACATATCAATTCAACATTTATTTATTATTGTAGCAGACTCCCCCTTGCAGCCACGTCCATGTTGTGAGTACACAAATAGGCATACATTAAAATCACGAGCAGAGCTCAGAACAACTCAAAGGGGGACAGATGATTTTGAAAACAATACTCCACTTCAATTTTTTTTAGCTGCAAAAAGAAACAAAAAAATAAGTGATTGTAATCATATTATGACAGCCATATTTTTGATAATATGTAAAAACTAAAAAATGAAATATGTTAATAAATGAATTTGAATATGTTAATGAATAAATGTTATATGTTAATGAATGAATGTTACATGTTATTAATGGATGAATGAATGAATGAATAAATGTGAATATGTTAATGAATGAATGTTATATGTTCTTAATGCAGGATGAATGAATGAATGTTAAATGTTATTAATGGATGAATGAATGATTAATTTTATATGATTGGGTATGGGGAATTGAGAGTGATGTGAGGGAGCAGGGGGGAGGGCCAAATGAGCTTCCACCTTCATGTGGTTGACCCTATTAAGTAGAGATTATTAAACTATTATCAAAAAAAAGAGAAGCTCAATAAGGTAAGTAAAGCACTTTTCAATATAAGAAATGCATCGTTTGAAGCATCAAACCAATCTGCAAAGATGAAAGAAAGTGTTAACTTTTCACTATGAACATTATGTTGTGTGTGGATTTGGTTTCAAAGCTCTGTTGGTGGAGATGGCTCGTATGATAGCCAAGAAAATAGTTATCATTATTGTTGCTACAAACAAGCCTGATATCATCAATCCTGCATTGTTAAGGCTTGGTCGACTTGATTAATTTTATATATCACCCAGAGTCACCCCGATAAGTATTTCGATCCATTTGTATCATCATCAACAAGAGATCAAGTATCTCTAGGATATTCTATAGTTTCCCCGACATGGTGAGTCTCCTCGATGATTATTCTTTCGATCTCAACTATGTCGCCAAGACTTCTGCCGATGTAATCTTATCAGCATCACATAGCTAGTCGAGTAGACATTCAAAACTTACTCTGATGATATATGTATTGCCGATATGCTTCCCTCGTGCTTCGTCGATGAGACAAGATGTGTATCTTGCCAATGAAACATGATCGCTGAGACCAAAATCTAGTCCTCTCGATATATCTTCTTAGGAAATTTTGATCGCTATAATAGTCTTGATCTTTCACCGATATGCCTACATTTCAACGAATAGTTTTTTTTTTTTAAAAGTGCAATTTCTCATTGAATTTACAATGAACCGAAAAAGCATCCGATGAATTTGCAATGTATTCGATGATTTTTTTCTGTAATGACTTGCCTATTTTGTCATGCGTTCGATGAACTTCTATTGCTATTTCAATCTAAATTATGTTATCAAGACTCCTGTTGATGTAATCTTATTGGCATCACATAGCTGGTCGGGTAGACATTCAGAACTTACTCCAATGATATATGTCTGTTTAATATGCTTCCCTCGTGCTTCGTCGATGAGACAAGATGTGTATCTCGCCGATGAAATGTCATCGCTCAGATCAAAATCTAGTCTTCTCGATATATCTTCTCAAATAATTTTGATCACTATAATAGTCTTGATCTTTCACTAATATTCCTACATTTCAACAAATAGTTTTTTTTTTTTTTTTAAAAGTGCAATGTTTCATCGAACTTACGACAAAGTTCAAAAAAGTGTCAGACAAATTTGCAATGTATCCGACGAATTTTTGCCATAATGACTTGCCTATTTCATTGCACGTTCGATGAAATTCTATCGCTATTTCAATCTAAATTATGTCACCAAGACTCCTACCGATGTATTCTTAATGGTATCACATAGCTAGTCGGGTAGACATTCAGAACTTACTCTGATGATATATGTCTTGCCGATATGCTTCCCTCGTGCTTCTTTGATAAGACAAGATGTGTATCTCGCCGATGAAACTTCATCGATGAGACCAAAATCCAGTCCACCTGATATATCTTATCAAGCAATTCTGATCACTATAACAGTCTTGATCTCTCAATGATATGCCTACATTTAAACAAATAGTTTTTTTTTTTTAATGTGCATTGTTTCGTCGAATGTACGATGAACCGCAAAAAGAATCTGACGAATTTGCAATGTATGCCACAAAATTTTGTCGTAATGACTTGCCTATTTCGTCGCGCATTCGATGAACTTCTGTCACTATTTCAATCTAAATTATGTCACCAAGACTCCTACCGATGTATTCTTAATGATGTCACATAGCTGGTCGGGTAGACATTCAGAACTTACTCTGATGATATATTTCTTGTCGATATACTTCCCTCATGCTTCGTTGATGAGACAATATGTGTATCTCGTTGATGAAACTTCATTGCTGAGACCAAAATCCAATCCTCCTGATATATCTTCTCAGGCAATTTTGATTGCTATAATAGTCTTGATCTCTCAACGATATTTGCAATACGTCAAACTTGTGTCGTAATGGTGATGAACTTATGTTATTAATCCAACGGTTTGGCAAAGGTATGCCTCCCATCATCTGGGTACTATTCATCGTGCGATCAATGAAGTGGGCGTCGTGATTCTGATGAGTGTGCATCATGAGGTCGACATTTTATAGCCCGTTGAGATGTAGATGAAAATTGAGCGACGACGCTGATTTATGTGATTCATCAGTCGACCAACAATGTATCGTCGAGATTTCGACGAACGGCCGTCAAAAATTGGGGTCAAATCTTGTAATGCACCAAGGCAGGCTCTCTAAAGGTGTACAATAGCGAGTAAGTGCATTCACAGTTCAATCATCTTTGTTTGCATGAACAAAGAGAGAACACTCACAATGCCTTTTTCTCACACTAGACAAGATGTTGTGTTTAATTTTAAGTTCCCAAATTGAAATGTGAAGGCAATATTTTTGACAACTTAATATCAAAAACATGCTTTTGATTCTCAAGATCGCTGTGAAGCGGATACGCATTTTAAATGATGTTAATTTGTGAGAAATATTTCAAAACATGACAAACACTTGTTCATTTTAAGTCCATAAAGTAGTGATGAGTTCATTTTAAAAGCACCAAAAATAGATGTGAAGTTTGCCTTGTCCAATTTTAACACAAATTGAAATCTAGTAAATGTCTAAGGTTCTTTTTAATCAACTTCGAAAAGATCAAATCAATGATTAATTTTAAACCCAAATTGAAAAGTGAGTTAGTTTAAAACAAAAAACAAGGGTAGAAAATGGAAGCTCTAAGATTGTTAAAACAAGCATTAAAAAATGCTTTTTCCAAATCTCGATTTCAAGAAAATCTCCAAGTCCACTCTATTTGCCTTCATTTTTCTTTTGATCACAATGTCAACACCTTCAATTTCAACCTTTAACCTTTGTTTAATTTGGATACTCAACTTATAATGCAAATATTGATGTCAACCTCCCTTGTAAATAAAAATCCAACCTGTCGTAGGCTTTAAATGTTCACTTTTCCCTCATTGATATGGTTGGAAGGCTTAACTTAATCAAAAGGGAAATCAATAAGTGGGCCCCTCTTGAAAATTTGTGATTGCCTCTTCCTAAATGATAATCTAATAGATGTGGACTCCAATCTCTCACCCCACTATTTTATGTTTTTTTTTTTTTTTTTGAACATAAATGATAATGCCAAAATGATTTTGTTTGGATGGAATTGATTGTGTTGAAAATAGAGAGATTCACATTGTTTTCCTGCACTGCCTGTAGAGAGTGGTTAGATGGATGTGGAGTTACTTTGATGACCTCATTTATTTTATCCTAGCTATTCAGCTTCAGATTACTGACAAGAGGATGTAAGGAGCCCCTCACACGAGGATGATCTGTAATAGAGATCCTTACAATAAAAGTAAAACAAACTCGTAACACCTGGAAATTAAGCTGGAAGATTTGCAATTAAGACAAAATATCTCTATTAAAAAATATAGCAATAATTAATTTGTGTCATACCAAGTAGAAATGCCTTACAACTATAATTGTACTCATTAAATGATCCTCTGCAATGCATAACTTATATGTAGTATATACCTGTCATTAGCAACTTATCTAGTACCTTGAAGCTTTTAATGAGAGCAAATCCATAGAGATCAACCCTTGCAAACTCAGGCAACAATCTGCAACCAATACACACTACTTAGACCAAACCTTTCCTTGGATTTTCATCTATCCCCAGATATGTAGCTTTAATCTCTCTGAGTAAAGAGTTCCCTAAATAACTTGTTCCTGAGAATTTTTCGATGTTTCCTGACTTGGTAATACGCTACTCTCATGAAACCCTGACCTTACAGTCACTACCACCAAGCCTCTCTGTGAGGTTACAAAGCACCCATATTTTTCTCCACGTAATCCTAATCTTGGTTATGTACTTCAAGTTTATCGGCACTTAATGAATTGATTCATATTTCAAACCTTCTTAAGTATTTATGGTTGAGTAATAAAGAGAGAAGCTATGCACCATAATGTGATAAGACTCCATGTCCATAAAAAACAATAGAATTCACAACAAGTTACTTGAAAGTCTAAACCATTTTGGAAGGCGTGTGTTATTGGACAAGAGATAAATCTCGAGTATCAAAGTCGATTTGGAAAATCTGAGTGCGACGACTGGAAGAATGAGCAATAAATTTGGTCCGGTTTTACTATCTCTTGATTTCTATTTTTTATTTTTTTAACTTGTCAGGAGAGAGTTACGATGGTATACCATAATGTCGCTAATGACATGATGAATGAGCAATTTAAAATGTGGTCAATATGTATTAAAAAAATAAAAGATAAAAGATCATACCTTTAAAAACCATGTCTTAAATCTTTGTGTGAGATCTATCTAGAGTAATATAAGTAGTGCATTCATCAAGGTATATCACTAGTCCATAGAAAGCAAGAAAATGAAAACATTATTCAACATTCAGGCATGATACGAAACCACATAGATCATTTTATCTCACTTTTAGAGACTTTCAAGTTGATGTAAGTAGTAGGTATCTTTACTCCTCATAATCGAACCAGGGACGTGTCTTGAACCCTAAGAAAAAATTTCTAAGCTGACACAAGCAATATCAGTGGGTGAAATTAATGTGTAGGTCTAGGATTGGGAAATGTGTAGGACTAGGACATTTAAAAAAAATACTTGGAGACTTGGGAATGACCTGCTACGTTTTTACTGACTTTTAATGTTTTGACTTGGAGACATGTGAACGATTGTGCCATAATGTGATGAATAATGAGAAGAAAACAAAGGCTTTATGGAATGCATGCACAGATGAATTTCAACTATGAGCATAGCAGTAACCAAGTGCTTAAAAGTTACAGTTTACTCGAACAGAAAAAGAGAATGCTCTTGCAGTTTGGAGTGTGTATAAACAAAGCTTTAAATTTATAACAGATCTTGATTGACATGAAGAAAATAGTGATATAAGAGAAGTGAGAACCAAATACATTGCAAATAGAGCATTAATCTAATGATATTCCAAAACAAAAAATGTTGTAGACAAAGCATGGGTTTGTTCTAAAACAACATTTGATTTTCTATAGTTGGGAAGAATGAACACAATTTAATCTTTCCTTCTTCAACAAAGGTTCAAGCCTTCCTTCTAGCACTATTTGTGGACATCAAAATCTACAAATGGTTAGCACAATTCCAATATCCTCATAGAATAATACAACATTCTTCAAAATAAATGATAAAATTGAATCAAGCATGCAAATAAGACATGAAGTATATCTATTCTATGGTGGATTGGTGCTCCTTGAATATGTGAAAGAGCCCTTTCCCAATCCTTGATAAGCCAAATGAGATGATAGACAATGAGATGCTCATGAAGTCAAGTTTCCTATAATGATAGTGCTCGAATTGTAGATAAAAAATGAGAGAAAATGCATTGCATTTATAGGAGAAGTTGAGAGAGGAGAGACCAAGATTGAGCAATGTGGGATTAAAATCAAAAAAATGAGAGAGAGTCAGTTGTCACAATGGGATTGGCCCATGCTTGTGCAAGTTTTGGCTAATGTGTCCATTTCAAATTTGAAAATGGAAATAAATGAATATGATTGTGGGTTTTTGGGGGGAATTGTGTTTTTCCAAAAAAGTCAAACATGAGAGTTAATGAGGGCATATTCCTTGGGAATATTCCCTTGTGAGGGAAAATGGGTGTTTTAATAAATCAATTTAAATGATTTATCGTGCAAGTGGATGAATCTAGAGGATTCAAGTAATTTGGATTAAACTAATCAGGATTTGATTAATCTAACAGGACTTCTGGTGACATGACATTTGATTTGAATTTTTGTATTTGTTTTAATTCAAATGAGAGGAAATACATATGAGTGATTTAATTAAATCAAGAACTATAGGAGATAATTAAATAATTTTGATCTATTTAATTTTGAGAGAAGTGAATTAATTAAATTGGTTTATTTAATTAATAGATGAAATAATGTTGAATGAAGTATGATTAGATGCATGTGTATATTTTGCATGTCTACATGGGTTTTTCCATCTAGGTCATTGTTCAAACCAGTATTGTTTCATTTATGGTTTTTCTTTTGTGGTGATGGTTGCAATGCAATAAAATAGTTAACTTTATATAGTTTATGTTATTTTCCATAAGGCATTGATGAGTGTTTTTCTCTACCTATGGCTATATTGTAAGTTATGAAACCATAGCAATATCAAAGATAGACAAATACAACATAACTTTATGAACTCACATGTAGCACCAATATACTCTACACTCAGTCAACACAAGAAGATTAAAACCACGTTAATCAGATCACAAAATTATGAAACCTCCTATTTTTTGGTTTTCCCTTATTGTGTGCACTTTGGATGGAATTTTTGTTGGCCTTCCTCCTCCACCATCGTCTTTACTATTTTGAATTTTTTCATAAGCTTTATTTTCAATGCAAGAAACAATTGAAAAAATTAGGCCTAAGCAGGTAGAATGCATTGAAAAGCTTTGTTTTGTGGTGATGGTTGCAACACAATAAAATAGTTAATGTTATACATTTTATGTTGTTTTCCATAAGGCATTGTTGAGTGTTGTTCTCTAGCTTTGGCTATATTGTGAGTTATAAAAATTTACCAATATCAAAGATAGACATATACAACATAACTTTATGAACTCACATGTAGCAGAAATATACTCTACACTCAGCCAACACAAGAAGATTTAAACCATAGTAATCAAATCACGAAATTATGAAACATCCTATTTTGTCATTTTCCCTTATTGTGTGCACTTTCGTTAGAATTTTCGTTAGCATTCCTTCTCCACCACCCTCTTTACTATTTCAATTTTTTTTGTAAGATTCATTTTCAATGTAGGAAACAATTGTCAAAATTAGGCCTAAGTAGGTAGAATGCATTGAAAAACTTCATTTTGTGGAAATGGTTGCAATGCAATAAAATAGTTAATGTTATATAGTTTATGTTTTTTTTCATAAGGAATTGTTGAGTGTTCTTCTCTATCTTTGGCTATATTGTGAGTTATGAAACCATACCAATATCAAAGATAGACATAAGCAACATAACTTTATGAACTGACATGTAGCAACAATATACTCTACACTCAACCAACACAAGAAGATTAAAACCACAGTAATCAGATCACAAAATTATGAAACCTCCTATTTTTTGGTTTTCCCTTATTGTGTGCACTTTGGCTAGAATTTTCGTTGGCCTTCCTATTCCACTACCCTCTTTACTTTTTTGAATTTTTTTCCTAGGCTCCATTTTTCAATGTAGGTTGCAATTCACAAAATTAGGCCTTAGCAGGTAGAATGCATTGGAAATCTCTTTGAGGTTGTTGTTGAAAAGAGTACCTTAGAGTATAGTGTGCGATTTTTAGTCAAGCCTTTTGCATGAGTTCCATATCTTTGATCGGCTACTTTGATGAAATCTGCTTTTAGAGAATGCATGTCTACATGTTCTTGATGAAGGTCGTCAAACTTGAAGTGGTAGATCAAAGATATGGAATTTATGTAAAAGGGTTAATTCAAAACTAACCATTATACTCTCTAGAAATTCTTCCTTGAATAAATTCAAAAAGATTTTCAACACATTGTATGTGGCAACCAATGTTTCTTATTATTCTTAATATAAAGCCTATTATTGTAAGAATTCCTTTTAGAGGACAAAATAAATAACAACTATCTTCCCAAAACAATAAACATGGGGAGGAGTATATGTGAATGTTGTCTATATTGTTTTGTTTTTGATAAGGTACTGTTGAAAAATGATTTTTTTCTAGGTCACTGTTGAAACTATTATTATTTCATTTATGTCTTTCACTTTGTGGTGATGGCTATGCCAGAATAGAATAGTTAATGTTATACAATTTATGATTTTTTCCATAAGGCATTTTTAACTATTGTTCTTTGGCTTTGGCTATATTGTTTCATTTTTTATACAAAATTAAATACTAAATGTTATAGAGTTTATGTCATTATCCATAATGCATTGTCGGTTGTTTTTCTCTAATTGTGGCTAAATTGTTTCATTTTTGATAGGGTGCTATTGAAAAAGGAACTTGATTGGGTGTAGGGTTATTTTATTTTTATTTTTTATTTTACATGGGTTTATTGTTATGAATTATGTTGTCATGTACGACATTGTTGAAACCAATATTGTTTCATTTATTCTTTCCATGTGGTGCCGATGGTTGCAAGATAACTAAACAATTTATGTTATTAGGGTTGTTTTTTTCTCCCCCTTGCATGTGTTTGTTGTTGTCAATTCTTTTTTTTTGTGGTTTTACACATGTAATCCACTATTTAAATATTTTTTTTGGGCTACAAAGTTGTTCTATTTTTTTGGGCATAAATTTTTTAGTATGAAACCTTCTGTCCAAATTTAAGCATCATCTAATGTGTTGCAAAAATTAATATGATAAATTTTTTCATTACAAGTAATTGTAGTACAAGAAAATTTAACATCTGAATTCCTCGTAACTTTGAATTTAATTGAATTTATTGACTAAGTCGCGCCTATGAACTTCAAGATATAATAGTATGGTTATGTGTCAATTAACCAACAATTAATTCACCATAACTTTATCACAATGAACAACCAACCAATAATAAACCCAATTTGATGTCACGTCTAACTCCATCAAAGTAAGAATTTTAAAATGATCATCAATACCTTCACTAATTATTGATATATGAACAATGATCTTATTTCCATGGTCATCAAGCAAAATTATTTCTTAGTTTTCAATACAAAATGGTCTAATGTTCTTGTAGATGTGCAAAATTAACATCATTGATTAACATAATATTTGATAATTTTATTCTTAATTAATTAGATCAAATTATTTCATTAATGTCCTAAGGTTCCTCCATTTAATTAAATAAACCCAAATGTTTAATTAAAACTCTAAATATTCATTTTATTCTCATTTGATTTAAAAAAAATCCAAAAATTTAAATCAAATGTCACATCAACTAATCACTAGCTTAATTAATCAAATCCATGATTAATGCTAAGCCTAATCCATCTCCCATCCTCTAGCTTTTCCCACTTTCACAATAAATCATTTATTTTGTTTATTATTAAAAGCTCTATTTTTCCTCACAAAGCATATTCCCAAGGAATATGCCCTCATTAACTCCCTTTGTTTGAATTTTTTGTCCAAACAAATTCCCCCCCAATCTCCCAACAATATGCATTTAATGCTATTTTCAAATTTCAAATCTCCCCCTCTTTGGCACATTGACCAAAATGTGCTCAAGATTTCTCCTCTCACATTTTGACAAGTGTCATGAACCTATTTGTTGAGGATTAGTCCCACATTCCTCAAATTTTCCCCTTCTTCTCTCAATCTCTCTTATAAATTCAAGGCCTTTTCTCTTATTTTTCATCTACATTTTGAGCATTCTCACTATAGGAAACTTGAGTTCATTTTTGCATCTCTATGTCTATAACCATAATTTGCTTGTCTGGTTGGGAAAGGGTTACCTAATACAAAAAGAGTAGCACCAATCCAATATGGAATAGGTGTGCACCATGTTGTTTTTTATTTTAATTAGTTCATTTAACATTTCTAGTTGTTTCAATTTCTTAGTTTAGCATGTCTAACATGGAGTAATATTTCATAAAGGTGTTTGATTTGTCATGTTTATTTGATTTCCACAAGAGGGTTTGTCAATATACTAACATTTTGTAGATCTACCATCCTACATTTGACACTAGAAGGAGGGCCGCTTCCAAAAATAAAAATAAATTGTGTTTGTAACAGCAGCTTCGAGATTTTTCTGTGTAGTGTTTTCATTTTTTTCTTAATTCAAGCAATAGTTGTTGCTTCTTTTTTGTTCTATTTTAATATATTATCAGGGAAATAGATGTAAATATTTTATCTCATGGCTAAATGAGGAACAATCCTCTGCATTTAGAAATGAAAAAAAAACTAGGAATAATACTTTTGCTAGCATTATTTAGGCAGGAACTTAGTCCAATCAAATCAAAATCACATTGATTGTATGGATACATTCATAGATTTTTCTTGCATTTCTTCATATCAGCTATACTGTATTTGTCAGTTTGCAGAGGTCAAATATGTCGATCTTCTTACAAGTTTGGTATAGTGTGGCCTTTTCAGCAGAACACATAATCTTAAATACGAGTCAAATTTTTGTACCATAGAGTTGGAATCAGTATTGATGAAGAAATAAGGTCTGCCTTATGATTTGAAATCAGTCACAGATTATTCCATTACAAATCAGATCCCTAAAAGTTTAATCTTTTGATTTTCGACAGTTCAAAGAAAGATTCAATGCTAATACCTTCTTGATTTAAATTTATTCTATTTTATTAGCCGACTGTCTAAATGCTGAAGAAACTGTGTTTATCTTTCTATACCATATTTTTCATCATGGACATAGTTCATACATAAATTTATTGATGTTATTTCAGACACCAATGTGAAGGGACCTATCATTTTCTTAGTTTCCACAACCATCACCCTTATACACTCTGCTTCCATAGGCATGATCCATATGTACTGCAATCAAATAAGTGTTATCCACTTTCTATATTCTATCTCTGATGCTATCCTAAGTGGCCTCTCCATTTGTTCTATTTGTATCATTCTAGAATCATTTATTGGTTCCAAGCGGCCAATGGGCTCTGTTTCTTTTTGTGTTTCCATAAAATTATCATTTTTTGCCAACTGGGTGAAGCTTTGTCTCAATTGAGAAGAAAAAAAACAACTAACTGTAGAGATCACACAATTCCATGCATAGCCCAGGTATTGATGGTTCAAAAAAAAAATATCATATGCTTGTGATTATTTTTGTATCATTTGAAATCCTTGTGGAGTACAAGAAGCTTTCTTGTGCACATGATAAATGTCTTAAGTATTTGCCAACTGCTGCCTTGTCATATCATGGCAATTTCAATCAACGCCTTCCTCTTAAGTCATGTTCTTCTAAGTGTAGGTCTATGACATTTTGTAAACAATGTTTCGACTGGAGTGGGCTTAATTTTAAAAGATGGTGTTCTTCATCATGCGGAATATAATTTATGCTTCTGGATGATAGAGCTAATCCGCTTCTTCATTTAAGAGTGGCTTCTCTTAGAATAGATGTGTCATGAATCATATATCATTTTCTTCCAATAGTTTTCTTTAAAGTTATTATTCCTATCGGCAGAGGTTTTCACATTTCCTTTCCTTTGGATGGTTCTGGTTCTTGTTTTGTTTCTGAAGTGAGAAGCATCCTTGCTAAAATCAAGTCTATCTCTACGTAAACACCTAGTCTTTGTTGGAATTTACCTTTGGTTTTGGATCAAATTTCTCAAGGTATGTTTTGCATCCCATATTTCTTTCACATTCTTTTGGTTGTACACATTCTTCCTAACTGCAAGAAAATTGACCACATTTTAATGGTTTTGCGTCCTATGTTTTCCTACAAATGGCAATAAATCCATTAATGCACCTGAAGCATTAATAACTGCGAGTAACTACCAGCTTAAAGCCTATCTAGAGTCACATGAGTACTCCAAACATGTCACCCTCTTCGTTGACATATCGGTTGTTCTCTTTCTGTCATCGAGTCTAGCTTGTATCCAAAATCACACAATTGTACGATGAAGTTATATGCAGGTGTTTCGACTGTATACGCTGGACTGTGTATGGCCGAATGAAACTACATCTATTCATAGAGTCTTAAAGGTGTGTATATTTCAATATTTTAAAATCTAGCTCAAACCACCACCTTTAATCCTTTGGCATACCTTTTATGGTATTGTTTTGACATGATGCCTCAGGAAAGGAATAGAACTATTTGAAATGATGCTTTGAGAAAATACATAATCGTGTCATCCTGTATGCTCAGTTCTTATTCAACTATAATCCTTGAGAAACTAAGATTGGTATGCCCAAATTCACCACCTTACATTGCTTGTTCTTGCATTTTGAAGGCTAAAAGGTAAACTCACAGAATTAAAATATTCCCTATGGCCCTTTTCAGAGGAAGCAAAATGTACATTAAATGTCTTGCATTTTTATTCTTGGTTCACTTTGTGTTTCTTTTGAAAAATGAATACAAGAATGCATGATGTCTTTTTCATCTCTCTGAGCAGTTGGTTTGGCTTTACATAGAAAGATCATTCCCCAGAATTCATTTTACAGCCCATTAACATTATACAATTGCAGTATAAATGCACATCTTACTTGAGTTTTTGGTATGTGATTTGTATTGATCCAATCGTTGTTGCATGTATTTGGAAATGACACACTGATGCTTGTAAAGCCTTATCTTTTAGTGGAGAATGTGACACTTCGTCGCATTGAATTTATTCTGATTTTCACAAGATATTTTTGAGATTTATTTGATGTTATTTATTTCATATTATCCATCATATCATGCTTACGTCTGAAAATTGTTATGCAGCTGGTTGTTATAATTATGCAGTGTTGAGGCTATTAGTTACATCATTTCATTTTAATTATTATAAGAAATGATAAGAGGAACTACGTTGTATGCACAAACTCTCTTACCTTGATACATCATCAGATGTAGAGCTTACAAAAGAAACCTCACAAAAGACCTTTAAATAATGGGGGTAGAAAATTGTGAGAATATTTTTTTGTTGGCATGTATCATCTGTAGTTGGACTAGCAATGAAGGGAAAAACTTTAATTATTTACGGAGGAATTATTTTCAAAGGAGATTATTGCTAAAATTCATGACAGGGAGGCACATATTTTAGGCCATAGATCAATAGTGTTTCATTCTTAAGCACATAGCATCAAAAATCTGCTCTCGGTTAACGCTTTAAATAAGAATGAAATGTCTGTGAGCGGCCTTTTTGTTTTGAATTTCAATCTTGGGGTGCTTTCAATCTATATTTCAAGCTTTGAGTTGTTAGGAGAGGGTGGGGTCTATTCATTGCATTCACTCCTTTGAAGGGACTGACACAATGAAAGTTGTATACATATATACCAATGCATTAATTCCCAACAGTAGACATTTATGATAATGCATTCATGGGTAGATTTGATAAAAAGTTGTCAACTTCAAGATTTGAGATTTGCATATCTAACTATTTGCCTGTATTGAATATTGGTTGGAGCTGAGCTTTTCTATTTTTTTTTGTCAAAATCAATTAATGCATTTGGAAAATCAAATATGTCTGTATCTTTCTATTGATTTTTCCAAATTGTTGTCAGATGGTGTTACTGTCTTTTGACCGATATATACTTGGAGCATGGTTTTGAATATAGTAATGAAAATCCTATAAGTATGGCATTAAATTGTTCTAGTTTCCTCTAAGTCATAGTGGAGCAAATTTTCCAAGTAACGAGATTGGTGTTTAGTACGAAAATATGCTTCCTAACAAAGGAATGGAAGCTGGTCCTTGAATGATGAAGGGATTTAAAATTTCAAAATCTGATTCTGTCTATTTGTGAGCTTTGTATGGAATATGCAGCAATAAATGATATCAAAAGAAAAAATTGGAAAGTGCCTTTAATGGGGAAATAATTTTTTTTATGATTGTGAAGTTTTCAATTTTGTATCACTACTCTTATATTTTGGTATAGTGGATACAAGAAGCAACATGAAAGTCACCTACGTCAATTATTATCTATCCGATCGTAGCTTATGTTTCATGTTTATTTATGACTATCAATTGTTATTTATCTCGATTTCTTGAAATAAATCTTATTTCTAATACATTTGTGTTTTTTGTAGGTTGGCATTGGAATCAAGCAAAAGCAAAGCGAGATTGGAGTTAAAGAGAGAAATCGAGCATTGAAACTTGAGATTCACAAAGCATTTTTAAATGCTTAGGGCTTCCAATTTTTGCTTTAATTTTTTGTTTTGAACCAACTCACTTCAAATTTTAAGTCTAAAATTAACCTTTGACTTGATCTCTTCAACTTGGTTAAAAATTGACTTAGAAACTCACTGGATTTTGTTTGGAATTAACAATTGAACAAGATAACTTTTACATCTCATTTTGGTGTTTTAAAACGAATAAAAATCATTGCTTTGTGGACTTAAAATGAACAAGTGTTTTTCATTCTTTGCAATCTTCTTCACAATTTAATAATATTTAAAAGGTGTATCAAAATTCTTTTGGTGATATTAGATTGTTTAAAATATTGCCTCCACACTTTGATTTGGGATCTAAAATTGAACAAACTTGTCTAGTATTAGAAAAAGGCATTGCGAGTGTTCTCTCTTTGTCCACGCAAGCAAAGATGATCGACCTACGAATGCACTTACTTGCTATTGTACACCTTTAGAGAGCCTACCTTGGTGGGAAAAAGTACTCACCCCAAGGGAACAACTCAAACCGGTAATGAGCTAAATGCCAAGATATACCCAACCGGTATACAAATTCGAATGGTGAGTAAAGTTCATCATTACAAGAGCTCCTACGGATATGCAGGTGATCCTTTTTATATGGGTTGATTTTTTCTCTCGTGTGGCCTTCTGAACGGGTACCCTGATTACAAACCAATTTATGTAAAGGCCAAAATCCTATCTATTTGTTGGTTCAAAAGGTCATTTCCTTTAAAGCCGCCCCACGTATACATGTGATTATATTATAGAGATGAAAACTATGCCATGGAAAATTCATGGGTACTGATGCTTGGCTGACCCGACAAGCGAGTGCACTATAAAGGGGAGCCTGTGTGATCAAGCATCTAATCATTCACACTGAATATGCACAGTTGAATTTATCCAAGTGGGAACCCAAAAAATATTATCTTTTCATCCTAGGGTTGTGCATGTTATTGGAATCAAAACACTTTTCTTGGATCTAAAACATTAGAAAAAAAACATTCATAGAGAAGTTCAGAATTTCAAACCCTTTGGAGGAAACAAATATCCTTTGAAAAATCTAAGTTCTCTTGCTTACCCTATGGATTCAATCCTTAGAGGTTTCCAATTACTTGGGTTTAATCATCATTTGTTTTCACTAAAGTCAACTTAGGGAACTATGTTCTTGATACCCTGATTCTCACATAAAGGACCTTGTGGAATGTGAAGGAATTGAGACATAGGCGTTTAATTTGAAACTTTAATCAAATAATTGTTTGTGGTAAAAATAACTCATTAAGAAAAGTAAAAGATAATTGACTCCACACATGTGTTCTCTGAAATGATTTCCCGCAAGATAAAAATATGGAAAACCAAGTTCAAAAGTCTTAGTCCAAAAGATCGTGAGGAGCATCTTGAAAAACTTCTACAAGTTAGAGAAAGATTGGATTACAACTTTTACAATAGAGCTTCAAAAAAAAACCCCGACTTGTATGAGTTCTATTATCAACAAAATCCTAATATTTTTGAAAGGTTTTCTTTTCTCATATAGGAAGTCAAGTGTGTTCTTCAAAATCGAGGGCTTGTAGAGAGTGTTATCTAGGTCAAGTCTAGGATCAAAATCAATCATTTTCATCCACCTCTCAACCATCAAAATTAGTCAAAAATCACCTCACCAACAACTCTTGGAAACTTGGAAAACATCATTTATGCTAATCTTCTAGGAAAAATCAAATTACTCTATTTGACTTAACACACTTAGTCAAACTATCATCTTGTGCATGGGTTTACTCTAGGATAACACAAATTCCTAGGGTTTACAAGTTCATTATCATTTTGTTTGGCTTAACACACTTAGCCAAATTATCAAATCCATAATGACTTCATTTGGCTTAACAAACTTAGTCAAACTACCCTCTTGTATGAGTTTACTCTAAGATAACACAACTTCCTAAATTTTACAAGTGCATTATCACTTTTGTTTGACTTAACACACTTAGTGAAACTATCAATCCATCACAATCAATCAATCAAAGTCCTAAAATTTTAGCATCTCCCTCAAGGTTCCTCAAGAGTTCCATTCATTCACATCATCCATCTTTCATTTTTCTCATCCTCATCATCACTTTGGTCCTTGAATTATCCTAGTTTTTTGCTTCTTCGAACCTAAGGTTTAGACCAATCTAAGGGATTAGAGGTTCATCTCTTACATTCCTAAAAATTGATCTCTATTTTATGGTTCAAACTCACTCTCAACACATGAAGAATATGGAGCAAAACAAAGAAACATCCATTTCAAGTGATCTAATTCGAACCAAAATAACATTAAACCTGGAGATAACTATTGAAATTCCAATCAATCCTCCTCAAGTACCTCAAAATTTTCAAGAGGAAGGTCATGTAGAGGACATCACTGGTAATTGGATGACACAAGAAGAAATTCTAGAAATGGTGCAAAATCTTGAGAATCACGGAATTGGTAGTGCCATGCTAAGATTGTACCCATCCTAATAAATGTTGGAGTTAGAAAAAGAAGGGGCTAAACTCCCTTATGACTTTCACGTAAGCACTATTATGGAGAGGTCTCTCGGTATCATGCCCTCACATGCATCCACACTTCCACTTCAAAACATCACTCAAGACATCCCCCAAATCATATCATCTATCACTTCAACCCCACCAGTTGTTAACAAGGGAAGCACCATGCTTTGTGAACTCCAAAAAAATTGCCTTGTGAGCAATTGGGGGTTGAATGGAAGCACCTCATTAGATCAATCCATCTCGATAAATCCGTTGCACCCTTACATCTCATTCAAATTTCATGCAACACCAGATTATCCTCTTGAGATGCAAACCTCTCTTGCTATCTCACAAGGAGAAGGTGACTTGTTTGGAGTAGGGGTAATATTGGACCCGTCATCATCACTTTCAAGGATTAGACCATTTCCACCCTTACCACTCTTATCTACATCATCACTTTGGTTGGGTCTTCCTCTTCTTCCTACCATCAACCATTCAAGTCAGAACACTTTATCAAATCCACTAGCCATGTCATCTATATTGCAAAAATATATGGCAACCATCCAAGAAACCACATCGATCAATGCATCCACCATTCCTCAAAGAATGGTCTCTCAGGGACCAAGCACCTCAATCACACCTTTCATAGCTCAAACCTCAATCATTGATGCGACCGTTCTACTCATCCAAATGGTCAAAAATATTCCCAACCCAACACCATTACCACCAAGGCAGAACATGACCAATTCATTCACCATGACGTTGCAAGCTGCTCGACAAGCTACCCAACAAAAGTTGCTTCAAATTCAGCAAGTCGCAGAACTAGCCGCTTAGCAAGCGCAAATGCAATTAGCAACACAATAGGCACAGTAGGTTGCACAATCCCAAGCCTTTCTACAACAACAAGAAGCCATGCAAACTTCCCAAGCTACCCAAGTTGCACAAGTAGCTCAAGCTGCACAAGCTGCCCAAACTGCACAAGTTGCACATGCCGCTTAGATTGCATAGGAAATCCAACAAGCGCATGCTCAAGAATGACCCCAATTCCAAGCTCAATATGTGCAAGCACAAGCACAGTACCAAGCACAATTGCAAGCACAACAAGAAGTGTATCAAGAAGCCTTACAAGACTACCAATTATAGCAACAATATGAAAAACAACAAGCATTATTGGTGCAACAACAATACGACCAAAAACAAGCATTGTTGGTGTAACAATAACATGATCAACAACAAGTGTTGTTAGCAAGACCAAAAATAGGTGTTTTTGGCTCAAGAACAAGTGCAAGCATCACTTGTTCAACAAAGCTTGCAAAAAAACCACACTAGTGTCCCACCCATCAATCCCACAACCCAAAACATATTCACCCCACCTCTTGATCCACAAGGTTATGTGACAAGACATATCAAATTTCTCTCACAAAAAGTACTAGATCTTCAATCAGGGAAGATAGTTAGGACACCGAGCAAATTTTTTCCCTATCCATTTGATAGAAGCCTGGCAATGGTACCATTCCCAAAGGGATTCAAAATCCCCAGATTTGATAAATATCGTAGGATGGGAAACCCTGAAGATTACATCAAGGAATTTCAGGTACATTGCATGGAAGTCGCCTACAATGACACATATCTAATGCGGCTATTCCATCGAAGCTTGGCTGGTGATGCTATGGAATGGTTTTCTCATCTTCCTACGGGAATCAAAACATTTCAAGAAATTAAAGATGCATTCTACCAAAATTACACATTCAACATTTTTGTGGATTTTAATTTGGAAGAACTATCAGAGCTCAAATAGGGTAAGGGGGAATCATTCCCCACCTTTCTCCAGTGATGGTGAGTGAAGGCCAATTAAAGCAAGTGGGCCATGCTAGAGGAACAACAATTTTGTATCATCATTGCCAATATAGACAAAACATTGGGGCATTCTATGTGAAGATGCAATGCATCACTACATACGATCAATCGATCCCCAAGGCACTCAATATTGAGCGAGCTCTTGTCACATAAGGGGGCATGCCCACTTATCCTAAACATCAAGATAGTCACTCATCCACCAGCTACAACGATAAACCTCAAACATGGGTGAACAATCAAAATGTCACCAATGATGGAGTGGTGGATGCCAAGGTTGTCATCAACACTCCCAAGAAAAATAACCAAATACATCATCACCAACTGCAAAACAACAACCGAAATAACACACAAAAAAAAGTGATAAACCAACAACCACCCCAAAATCATATCAGTAATATCAATAATCAAGGAGGACAACCTCTGCGAAACAAGTTCCCCCCTAAACGGAAATTCACAGCCCTTGGGGAGTTAATTGAATCCATCATGAAAAATTGGTCAATGAGAACATCATCAAGGTGCCCACCCATAATAATTATAGTGAACCCTAGGTGAAGCCAGTCTGGTACAATGAAAAGCTCCTGTGTGATTATCATAAACTCAAGGGACAAATGACTGCAAAATTTATGATGTTTAAGAAGATCATTCAAGATCTCATTGACGACAAAATCGTAAATGTTGAACAACCTACTAGAAATCAAGACCTCAAAATATAAAAAAATCTAATGCCTAATTATAATCAGGGAAATAATCAAGGAAATAACCAAGGGAACAATAAAGGAAAACAAAATTATGCGAGTTCTAACCTTGTATACGAGGAAATCATTGCATGCATAGATGAAACAATCACTGTCATTAGTGTCAAAGGAGAAAACACTGATTGTGGAGTCACCACACGCAATGAAAAGGCTACTATTGCAGGGGCATCACAGTCATCTAAGACCCGCATTTCAAACCCAAAAGTCATTCCCTATGATTATAACATCATTGACTAGCTAAAAAGAACCCCCACTCAAATCTCCATCATGGAGTTGTTGAAATTTTTTTTGCCCACAGGAAAATACTTGATATAGAACAATTCTAGGATATGGTTTGTAACACAGGCTATTGTTGGTAACATCGCCACCCCAAATCTCCTCACCTTTTCAAATCAATATTTCCCCACCTAGCCATCTCACAATCATGCGCTTCACCTTCAAGTGTTGGTTCACAAGAAAAATTTCAAAAGAGTCTTGGTGGATGGAGGTGTGAGCCTCAATATTTGTTCGCTTAAACTCATAAATAACTTTGGAATTTCAGAAGACTCCATCGACAAGAACAAAGGCACTACCATCAGACCATATGATGACCAAGAAAGAATATCTCAAGGCACTATCAGGATCTCAATCCAAGTGGGGCTAGCCACATTGGAAACCACATGTCAAGTCCTTGATATTGATTTTCCTTACAACATCCTCTTAGGATGCCCATGGATCCATGGAATGAAGGCACTCACCTCAACATTCCACTAATGTGTCAAATTATTATACCAAAATGAGGAGGTCACAATATGTGGTGATCGAGAGCCATCCGCCTATTGCAAAAACTTGGAAGCCAAGTTTTACAAAATTCCCCAAGTACCAAAGAATGATGAAGGTCCCTCCACTTCATACATAGATCCATCTAACCTCACCTCTACTTCTATGAGAGAGACACCCTCCATCCCCAATATATCCGACATCAAGCTCATGATCCAGGACAATGGGTGTGGAGATTATAGAATGAAGAAAAATGATTTTGTTGTAGGAGAGTTACCATAACATCCTAGGTCACATGAGCAACCTCAATCAGTTGAAACACACATCCATAGTTTTAGGTCAGACCCTTCTGGATTCTTTCGTTGGGGGGATCTCAGTCAGGAAAATGTGGATGAAAGAGACATTGCAAGCTCTCTATACCAAGATGAAAGGCCCACACCCACCCTACCCATGGATGAAGCTAGTAGAGGGTTGCAAATGATGCTTGGTATGGGCTACAATAGAATTGAAAGCATTGGAAGAAAAAACGATGGATGATTAGAACCCATCATTGTCGAGAGAAAAAATAGAAATCTTGGCCTTGCATGTACCCCTCTGAGTATAACCGTACATGGAAAAGGTACCCCTAGTAGAGTAGTCAGGTCTCCCCCTTAGTTATCGACAACCGCTCTTCAACCACTTGTATCCATAGGTCTACCCCTAAATAATTTCACCTTCGACATAACTAATGTTTGTAGTAGTAGTGATGATGAGGATACCATAACCAGCTTATCCACACATTTTGAAGATTCCTCCTTACTAATGATTAGTGCCTCATCCATTAAGTCACACTGCCAAACTCACAAAATAAACCTAGTTTACCCCCACCTCATCGACTATGACCAACAAGGACAACTGGTTCTAGACACATTCAAAAATGATGAGGCTCTCTCAGAATTCATCAGACTAAGGATACTATACCATGTAGAGATCACAAGGTTGGGTTCAACATCACACTAGACACACAACCATATTACGGGGAGATGATTGAGTCCTTCAGTCGCAAAAGAAAAACAATGAGAATAAGCTCAGGGTCATTGAGTAAAAACCACACTATGGCACTCTCTAACCATAGAATAGTAAAAATAAAGGATGAATCAAATGGTGAAAACCTCTTTGAGGTGTTGTAGGAGGAAGGATTCAATCTCCCCCTTATTGTACTTCATCAAGAGAAATTGAAAGTCATAGTAGAATGGTGCAATCCTATCAATCTGGGAACAGAAGCAACGCCTCACATCATTTTCTACGTTGAATAAATTCTATCAAAAGAAAAAGAAAAAGAAAGGTGAAATTTGCATGGACCTACGCTGACATGCTGGGTCTCGATCCGTAAGTTGTGATTCATCATTTATCTATCTACCTAGGGGCAAAGGCAGTGAGACAAAAGTGAGAAAGATGCACCCTCAAATAGCCTTGCTAGTCAGGGTAGAATTAAAGAAACTCTTGGATGCCAATTTTATACGCCCAATTGATTATCCGAAATGGGTATCAAATCTTGTAACAGTTTCAAAACCAAATGGGGGTATCTGTATCTACACTTACTTCAAAGACCTAAAAAAGGGTGTCCTAAGGATGGTTTTCCACTACCCAACATTGATATGATAGTGGCCATGACGTCCAAACACAAGATGGTATCACTAATGGATTTCTTCTTAGGGTACAACCAGGTTATGATCGCAAAGGAAGACTAGCATAAGACATCATTTACATTTCCATGGGGCACCTACTATTGGAACATGATACCATTTGGGCTAAAGAACGCAGGTGCAACATTCTAAAGAGCCATGAAATTGATTTTCTATGACATGATCCATAAAATAGTGGAATACTACATAGATGACATATTGGGACAATCTAGAAAAAGACAAGACCACATAGCAGCCTTGAGCTCTATTTTAGATAGATTCAAAAAATATAAGGTCCATCTCAACCCAAAGAAGTGTGTATTTGGGGTACAATCTAGAAAACTCTTGGGATATATAGTATCAATGAGAGGAATAAAATTAGATCCCACCAAATTCAAGGTAATCCTTGAGATGGAAGCACCCAGGACACTAAAACAGCTCAGGGCTCTACAAGGCAGGCTCCAATCCATCTGCAAGTTCATAGCGCAGTTGGAAAAAGTAGATCCCATACTCTCATATACTCCACAAGTGAGTAAAATACAAGTGGGATGACAAGTGTGAGTAGGCATTTAGTAAAATTAAAGAATATATACTTATGCCACCAGTGTTAATGCCACCAATTCTAGGAGAGCCATTAATTCTATACATTTCATCAACCATGGCACCTCTCAGTGCTCTATTAGCTCAACATGATGAAAATGGAAGAGAGCGATTTAATACATTAGCAGGACAATGGTAGGGCATGATATCAACTACAAACCAATAGAAAAAGCTTGCTTGGTAGTTTTATTTATAGCCCAAAAGTTCAGACACTACATATTGGCTCATCAGATCAAGTTGATTGCAAAGATAGATCCACTAAAATACATGCTCTCTAAGGTCACTCTCACATGATGGACAACCAAATGGATTATGATATTGATGGAAAATGATATCAAATATGTAGAGCACAAGGCTATCAATGGGTAGGTGATTGTAGACCAATTGGTTGAGGCTCCAATGTATTCAAATAATCCACTCATATCATAATTTCTAGATGAATCCATCTTTAATATTAGCATAGACGATCATTGGAAACTCTACTTTGATGGCTCATACACGCAACATGGATTAGGAGCTGGTGTTTTCTTCATCACCCCACAGGGGGATTGTATTCCTTGATCCTACAAATTGGCATTCCCCTGCACTAACAACGTTGCAGAGTATGAGGTTTTAACCATAGGTCTCAAGATTGCAGCACAATGGTGGATCATGTCACTAAAGGTTTATCTCGATTCACAACTTATTATCAACCAATTCAATGGTGAGTACCAAACTAAGGATGATAAGTTGAAACCATACAAGAAATTAGTAGAGAGCCTCAAAGAATCGTTCATTGATATCACCCTTGAGAAGATACCAAGGGCTAATAATAGAGAAGATGACACCATGGCAACAATTGGATCCTTACAGGATATCCCTCGCAATCTCACAAAACATGAATTCTTGGTAGAGTAGCATCTCGTACCAACTTTCGATGTACCAGAGTCAGAATATGTGTGTGAAATCATTGGTCTTGGTGATCCCTGGTATCACGACATTTATACCTACTTGAGAATAGGAGTCCTCCCAACTGACATAACCCCAAACCTCAAATGATCTTTTGGCAAAAATTCCATCTGTTTTGTCATCCTAGGAGAAACGCTCTATTGTAGGAGTAGTGAAGGAACCTTTTTTTGTTGCTTAAATCTTGAAGAAGCCCTAATTTCTTTAACTGAGGTACACAATGGAATTTTTGGTTCATACTTGAGTGGTATGACCTTGGCTAAGAAGCTGCTGAGGACCGGGTACTACTGGCCAACAATGGGAAGAGAGGCACACGACTTTGTCAAAAAGTGTTTACAGTACCAGTAGCATGGAGAAATTATTCATGCACCAACTCAAGAAATTCATCCTATTGTTACACCTTCACCATTTTCATAGTGGGGGCTTTATCTCATCTACAAAATCACACCCACCTCATCCAACGACCACAAATTCATCATCACCACCACAAAGTACTTCACAAAGTGGGTTAAATCAATTCCAATGACCTACATAACTAAAAAGAAGATATCCAAGTTCATCTTGAACTATCTCATTGGTTGATATGGTGTCCCCCAAGCTATTATCTCTAATAATGGGACACCTTTCAAGAATCAGGATGTTGTGACCTTTTCCAAAAATTCAATATCCAACATCGTTTTTCCACTCCGTATTACCCATAAGGAAATGGCCAAGCAGAAGCCACTAATAAAACTATCTTGAAAATCCTTAAGAAGATAGTCAATGATGCTAGTTGTGACTGGTATCTATAGCTAAATCCCACATTATCAGCCTACTATACCATCATCTACATGCCATTAGGTTCCACCCCATTCTCCCTAGTCTACGGATCAAAATTCATCCTCCCAATCGAGATTGAGCTCCCATCATTAAGGATATCACTGCAGAACCTCATTATAGATGAGGAATTTTGGGTTTCAAGGTTAAATGAGTTGGATTTATTAGATGAACAGAACATGGATCCCCTCAACCATCTAGAGGTCTATCAGAACCACCTAAATCATAGCTACAACAAGAAGATCAGGAGACGCACCTTCCAAGTCAGTGAGCTTGTGCTAAAATAAAATCAGAAGAACATGCCAAATCCAGAAAGCAAAGAAAAATTTGAGGCCAACTAGCTAAGACCTTTCATCATCACAACAAGCTATAAATCAGGGGCATATCAACTATCAACACCAGCAGGCAAGTGTCTATAGGAGCCCATTAACAACTATCATCTCAAAAAAAATTATGCCTAACAAAATTGCAAGGTATAGAACCAAAAAATATAGAAAAATAAAAACAATGTCCTGAAAAAATGGTCACCTTGGTGAAAACCTAGAAAACAGGCATCTTGGTTACAACAAAAAATATATATATAAAAATAAAGGATTGAAAATAGTAAAAACAAAAATCTTCCTCTAGTGAAAACCACTTTTGTGGTGCTTTGGACAAGTACCTTGGTGAAAACTTGGCAAACATGTGCCAAACATAAATAGAGCACTCTCCATCCACCAGGATCTTCATAGCCTATTCCACACACTCACTTATCCATTACATTCCATTTATCCTTTCCATCACATCTGTTTGCATCTGTACCATAGCCTGATCTTGTGCTCATATCATGTTCCACCATAGTACTACTTCGCATATTACTAAGGTCAGTTTGTCCTACCTTTATCAAAGTAGTCTATCACATCACACTGGGGGCATGTTCCTCTACCTACATCGGATCAGATTCATGTATATTCTTATGATCTTCAAAACATCAAAAATCTAAAAACATCAAAAAATCAAAAAACATTTAGGAAATCCTTCAAAATTCAAAAACATAAAAAAATTGAAAAATTGAAAAAACATTCAAAAATCAATCAAAAATCCAAAACATTCAAAAAATAAAAAATCAAAAAATATCCAAATCATGTCAAAACACCAAAAAATAAAAAAAATAGAGTCATCGGTCGAACTACATCATCTCTAAGCTTGAACCTAGGCAAGGTTGATCTTTGATCATCCCCCGAGACATTCTAGGTCAGTCCTTTAGGCATTCGTCGCAATGGCAATCCGCTTATCCATCTATTTCACACCCCAGGTCAATCCTTTAGGCATCCGTCGCAATGGAAGTATGTTTTCTCATCTGTCTCATCATTGAGTCAAGTCTCTCATTAGTCGAACTACATGGTCTCTAAGTGTATAATGTAGGCAAGGCTAATCTATGGATCATCTCTCGAGGCCCCTAGGATAGGTCTTTAAGTTAGTCTCTTCATCAAAAATCTTGAAAATACCAAAAAAAAACGTAAAACATCTCAAAATTCCAGAGAATAGCCTCAAACATTTCAAAACATCAAAAACAACCTCAAAACATTTGAAAAACCCAAAATGGTGCATCTGTCTCATCTCGGTTTCACTCGTAGGGTGATCCCACAAAGCTAGTTTACAATTTCTAGGAGATTATGATTTTTCCTAAAATCACATATTTTTTGAAAATATAATGATTTAGGCCTTAAAAATTTTCATTTTAAGGATTTCAATTGAAGAGGGTTTGATCAAACCACCTTAGAACAAACCCCCTTGGATAGAACCCCACTAGTTTTAAACCATACCTACAATAGAGTCTCATTTACACCTATCAAAATGAAAATCAAAAATCACATTTGATTTACCTTTTGGGGGATCAAATGAATTCATTTAAAATTGATTTTGAATGATCATGGTAGTCCTTGGAACGAGCTATCAAATGAAATAATTTTAATATGTTTTTGGTTTTATTATGTATGTGTTTTATAAGTTTTATTAAACATAGGTTTTTCACCAAAAATCAAGCTCTTTGTTTTAAACAATTGGAAACATAGCAGATTATCAAAATTAAATTTAAAAAAATATGTTGAGACTGGGTATTGATATCCTTGATCCATTAAGAAAAATAAATTTGAATTTTGATACCTTCAATTTTTTTTATGTTGTATACGGTCCACCTATGTTTCAATTGTAATATGTTTGACTTCAAAACTTGATGAAGGAAAAAATATTTAATAAAACAATATGAAACCAAATGAAAGTGCTAGATATTGTAGTTACAAATCTAAATTTGAAAAAATTAGAATTTTATCCTTCATACAAAAAAAGTTATGTTGTATATAGTGAGCGTCACTCCTTAAAAATGTTGTGTTTTTTTAAAAGCTATTTTTTGAAGGAGATGGAAAAAGAAGCACAATTTGATTCCAACTTTTTTGAAAAAAATATATTTAGAATCTATAGACAAAAACTCAAAAATCACTAGTTTGCATCATCTTCAAATTTCTCACAATTTAGCCACTATAGGAGCCTAAAAGTGAAGATTTGGTTAAAAAACATCAGTTTAGTGTCCAGCTTGCCCAAAAAATTTAAACCAGTATTGTGGGATCACCTTACAATAAATGTCACTCATAATAAATCAATCGCTACCTTCATACTTTGGTGGGTCAGTCAGAAGCAAGTCTAGTAGGTTCAAAAGTGCGAACCTAATTGTCAAAGTCTCATGTCTAGATCAACGACTTAGCAATTTGGTTAGCTCAGAGTATCAATAGCTTATCGTCCAATCAATCTCATTAAAACCCTGATCACAACATGTCCTCGGAATGTGACCTTCTTGCAATGGACATCACCATCAAGTATCACCGTAGTTTAGTCTTTGGCTAGCGGTACAAAGAACATTAGCTTTTTTTTTACTTTATTTTGGTCTTTTAGACTTATTTTATATTGCACTCATTCCAAGGACCTCTCGATGATGCCTAAACAAAATAGGTTTAGAGAGAAAGGAATGGGGCAGTGATCATTATCTTTTTATCTACTGTTCTTGTTAGATATTCTTGTAAAATAACTTCGTCATGCATGCTTTGTTTTGTTTATAGGGAGGATGTTTTAACTATCTTGTTGACCACATGTTTTGGTCCGAGATGTCTACAATATCTGAACTGCATCCTGAATAAGGTTTCGTTTGTCAAGTGTGAACAAGAGTACTCCTATCTGATTGATGAGTCAAAGTCCATCACACTAGGTGCAACGCTATCCTGGTTCTTAATACCTTGATGCATTACACCTATGTGTGTTATCAAACATAAAGAAGGGTATGCTCTTTATCTCTCCCATCCCTAGATAAGCAACACATCATCATCATTCATCATCATACCCAATAAAGTCTTGATGACTAATGGACTTGTTGGACTTTTTCATATTCTTGGATTCAAGGGTTGATCCCTCTCATTCTTCTATCCTCTTTTGCACTAACAATGCATCCATCCTGCATATTGCATACTCATGTCAATCATCATAGGACAACATCATCCATCTCATCCAATCTCACATGCATTGCATAATCATCTAAATTGTTTAGGATAATATATATTTTTATTCTAAGCATCTTAAAAACATCTCATTTACATCATCATCTAAGTTGTTTAGGATAACATAGATTTTTTATTCTAAGCATCTTAAAAATATCTCATTTACATAATCATTATCATATAGATCATATAGTCTAACCATCCATACATCCATTTTGAACCTCTTTGTTGTGAGAACGACCTCAAATCGAATATTTTCACTCAATTTCTCGAGGGGGAAATGTACTAACGTACTCATTTCCACTGGGGCATCCAAAAAAAAAAAAAAAAAAATTTCGATGTCGGCGGCATCATTCTTTGAACCAATGCAATGAGTCATTGCTTCAAAGAGGGGAAAAATGTAGACGTGCAAAATTAACATCATATTTGATCATTTTCTACTTAATTAAAGCAAATTATTTAAGTAATGTCCTAAGCTTCCTCCATTTAATTAAATAAAACCAGATGTTTAATTAAAACTCTAAATATTCATTTTCTTCTCATTTGATTTAAAACAAACCCAAAAATCTAAATTGAATGTTACATCAACTAATCACTAGCTTAATTAATCAAATCCTTGATTAATGCTAAGCCTAACCCATGTCCCATCCTCTAGCTTTTCGTACTTGCACAATAAATTATTTATTTTGATTTATTAAAAGCTCTATTTTTCCTCACAAAGCATTTTCCCAAGGAATATGCCCTCATTAACTCCCTTTGTTTGAATTTTTTGTCCAAACAAATTCCCCCCAAATCTCCCAACCATATGCATTTAATGCTATTTTCAAATTTCAAATCTCCCCTTCTTTGGCACATTGACCAAAATGTGCTCAAGCTTTCACCTCTCACATTTTGACAAGTTTCATGAACCTATTGGTTGAGGATTAGTCCCACATTCCTCAAATTTTCCTCTTCTTCTCTCAATCTCTCCTATAAATTCAAGGTATTTTCTCTCATTTTTCATCTACGTTTTGAGCATTGTCACTATAGGAAACTTGAGTTCATATTTGCATCTCTATGTCTATTACCATCATTTGCTTGTCAAGGGTTGGGAAAGGTCTACCTTCTACACAAAGAGTAGCACCAATCCAATATGGAATAGGTGTGCACCATGTTGTTTATGCTTTTAATTAGTTTATTCAGCATTTCTAGTTGTTTCAATGTCTTAGTTTAGCATGTCTAATATAGAGTAATATTTCATAAGGGTGTTTGATTTGTCATGTTTATTTGATTTCCACAAGAGAGTTTGTCAATATACTAACATTTTGTAGATCTACCATCCTACAGTTCTTCTTTAATTTTTTTTATATAGATGTACATGTAGGAGTTGAGAAAATACATCTTCACAAATCCCAAAGATCACCTGCATGCAAATAACTTGTCACAAAAGAAGAGATGGAGACAAACAATCAAGGGTTCTCTAAAAACTAAAAAAGTATATATCAGAGAGAATGAAATAATGAATTGATATGAAATATAATGGGATCAATCCTTATAAAAAAGAGATCATGCAAACCCTAATAAAACCCTAATAGGAAAAACCCTAATAGAAGCCTTAATAGGAAAACATTTAATAATTAATATAATTATTAAATGTCACATTATGCAAACTAACGTGAAATATTAAGAAGGCAATAAAGGTAACTTAATCAACATATTTAAGTTAAAACCTTTACTCTAACACCTCCCCTTAAGATGAGCAATAGTGCAGCTACAAACGAATGCAAGAAAGCAAAGGTAACTACAATGTAGGAAGGCAAACATGGGTCCCGACAACTAGGCCAGATCAGGTACCCAAATACAACCAAATCTCTGTAAAGAGGAGAAATAGAGAAAACCTCATGGGGAAAAGCTCTACTCCAAAAAGAGATGCAGAATGCCAAGAAGAAGAACATCACTGAAGCAAAAGAAGCTACAAACAACTGTCGAAAGATGATTGCTATGGTGCTGAAGAACCTCCACTGAAGGAATGGAAGATCCCTTCCAAGGATAAACCAAGGAAGAATTAGCACGAACAATATAATAACCCCCCAATAATGCTGAACTAGGAGAGCCTGATAGATCCACTAAAATGATGTCGAACACCCTATAGTGCATGAAGGAGAAGAAACATCTAAAAGTATGCAAGATAGCACCTGCAACTGAAAAAGTGGTGTGCAAAACAAAGCGCACATGCATGAGGCTAGAATCATATGGTTCCATGGTCGTCGTGGAGGGATACTCACCGGACAAAGGTGTGATGGCAAACAAAGGCAAACTACACAAACCCCCCATGGTATGGATTCATTTTCGTCGTGGAGGGATACTCATCGGACAAAGATGTGATGGCAAAACAAAGGAAAACTACACAATCCCTCATGGCACTTTATAATAACAGTGTGAGTACAAAATATGGCACAACCTTATGTGCAAAATTGCCAAAAGATGCATGTACAATAGTGTGGCACTTTATCTCAGTGCATTTACATAAAAGATATTGCTTACAAATGATGCTCAAAATGTCCTCAAAGGATAAACTTCTGGAAATACATGAAGAACAGCAAAAAATGAAGCATCCCATGCAAAAAAAATATTTCCAAGAGCAAATATGTTGAGGTAATCCATCAAAGTGTGAAAAGAAAAAACTAAATAAAATATACTTAGAGTGAAATCTAGAAAAATGGCATGGATGAAACTGAAGAGCTCTGAAATACGGTTTCAACGCCACTAAGACTGCAAAAAACGAAGAAACTGATCAAAAGTTATGAGCTTGAGACTGAAAATAGCGCCTTTGTCTTCAACTGGCTATAGAATGCACCAACGGAAAAAAGATGTGATGAGACCCACATCACTAGAAAGATGAAAAAACCAAATTTCCGATAATGTCTCATTTGCCAAAAAATGATATCGTATGCCCAAGTTACGGCCTCCAAAATAAATCAGCTCCAAAGAGGGAAAAAGTCAGCACTGGGTTAAATTTGACGGTCATATGGTCATCGTAGCAAAATGACTGGGTTAAATTTGTTGGCCAAATGACCATCACCATAAAAATGTGATTGGACTTATTTTTAAAAAGGATTGCTTTAAAAAAAAAAACAATTAAAAAAAGCATGTTGATTTTTTTTTTTTAAATCACTAAAAAATACATATCTTTTTATTTGTAAATTTTTTTTAGAAAAAAAATGGGCAGATCCCGCATGGGGCTGTCACCTGCGAATGTGGCAAGGCGGTACCCATGCGGTACCAGTCGTTGTAGGTTGGGGGTGGTGCCCAAGGGGCCACCGCCTGTCGTAAGGATAGGCGGTAGTACCCTTGGGTACTGTCCCTGCCTGCACAGGGACCCGTAGGCCTGAGCAAGCCTTTAAAAGGCTTAAAAATTTTCAGCTTTTAATTTTTTTTCCCGATTTTTATAAAAAAAAAAAATTCTAAAAAATATTGTATTTTTTCGAAATAAAAAAAATGACGAAAAAATGGAAAATAAAAATTACCAGCAGATGGATGGCCGTACGGCCAAACTGTAAAAATTGTTTTCCTCAAATTTCAACTTTGTGCAAAATGGATGAATGAACAGTCGATTTAGGGGTTTTAGACTACTGCAGATGCAATGGCGATGTCCGTTTGAGCTAAAAATGCTTCAAAATTGCAGGTATGCCTTGGATCAAGAAAACAAACTTCAAACCCTTGAAGCTCCAAAAATCTTCAAAACAAGAATAGGAAGCAGCAGATGTGAAGCTCTGATACTATGTAGGAGTTGAGAAAATACAACTTCACAAATCTTGAAGATCGCCTGCATGCAAATAATCTGTCACAAAAGAAGAGATGGAGACAAACAAGCAAGGGTTCTCTGAAAACTGAAAATGTATATATCAGAGAGAATGAGAGAATTAATTGATATGAAATACAATGGGATCGATCCTTATAAAAAGGAAATCATGGAAACCTTAATAAAACCCTAATAGGAAAAACCCTAATAGAAGCCTTAATAGGAAAATATTTAATAATTAATATAATTATTAAATGTCACATTATGCAAACTAGCGTGAAATCTTAAGAAGGGAATAAAGGTAACTTAATCAACATAATTAAGTTAAGACCTTTACTCTAACAGTACATATAGATATGCACAAAAACTTGCACAAAATCCCACAACACCATAGATTCATCATTTTTTAAGGGTAAACCCTCATACATGGGATGTGACAATATAAGATATAGAGAACCCATGCCTTATTCACTATGAGTGTTTTTTTTTTCTTTCTAAATAATATTTCCTTTAATATATAATTCTCATTAACATGAATTCCACTCATGGTTCATTTGATACTTAATTAGCATAAAAAGATACTAAGAGTCAAATATTTAATCGTGGAATTTGAGAATAAAGACCATAAGGTTCAATCAAGATGATATTATTATTGTTACTTAGAACCCCAAATAGGCTTCAACTACAAAGCACCCACCATTGAATCAACTTCAAACAATTAGATAACTATGGGCAGCATTAAGCTAGGTCACAAAACCTAAAAATTGCCCATCTTTAGAAATAGTAGGGCTATTATTGCACTAAACACTTAAACCCTTGATTCTAGGCTCTTAGAACACAAAAACTGAGGGTTTATTGAAATTAAATTTTGCAAACCTCCATATGCTTTGTCACCTCTTCAAACATGATTAGATAGATCTTCTTATGCTCTAGAAATCAACTCCCAACATCATGATCATTGAATGATAGTTCCACAAATACCAATTTGTAACCATTCACTTTCATGAGGAAAACTCTATTTTCTATGAGGACAACAACCTTCAACCTATATTCTCTTCTTTCCCTACACATATCAGCACACAGACACCATATAAATTCTAAACTTAACCTACTCCACTGATCCCCAATGTCTAAATCGGTGGAGTGGTCATAAACTCCTATCTAGACTCTCAAAACCCCAATATTGGGTTGTAGACTAGAATGCAAAGATTGGACTCAAACTAATGTTTTATTTAATCAAAACCCCTCAAAATAAATTCAAATAAAAGCTACAACTTTTCATTACTTGAATCAACCATATTTTTTCCTTTAGACCTCTATGCAAACCATACAAACTAAAGAACAATTGAAAGGAACACTGAAATTCAAAAATAGGGTACTTTATTTGATAATAAATCTTTAAGAATAAAAAATATGATCTCTTGCTCACCTCACAAATGCTTTTATAGAAGTTTCCCAACCAATAAATTCCTTTACAACTTCTTTCATCAACTTATCCCTTCAATTTTCCCACAAAAACTCTTCATCTTCTATTTTTTTCCACTTTTTGTATTTTACATAATTAGCAACTTTTAGCATTTTTGTAAATTTTCTGTTTTTTCCATATTTTTACCCACCTAGTGACCTATTTATGACCTCAAATACATTATTTATGACCTCCCAAGACCTTCTTACAATGCTTTTACAATTGAAAACTCATTTTTTATAAATTTTCCAATTGAAGGCAACAAGTGAGCAAGGTGCTCCTGCACCATACAATGAACTGACAAAAACATTTAAAGTCCCTTGGAAACATATTGTATCAACTTTGCTTGTATCTACAAAACAAATTCAAATCTGCCTTAGACCGCTTCCTCTCCATTTCTCCTCTTGCCTTGTTTTTGGTTCCATCTTTTGTCTTCAACTTTTTCTTCATCTACCTTCGCTTGTCTTCACTTGTCTTTTTCCATCTTTCTTCTCTGCCTATCAAGTTCACAATTATTCTTCTCATTGAAAAGGACACAAAACTACCCTTTCACAACTCACAACTTTCCACTAACCTTTTCTCTCTAAAAAGGACACAAGATTGTCCTTTCATGTTGCTTTCCCAAACAATCTTTCCTCTTTTCCACAATTCATCCTTGACCTTCTCTAACCAATCATCTTGTCATCTATTCCCATTAGTGAAGTACTTTCAAACTAACTTTGACTTCTTCAAATGGCTGCAAAGTCAAGTGCTTCATGGATAGGTATCCATCTCCCTTACTTCTTCACTAAACAATATCAACAAACCATCCATCTTCCCCAATAGTAGATCCTAGAAGATGCCTCACCACTCTTCCTCTCAGTGGTTTCACTCTCTCTATGTACCTTCTACCCAGCTTAATCCCCATTGGAGGATGGTGAACACAAACCTTAGCTTGTCTGTAAACACACAACTTCTCATAACTCTTCTTCTCTGTAGCTTAGATGGATCAAGCAATTGCAACCAACCAACAACTCAACAACAACCTAACAAACCAAATTAGTTGGCTTTGATACCAATTGATACAAGAGCATCTACCAAAACAATGAACTATCAGGGGTAGTTCTGACCCTATCTCTAATGGTGAAGATCAAATTAAACATATCACAAAAAAATTATTTATCTCTTCAAAATAAAAAATGAATTTCACTTGGAAATCACAAGGCACCAATAAGACAAACCACCACATCGTCATTCCAGACCTTTATCAAATTTCAAATGCAATTTATCCATCATCATAATGACAACTAGAACAATAAATTGATTAGAAACCTCTAATTTCACCAATTCATTCAACTCACCCAGCTATGCACCAACACTCCTCAAGAAACTCAAGGTACAACTTCTAAACATTATTGATGGAACTAGATCCACAACCCTTACTGACCTTATAAACATCTTAGAACATCATCTTTTGTTAGAAATAAATAAAACAATACTGCCACATAACTCTGTTTGGTCGGAACTTCAATTTCATGCATTCAAACTCTGAGCCAGGTTTTTGCCTTAGCTTGACACGATCAACACAAAGAAGAATTAGCCCAATTAGAAAAATCAATAATCAAGCTCCCTATGAAATCCTTGGTCACATTTAAGATAAGAAAACATGATAACTAAAACATACAAAGAAGGCTTACAAGCATGCAAATCTAAAATGAATCAAACCTTAATCCCATAGGGGGATTGGTGCTCCTTGATGTGAAAAGAGCCATGATGCCAAGATAATGATGATGATGCAAATGCCAAGATTGTGCATCAAATTGTGTTGTAGTTTTGTTGTTGAAATTCTTTTCTTTTATAGATTCAAGGTTGAAATATTGAGAGATTTGGATGAATGTGGGATCATTCATGAGCCAATGACAAGATGCCACTTGTCAAGATGTGAGAGGATGAGGGTTGTGCACATTTTGGTCAGTGTGCGAATTTAAAATTTGAATTTGATGAAGTGACATGTTTAGGGGGGATGAAATAATAGATTTAATGCTAAGCTAACTTGTGTAAGAGACATGTAAGAGATGTGTAAGAACATTTAATGCTTTTTTGGATGGACAAGTCATGTGGGAAGGAAAATTCAAATTGGGAGAATATCCCTGAAAGATGCCAAGTTGGAGGAAATTAGAAGAAATAATAAATCAAAGAAATGATTTATTGGTGCAAATGGGTGGGTTAGTTGAGAGTTTATATTTGACTCAAGTTGAGTCAAAAGCTGGAGAATGGGTGATTATGATTAGAGGTTAATTAATTCAGATTAATTAACTTGGAGGATTTTAAGGGTTTTGATATTTGATTTAAATCATTTTGATTTATTGAATCAAATAAGAACCTAAGGACTTAATTAAATTTAATTAATTTAATTAAGTATGATGAAGCTAGGGAATTAATCAATAAATTGTTTTAATTGATCAATAGAAGAATTGGATGTTAATTAGAGTGGATGTCCATTTCATGTGTCTACAGTATGACTCTTTTGCTGAAGGCCAAACACCAACATTATCTTGAATAAAACATCTCATTTTACCTGATCATAAGCTTTGGAGATATCTAACTTCAAGAGAAAGCCTTCTGTCTTAGAAATGAAGAGTGAATGAATATTTTCATACACCGTTATTATCGACTCTATAATTTTCCTTCTAGGAACAAATCCATTTTGTTGAGGGGAGATTAAGGAAGGCAAGATAGACAAAATTTTGGAAGTCAGGACTTTAGAAATAATTTTATAGAATAAATTACAAAGGCTTATGGGCCTAAAAGCTTCAAATTCCATAGCCCCAGGATGTTTAGGGATCAAGACCAAGAAGGTCACATTGAGTTCCTTTAGGATGCTTCTTGATCCAAATAATTCCTTAGCAACATTCACCACATCCTCTTCAATAATCTCTTACAACCATTGAAAAAAGAACATCGAAAAACCATCAGGTCTAGGGGCTTTATTACCATCAAAATAAAAATCAACTCTCTTTATTTCCACCTTTGATAGGATGGCTGCAAGCATTTTGTTGTCTTCCTCCTTTACAAGACTAGAGATAGCCTCTGAAAGAAGAACTTGGAAATTTTGATTAACCCCATCACTCGACGAAAGGAGATTGTTAAAAAATAGGACAACTTGTCTCCTAATATCCTCCTCCTTATCAAAACGAATTCCATTTTCCTCAATATGAATTCCATTTTCCTCAATATGAGTTATCCTATTCACAACACGATGTTTTAGGGTAGACATATGGAAATATCTGGTATTTTTATCCCTAGCTAAGAGCCATTAAACCCTGGATCATTGTCTCCAAAAATTTTCCTCTTTAGCTATTATGTCATGCATCTCCACGAGAAGCCTGTTTTCTTTTTGTCTAATCTCGACATTGCATCCCTCTTGTTGGAACTTCTCCTAGATCACCTTTAGATCCGACTTTAGCTCAACTTTTATTTTGAAGATATTACCAAAAGCATCTTTATTCCACACTCTTATCCTATTTTTAACTTCTCTTAACTTTTTGGCAACCCTAAACATAACAGTCCCTAAAATAGAAATATTCCACCATTTCCTAACCTCATCACTGAGCTTAGGATGGTGCAACCACATACACTCAAATATAAAAAGGGAATTTCTTTTAGCCACTATTGATTCCGCCACAAAACTGATAGGAAAAGGATCAGAGCCCACCCTTGAAAGGTCTTTTAAAGAGAAAAAATACTTAAGAAACCATTGATAAAACATTAAAGTTTTGTCCAATATGACTTGAATCAAATCTTTACCCACTCTTCGATTAGACCAAGTGAAGGAAGCTCCTTGTAGCTCCAAATCAATCAAAACTTGATTGTTGATGAAGTCCAAAAGGTCCATTCTGCTTTCCATATTAACCTGGGAACCTCCTTACTTTTCATTATCCTGCAGTGGAGTATTGCAATCTCCCATAACCACCCATGTTTCATTAATGTGTTTACAGTGAAAGGAAACCAAGTCTTCCCAAAAAAAATTTCTAGCCCTCCTTCCATTAGGGGCATAGATTTTGGAAATGATCCAGCTAAAATTATCTCTAATATGAGTAAATATGGTGGCCACATGGTTAGCACTTTCAAACAACGATTCACCTTTTATTAAATTAAGATTCTAAAAAGTGACAATACCTCCTCAGGCACCTTCTGAACTGTTCCCCTGAACCCCACAAAACTTAAATAATTTGATCTTTTCCACTTTTTCTTTAGGCATTATAGATTCTTGACCCAGTAAAATATCAGGTTTATGATCCCTAACAAAACTATGCAACACATCCCTCTTATGGAGGCTATTTATCCCTCGAATATTCCATGACATGATCTTCATTTCTTACTTAGAGTGAGATTGCAAATTTTAGGAATGGTCTTCTGAACACCATCTGCAATATCCTCCATGCTATCATTTTCCCTGTGCCATCGAACATATCCTCTTCCTTGACTATTCTTTATGGTTCCACAATCTCCCTTTGCTCTAGTTCTCGTTGAGACTCATTTTGGTGTACTCAGTTGTTGATTTTTCTTATTCCTCCTCTTATTATTAGAGCTAAAATATTTTGTGTCAGTTTCTTCTTGACTCTCCTCCTCCTTCCCAGACTCCCAATCTTTCACATAAAACCCTTTTTGGTCCAGGGGAAGAGTATCCATCATGCCATTGCTATTTTGGAACAAGTTCACATTTAAACACTCTACATTCTGGCTCGAATCCACAAAGGATTCCTTCACCATCTCCATGGAATCAACAAACTCTGGTATCTATGTCGACACCTTAATTGACTCCCTATCACTAGAGGCTGGTGATAAAATGGGTATCCCAATCTCTAGCCTAAAATTTCCATCTTTGATCGACATATTAAAATCCTATTAGGGGATTTCATCAAGTCCAAACTCAACAATTTCCTTCCCCAATTAAAAATTCTTAAGATTGTTGTAGAGAAGTGTCTGATGCTCCAGGTCTCCCTCTCCATTCTCTAGGTACCCTGCATTATTGTCCTTCTCTTCGTCTTCCACTTCTTGCTGATGGGTTTCAGCCATTTTACATTCTAGATCAACTTGATTCCCCTTGTCCTCCTTGTTCTTGGAGGTTTCCTCTGCATCCACCTTCTTTCTTCTTTCATTCTCTTCATCCTACTTCTCTTTATTTTGTTTCTATTCCCCATCACTCTTATTTTTCCATATTGGCCTCGACTTAGGTTAGTGCTTCCCCTTTGGTTTGTTGGCATTAAGCAGAGAATTCTTAGCCCAATGCCCAGATTTTCTACACTAGAAAGATCCAAAAGGGATTGTTTCAAACTCAACCCTCTATGTAGACCGTACAAACTAAAGAACAATTGAAAGGAACACTAAAAGTCAAAAATAGGGTACTTTATTTGATAACAAATCTTTAAGAATACAAAATCTAATCTCTAGCTCACCTCACAAATGCTTTTATAGAAGTTTCCCAACCAATAACTTCCTTTAAAACTTCTTTCATCAACCCATCCCTTCAATTTTCCTACAAAGACTCTTCATCTACTTATATTTTCCACTTTTAGCTTTTTTGCAAATTTTGTTTTTCCATATTTTTACCCACCTAGTGACTTATTTATGAATTAAAATACATTATTTATGACCTCCCAAGACCTTCTTACAATTCTTTTACAATTGAAACTTCATTTTTTACAAATTTTCTAATTAAAGCTTGACTAATTATTGTTGTTGATCTTTGTCCATTGTCATTGAATTGGCCTACCTAAGGGCTTGATTGTCGACCCCTATTTGAGCTACACAAAATTGGATTAGCACAATAACATAACTCAAAACTTATATGTTTAAGGCACCACTATAGTAGAGAAAATGGAAGTAAATAAGATAATGCAAAATATAATAAAATATGCATAAAACCACTATGATATTTAAGATGTTTTCCAAGTGATGGTATGCAATTCTCTTTACAATTTTCTACTCAAGAAGAAAACATAAGAGTACAAATGAATGATTATATTATGAAATTAGGAACATATGTATAACATAAAATGGATGGTGGTATAAGGGTGTCAAGCCTTGGTTAAATATCTTTTTCAGGAGAGAAATGGAGGGCCAAGATGAAGAGCTGGAATTAAAGGTTAATATTTAATTATGTAGATGATTATTAGTGTTGTGACTATTAGCATATTAGTTCTTTAATTTGAATGCACCTATTATCATATCTATGCCTAGTTTTCTCCACTACAGACTATATTTCTTGAATTTGTAAAGTTTGATTTAAAACCATGGAATCATTCATAGTTTTATTTTGTATGTTAATTGGTTTTGATGTTTTCTTTTTAATTTCCAACAAGTGGGTGTTTTCATGATATAAAAATTGTTTCAAATCATGTTTTGTGACCTACATGAAACATTTTTTCCCTTTGCATATATGTAATATAAATCCTTAGAGGATTTGAATTGCTTGTTTTTATTTAACCCGAAACCTCAATGATTTTATATTATGCTTTATGGAATCTCCTATTCACTCTAGGTATGTTTTGATTGAGTCCTCATCTTACATGTTTCTTTTTCCTTCACTATTGTGCCTAGTACACCACTAATACAATCTTGAAAACTAGTTTATATGATCTTTGAGTTGTATTCAATAAGTTTATGTTGGTTATGGATCCTAATCTTATTAGTTAATATTTATATCTACTCAATAGAAAGAAAGCTATTCATGGGTTCACTCTTTAATTTTAGCGAGTATCAAAGTTAATGGGTATTGACAATGATGGCGAATTGGTGCAGTATGCGAGAGGGGTCACGATCCGAAATCTCCTTAGACAATAAAGCTTTACTGAAAGCACTCACAATAGGTCACCACTGCTTGATCAGTGCCTTTGAAGTACCACCATTACATCGTATAATGTGGAGCCTTGCAACACTTGGAAGATGAGATAAGGCCATGTTCTGCACCACAACCCTTGTCATTAAACGAGAACGACAGAAATACATTCACCGTTACACTCTCTTACTCCACTTTATATTGTGCACCATCGTCTGCCTGAGAAATCCACACTCTACCGTCCTAGATCAATCATTGCATGGTGGAAAACCAGGCTATAACATCACCCTAAGGATTAAGTTCTAATTATGATGCACGATGCGAGAAGGTTGTGCAAAAATTCTATGTGCCCTAGCCGTTTGTGAAGACACAGTGAAGGTATGTCGTTCAGGGAGATAAGAATGCAAGTGGCCGATGTAGAAATTCCATTCGAACGGTGTGAGGGAATGCGGCCTCCGCAACGTAAGGATCCGTACATGAGGGAACGACGATGCATAAAGCTGTGGTTTAATGTGGGGACGTCATACCACCATGCCATTACGGTAACACGCTGCAGGAATTCCATTCAGAAGCGCCAGAGATAGAACAACTAAGGAACACATGGCACCCTCAAGGTAAATGCCCGCAAGAGAGTACGCGGAATAGACGATGTGGGGAGTCGTTATTGAAATTTCGCAAAGAAACAACGTGACAGGGACGGAAGTCTGCACGATGGCTTTCGTGAAAATAATCTCCTGAAAGTCCACATTTGATATTGCACAAGTATTTTCTTTATATTAGGTTGACCACGAAACTTTGAAAGATCATCTTAATGATTGAACATGGTTTGAAGTTATGTGGGGGGCATAGGTACGGGGTGGGGAATATGTGGCAACGCCATGAGAGGATGCCGTTTAGGTGGCATAAAAAACAATGACATCCACGCCTGCAAGACCCGCAAATGAAAACATATTAGATCCATTTCAATCATGCAATTAAGCCCTAAAAGCCTCAAAGGTACGAACGTAGACACCCAAACCAACAAACTTGCCAATTTCCAAAGATGTGGAAAAGATGACTGCGGAAGCCGGAGGGTCCAATGTTGTCACAAAGGTATTCAACAAATGACGCTCCGCGAACGTCTTCCTGCAACGCACTTCTGAAACAACTTCAAACGTAATGAAACCCTGGCAGTTTACTTGAACATCATAGAAACATCCTAGACCCAAAGGCAAGTTGACCCTAAGCCAAGAAAACACAAGGAAAAGCTAAGCAAAGCCAGAAAAAAGGGGGTCCTTACCTTCAACACAGTGTGTGCAAAACATGCACAACAACTTACAATATGAAAGGTGAGTCAACTTGTCCTAGACCAAATTTAGAAATGACCTAATAATGAAATGAAATAGTATAATTGTTTTAATTGATAAAAATTATTACTTTTATGGAGAAACAAAAGATTAGGGATAACAAAGAGGAAATTGGACACCAAAAATAGAAATGGGAGGACATTGTGCACCTATGATATAAATTTTGGCATAAATTATCAGGACATTGGTGTCACGGGAACCACTATCCTATTAGGGCTCTTTTGATATGTTTTCGTAGTCCTCTAATGTGAGATCTATACTTTCATTTCCTTCTTGCAAACTATCCTAATTGCTTCCAGATATTTTTGCAATTGAATTTTCATGGGTTGTCAAGGACTAGGGTTTCAAATGCAACAATGAAGAAAGTGACTTCCTTTGATCTTCTTCAACCTATAACCCACACGTTCACAAAGAGGGAAAATTTTATGCAATTTTAAGGGCATCCCTCAATCAAACACCGTGTTAATGTTTTCACTTCCAAAATGGTAATGGCAATGATAAAGGAAAGGAAGGAGATAATGAATGAACCACTTGTTGCAACTCACCACCCTTCAATGGATTCCTTGGAGGTCTAAAGTCACACACATCACTTCAAGGATCTTGGATCTTTCTTGATATATTTGCTTAAATGATTGAATTCTCGGATTCTTGAATGCTTGGAGACCAACAACAATGTTAGCCTTCACAAAGGAGCATGAAAATGCATAAACATGGAAATGATGTTGGATCTTGAATTGTTGTGATAATTCTTTGAAAAATGTTGCTCTTGAATGCTCAAAATCCCTCTTAACAATAGTATTTTCCCAATTGTGTTTCTAGATCATGAGTGTTATATTTGAAATAATGTAATAGCTAGGTATTTATAAGCATTATTAATTTCTTAAAAATTAAATCCCATCAGTCGACATTAAGTATTTGAATTATAAATAATAGTGACACAACTGACAGATTTAAATTTGGAGCCAAAATAGGGTGACAGAGGTACGTTAGGTGCTAGTGTCCTAGCCATATTTTTGGAAAGTTTAAAAGTCGATTAAAAATTATTAAATGATAGTGTTTGTTTATGCTTGCAAATTATCATAAAATATTTAAGATAAGGTTATGAAATGCATAATTTAGGAAGTTGAATGCTTACTTAGGTCCAATACCTTAAATGGGAGAGAAACATAGTGTGAAATTTTTATGGGTGACAATTTACAATTCTACATTCAGCCCCCACTTTAGTGAGAGTATGAATTTATGCGTAAACTCACAGTGAAGTAGAGATATATATGTCAAGAGGGGTCCAATTATACAAATGATCAAGAGATAGGATGACTAAGGATCAAGGAAGTGGCCAAGCCCCTAGGATCCATGATCCCATGGAAAACCAACATAGGCACAAAGGAACACACATGCATTATACACAACAAGACAAGATACACAAACACACAATGTCAAAGTAAATACAAAGAAAAGGGAAAAGGGGTATGGGCTAACAAGTTGTATCATGTTAGCAACCATACAACAATGTTTATGACTCACAATAGCAAAAACCAATATTTTTTAGGTGAAACATAAGCAAGGAAGACACATAGGCTAGTGAAGTCCGATGTTCACTAGGTGAGCCCCCAAAATAGTTAGAAAATTGAGAAACACATAATAGGTCTAATAGGTGTCCTCATAACCATACCAAGAGTTATACTTCCTATTAACCTTGATAAAGTGCTACAAAAAATAATCAAAATCACCAAGTTCAACCCCTATGAACAAAGTGATGCCAAATATTGTCAAATGGTTGGCAAGCTATATTATGCCAAGTTCCATGAAAATGAAATGGTTGAAAATGGCTAGCAAGTATATTATACTAGGTTCCATAAAAATAAAAGGGTTTCACATGGCTAACAAGTTGTATTATGGTAGGTTCCATGTAATACAACATAAAGGACAATGCTAAAACCTCAAGGGAGGTTGTAATAACATCACCACAAAAGGTAAAAATCAAAATAATCAAAGGAACTTTGCTTAATACATTAAAGATAACACCTTGGGGAACATCACACTTGATATCACCACCAAGAGAGGATTAGTTGAGGAATAAAAGATTCACATCTTAGGGAATACTAAACATAGCATTACCACCAAGAGAAATGCCACATGCCAAGAAAATTCACACTCTTATGGGACATGAAGCCTATTATCACCACAAAGAAGAAGCTAACATAAATCAAGAAATTCGTAGGAGATGTATGCTATCTTAACTAAGAAGGGACTATGAAAACAATGAGTGGGGAACCATATGCCCCCCCTTAAAATATTAGCGTACTTGATAAACAAAATTTTTAAGGAGAAATAGAGGGATCCCTTGCTAGAAGGAATGCTCCTTTAATATAAGGCTACTTAACCCTTTTTCCCCAAGTGCATATGCAAAGGTTAGCTTGAAATAATGATATACTACCCCTTGCAAAATGAAAGACAAATACATAAAGCTATAAATGGTCATGATCATGTTGTGATACTACAATTACCATGTATGACAAGGAGAAAAGAACTGTAGATGTGCAAAATTAACATCATTGATTAATAATATTTAATCATATTCACCTATTAATTAAATAAATCAAATTATTTAATTAATATCCTAAGGTTCCTCCATATAATTAAATAAATCCAAATGTTTCATTAAATCACTAAATATTTATTTTCTTCTCATTTTATTTAAAACAAATCCAAAAATATAAATTGAATGTCACATCACCTAATCATTAGCTTAATTATTCAAATCCATGATTAAAACTAAGTCTAACCCATGTCCATCCTCTAGCTTTTCCCACTTGCACAAATAAATCATTTAATTGATTTATTAAATCTTCTAATTTCCCTCAACATGGCATCTTTAGGGAATATTCCTCCAATTTGAATTTCCCTCTCAAATGACTTGTCCCTTCTAACATAGTATTAACTCCCTTCTTACATGTCCCCCACTTGGAATTTAATACCCCTTTAAAAAGAATTTATCACTGCTTGTATGGTCTAAAATGAACAAGTGTTTCTCACGCATTGCAATATTTTTCACAAATTAATATCATTTAAAAGGAATATGCACTTCTCTCATGCTTCACGATGATCTTGAGAATCAAAAGTCTTTTGGTGATATTAGATTATTTAAAAGATTGCTTCCACACTTTGATTTGGGAACTAAAATTGAACAAACTTGTTTAGTGTGAGAAAAAGGCATTGTGAGTGTTCTCTCTTTGTCCATGCAAGCAAATATGATCGAACTACAAATGCACTTACTCACTATTGTACACCTTTAAAGAGCTTTCCTTTGTGCGGAAAAGTAATCACCCCAAGGGAACGACTCAAACCAGTCAAGCTAAATGCCAAGCTATTCCCAACTAGTATCAAATTCGAATGGTGAGGAAATTTCATCATTATAGGAGCTCCTACGGACAATTAGGTGATACTCTTTATATGGGTTGATCTTGCCTCTCGTGTGGCCTTCTGAACGGGTAGCTTGATTATGAACCAATTTGTGTAGAGGCCAAAATCCTAATCTATTTGTTGGTACAAAAGGTCATGTCCTTTGAAGCTACCCCACATATACATGCGATTTTTTTGTAGAGATGAAAAGTATGCCATGGGCGATTCATTGTTACTGATGCTTGGCTGACCTGAGAAGTGTGTGTCGTGGAGGGGAGCCAGTGTGGTCAAGTATCCAATCATTCACACTGAATATGCACAGCTGGATTTATCCAAGTGGGAACCCAAAAGATATTGTCCTTTCAACCTAGGGTTGTGCATGTCATTGTAATCAAAACACTTTTCTTGGATCTAAAACATTAGAAAACAAACATTCACAAAGATCTTTAAAATTTCAAACCCTTTGGAGGAAACAAATATCCTTTGACAAATCTAGGGGCTCTTGCTTTCCCTAGGGATCCTATCCTTAAAGGTTTCTAAGTAGTTAGGTTTAATCATAATTTGTGTTCACTAAAGTCAACTTACGGAACTATGCTCTTGAAACCTTAATTTTCACATAATGGATCTTGTGGAATGAAAAATAATTGAGCCATAAACATTTAGTTTGAAAATTTAATCAAAGAACTATTTGTGGTAAAAATAATTCATTAAGCAAAGATAAAGAAAATCGATCCCACACATGTGTTCTCTTAAATGTTTTCCCGCAAGATCAAGATCCAGAATACCAAGTTCAAAAGTCTTAGTCCAAAATCTCATGAGGAGTGTCTTGCAAGAATTCTCAAAGTTATAGAAAGATTGGCTTACAACTTTTACAAGAAAGCTTCAAGAAACAACCCTAACTTGTATGAGTTCTATTATCAACAAAATTGTGAGCTTTCTGAAAGATTTGCTTTTCTCACATAGGAAGTCAAGCGTGTTCTTCAAAATCGAGGTTTGGTAAGAAGGAGTGTTATCTAGGTTGAGTCTAGGATCAAAATCAATCACTCTCATCCACCTCTCAACCATCATAATCAATCAAAAATCACCTCACCAACAACTCTTGGAAACTTTGAAAACATCATTTATGCTAAAATTCTAGGAAAAATCAAATCACTTTGTTTCACTTAACACACTTAGTCAAACTATCATCTTGTGCATGGGTTTACTCTAGGATAACACAACTTCCTTGGGTTTACAAGTTCATTATAATCTTGTTTGTCTTAACACACTTAGTCAAATTATCCAATCCATAGTTACCTTGTTTGACTTAACACACTTAGTCAAACCATCCTCTTATGTACAAGTTTACTCTAGGATAACACAACTTCCTAGAGTTTACAAGTACATTATCACTTTTGTTTGAATTAACACACTTAGTCAAACTATCAACCTATCATAATAAATCAATCAAATTCCTATATTTTAGCATCTCCCTCAAGGTTCTTCAAGAGTTCCAGTCATCCACATCATTTGTATTTTTGTTTATCTCATCCTCATCATCACTTTGGTCCTTGAATTATCCTAGTTCTTCACTTAATTGAACCTAAGGTTTAGACCAATCTAAGGGATTAGAGGTTCATCTCTTACATCCTTGAAAATTGATCTCTATTTTATGGTTCAAACTCGATCTCAACATAAGAAGAATGTGGAGAAAAACAAATAAACATCCATTTCAAGTGATCTAAGTCAAACCGAAATGATTTTCAACCCAATGATAACAATTGACCTCCCAATCAATCCTCCTCAAATACCTCAAAATTCTCAAGAGAAAGGTCGTGTAGAGGACATCACTGATAATGGGATGACATAAGAAGAACTTCTAGAAATGGTGCAAAACCCTGAGAATCACTGAATTGTCAATGCCATGCTGAGGTTCTACCCATCCCAATACATGTTAGAGTTAGCAAAAGAAGGGGATAAACTTCCTTCTAATTTTGATGTAAGCACTATTGTGGAGAGGTCTCTTGATATCATTCTCTCAGCCAAATCTACACTTCCACTTCAAAACATCACTCAAGACATCCCCCAAATCATATCATCTATTGCTTCAACCCAACCGATTGTTAACAAGGGAAGTGCCATGCTTTGTGAACTCCAAAAACATCACCTTGTGAACAACTGAGGGTTGAATGCAAGCACCACATCGGATCAATCCATCTTGGTAAATCCGTTACACCCTTACATCACGCTCACATTTCATAATCATACCAATTCATCTTCATTTCATGCAACTCTAGATTATCCTCTGGACGCGCAAACCTCTCTCCCTATCTCACAAGGAGAGGATGACTTGTTTGGAGTAGGGGGAATCTTGGATCCATCATCATCATTTCCAGGGATTGCACCACCTGTCTTTCCACTGCTTCCACCCCTACCACTTGCATCTACATCATCCCTCAGGTTGGGTCTTCCTCCTCTTCCCACCATTAGTCAATCAAGTCAGAACACCTTATCAAATCCTCTAGTTGTGTCATCTGAATAGCAACAACATATGCCAATAATCCAAGCAACCGCAATGATCAACACATCCACCATTCCTCAAAGCATGGTTTATGAGGGACCAAGCACCTCAATCTCACCTTCCATAACATCTAACCTCGATCATTCACATGACTGTTCCACTCATCACAATGGTTGGCATTCTTCCAAATCCACCACCATTATCACCAAGGCACAACGTGACCAATTCATTCACCATGATGTTGTAAGCTGCTCGACAAGCTGCCCAACAAAAATTGCTCCAAAATTAGCAAGCCTCACAACTAGCCGCTCAACAAGCACACGTGTAATTGGTAGAACAACAGGCACAAAAGGCTACACAAGACCAAGCCTTGTTACAACAACAACAAGCCACAAAATCTACCCAAGTTTCCCAAGCTACATAGGTAGCTCAAGCCACCCAAGCTTCCCAAACTACAAAACCTGCAAATTTCACTTAGATTTCACAAGAAATCCAACAAGCACATGCTCAGGCATGAGCCTAATTCCAAGCTCAAAAAGAGAAAGTAAAAGTGTAGTACCAAGCATAATTGCAAGCACAAAAAGAAGTGTAACAACAAGCCTTACAAGACTATCAATCATAGAAGCAACACAATCAACAACAAGTGTTGTTGGCACAACAACAACATGACCAACAAAAGGCGTTGTTGGATCAATAGCAAGCATAGTCATCACTTTCTCAACAAATCTTCCAACAAAACCACACCAATTTCCTAGCCATAAATCCCACACCCCAAAACATATTTACCTCACCTCCTGATCCGTAAGGTTACATGACGACACAAATCAAATTGCTCTCACAGTAGGTGCTAGATCTTCAATCAAGAAAGACAGTCATGACATTGAGCAACTTGTTCCCCTATCCATTTGACAGAAGCTTGGAAATGGTACCTTTCCCAAAGGGATTCAAAATACCCAAATTTGATAAATATCGCACGATGGGAAACCCTGAAGATCACATTAGGGAGTTTGAAGTACATTGCATGGAAGTTACCTACAATGACATGTATATAATGCGGCTATTCCCTCAAAGCTTGGATGGTGATGCTATGGAATGGTTTTCTCATCTACCTATGAGAATCAAAACATTTCAGGAAATTAAAGACGCATTCCTCTAAAATTGCGCATTCAACATTTTTGTGGATGTTAGTTTGGAATAAATCTCGATGCTCAAACAAGGTAAGGGAGAATCATTCACCACCTTTCTCCAATGATGGCGAGCCAAGGCCAATCGAAGCAAGTGGGCCATGCCAAAGTGACAACAAGTTCGTACCATCATTGCCAATATAGAAAAAACCTTGGAATTCTATCTAAAGATGCAATGCATCACTATGTACGCTCAATTGATTCCCAAGGTGCTCAATATTGAACAAGCTCTTGTCACACAAGTGAGCATGCCCACTTGTCCTAAACATCAGGATAGTCGCCCATCCACTAGTTACAATGATAAACCTCGCACATGGGTGTAGAACTGAAATGTCACCAACAATGGAGTAGTGGATGCCAAGGTTGTCATCAGTGCTCCCAAGAAAAATAATTAAACGCATCATCATCAACCACAAAACAATAACTGAAATAACATGCAAAAAATGTCGTAAACGAGCAACCACCTCAAAATCAGATCAATAATCTCAGTAATCAAGGAGGACCACCTCCGCAAAACATGTTCCCCCCCAAAAAAAAATTCACAGCCCTTGGGGAGTCAATTGAATCCATCATGAAAACATTGGTCAATGAGAAGATCATCAAGGTCCACATGACCATCAAGTGCATTAATTTGAAGAACATCATCCAAGATCTGATTGAGGACAAAATCATAAATGTTGAGGAACCCACTAGAAATCAAGATCTCAAAATATATATGAATCTGATTCCTAATCACAATTAGGGAAATAATCGAGGAAACAATCAAGGAAATAACCAAGGGAACAATAAAGGGAAATACAAGTATTCCATTGCAAACCTTATATAGGAAGAGATCATTATATGCATAGATGAAATGGTCACTATCATTAGTGTCAAAGGAGCCAATGTTGATTGTGGAGTCATCACATGCGGCGGAAAGGTTACTATTGTAGGGGCATCATAGCCATCTAAGACCCCCATCTCAAATCTTAAATTCATTCCCTATGATTATAACATCATTGACTAGCTAAAAATAACCCCCACTTAGATCTCTATCATGGAGTTACTGAAAATTTCCACCGCCCACAGAAAAATCCTTGAAGAAGAATTACCTATGTCCACTATCTTCGCTAACCTTGATATGGAATAAATTCAGGCAATGGTTGGTAACATCATCACCCCAAATCTCCTCACCTTTTTCAATCAAGACTTCCTCACCCAACCATCTCATAATAGTGCACTTCACCTTCAAGTACTAGTTTAGAAGAAAAATGTCAAAAGGGTCCTGGTGGATGGAGGCACAAGCCTAAATATTTGTTCGCTTAAACTCATAAGGAATTTTGGAATTTTAGAAGACTCCATCGACAAAAACAAAGGCATTACCATCAGAGCATATGATGATGAGAAAAGAGTGTCTCAAGGAGCTATCAAGATCCCAATCCAAATGGGGCCAGCCACTACAGAAACCACATGCCAGGTCCTCGACCTTGATTTACCCTACAACATCCTTCTAGGGTGCCCATGGATCCAATGGATGAAGGTGGTTGCCTCAACATTTTACCAATGTGTAAATTTTTCATATCAGAATGAGGAGGTCAGAATACATGGTGATTCAAAGTCATTCTTGTATTGCAAAAACTTGGAAGACAAGCTTTACAAAATTCCCCCAAGTGCCAAAACATGATGAGGGACCATCCAGTCCCTATATAGATCCATCTAACCTCGCCTCCACTTCTGTGAAAAAGACACTCTCCATCCCTGATATATCTGAAATCAAGCTCATGATCCAAGACAATGGGTGTGGAGATTACAAAATGAAGAGAAATGTTTTTTTTGTAGGAGAGTTACCACAATCTCCTAGGTCAGATAGGCAACCCCAACTAGTTGAAACACCTGTCCACACTTTTAGGGAAGACCCTTCTAGATTCCTCCATTGGGGGGATCTTAGTTGGGAAAATGTGGATGAAAGAGACATTGCAAGCTCACTATACCAAGATGAAAGGCCTACACCTAGCCTACCCATGGATGAACCTAGCAGAGGACTACAAATGGTGCTTGGTATGGGCTACAATAGAAATGAAAGCCTTGGAAGGAACAATGATGGATGATAGGCCTTGGATGTACCCCTCCAAGTATAACCGTACATGGTAGAGGCACCCCTAGTAGAGCAGTCAGGTCTCCCCCTTAGTTATCAGCAGCCACTCTTCAACTACCTGTATCCACAGGTCTGCCCCTAGATAATTTCACCTTCAACATAATTGACGTTTGTAGTATTAGTGATGATGAGGATAGCATAACTAGCTTACCCACACTTTTTGAAGACTCCTCCTTACTCATGATTAGTACCTCATCTGCTGAGTCAAACTGCGAAACTCACAAAATAAACCTAATTTACGCACAACTCATTGACTACGACCAATGAGGACCACCAATTCTATACACATTCGAAAATGATGAGGCTCTCTCATAATTGATGGGACTAAGGGATAAAGTAAAATGCAGAGATCATAAAGCTAGATTCAACATTACACTGGACTCATAGGCCTATTATGGGGAGATGATTGAGTCCTTCAGTCACAAAAGAAAAAGAATGAGAATAAGCTCAAGGTTATTGATTGAAAACCACACCATGGCACTCTCTAACCATAGAATAGTAAAAATAAATGATGCATCCAATAGTGAAAACCCCTCTAAGGCACTGGAGGATGAATGATTCAATCTCCCCACTATTGCATTTCATCAAGAGAAATCAACTGTCTTAGCATAACGGTGCGATCCTATCAATCTAGGAATAGAAGCAATGCCACACATCACCTTCTATGTTGAATCACTTTTGATAGGAGAATAAGAACTCTTAGTTGCATTACTAAGAGAAAGAAAGGTGAACTTCATGTGGACTTATGCAGACATGCTAGGTCTCGATCCAGAATTCGTAGTTCATCACTTAGCTGTCTACCCAGGGGAAAAGCTAGTGAGACAAAAATTTAGAAAGATGCACCCTCAAATAGCCTTGCTAGTCAAGGGGGAATTATAAAAACTCCTGGATGCCGGTTTTATATGCCCAATTGATTATCTAGAATGGGTGTCAAATCTTATGCCAGTTTCAAAACTGAATGGGGGCATCTGTATATGCACTGACTTTAGAGACCTAAACAAAGCATGTCCTAAGGATGATTTTCCACTACCCAACATTGATATGATAGTGGACATGACGGCCAGACATGAGATGCTATCATTGATGGATGGATTCTCAGGGTATAACTAGATTATGATAGCAAAAGAGGACTAGCTTAAGACAATATTTACATGTCCATGGGGTACCTATTGCTACAACATGATGCCATTTGAGCTAAAAAATGTGGGAGTGACATAACAAAGGGACATGACACTAATTTTTCATGACATGATTCAGAAAAATATGGAAGATTATGTAAATGATATATTGGCCAAGTCAAGGAAAAGATAGGATCACATAACAACTCTAAGTGCCATCTTTGATAAAATGGAGAAATACAAGATTAGACTTAACCCTAAGAAATGCATCTTTGGGGTGCAATCAAAAAAAATCTTGGGATATATAGTATCAATGAGAGGAATAGAGGTGGATCCCACCAAGGTCAAGGTGATCCTCAACATGGAAGCACCTAGGACACTAAAACATCTCATAGGCCTACAAGGAAGGCTATAATCCATCCACAGATTCATAGCATAGTTGGCGGATAAATAGACTGCATACTCTCATCTACTCCACAAGGGAGTAACATACAATTGGGATGACAAGTATGATCAAGAATCTATTAAAATCAAATAATATCTACTCACGCCACTATTTTTGATGCTACCAATCCCAGGAAATCCATTAATTCTATATATTTTGGCAACCATGGCAGCTCTGAGTGCTCTGTTAGCTCAACATGATGAAAATGGAAGAGGGAGAGTGATTACTACATCAACAAGACAATGGTAGGGCATGAGCTCAACTACACACCAATAGAAAAAACTTACTTGGTAGTTGTGTTTGTAGCCCAAAAGTTAGAAACTACATGCTGGCTCATAAGATTAAGTTGATTGCAAAGATAGATCCACTAAAATACTTACTCTCTAAGACCACTCTCACAAGATGAAAAAAAAATGGGTTATGATATTGATAGAACATGATATTGAATTTGTAGAGTGCAATGCTATAAAGGGGAAAGCAATTGAATACCAACTAGCAGAGGCTCCAATCTCTTAAGAGAATCCACTCATATCAGAGTTTCTCGATGAGTCCATATTTAATCTTAGCATAGTCGTTCACTAGAAACTCTTCTTCGATGACTCATACACACAATATGGATCAGGATCCAGTGTTTTCGTCATCACCCCACAAGGGGATTATATACCTAGATCCTACAAATTGGAATTCCCCTGCACTAACAAAATTATAGAGTATGAGGCTTTGACCACAGGTCTCAAGATTGTAGCATAGTGGTGGGTCATGGCACTAAAGGTTTATGCGGATTCATAGCTTATTATCAACCAAGTCAATGGCCAGTAACAAATAAAGTATTACAAGCTAACTCCATACAAGAAGTTAGTGGAGAGCCTCAAATAATTATTCATTGATATCACCTTTGAGCAGATACCAAGGGATAACAACATAGCAGTTGACGCCATGGCAACAATTGGATCCTTATTGGATATCCCTCGCAATGCCCCAAAACATGAATTATTAGTAGAGAAGCTTCTCATACCCAAATTCAAGGTACCAGAGTGTGAATTCATGTGGGAACTTGTTGGTCTCAATGATCCTTGGTATCATGATGTTTACACTTACTTAAGAATAAGAGTCTTGCTCATTGATCTAACTCCAAACCTCAAACGAGCATTCATCAAAAATTCCAATCACTTTGTCATCCTAGGAGAAACCCTTTATCATAGGAGTATTGAAGGAGCCTTATTGCATTGCTTGAACCTTGAGGTACACGATGGCATTTGTAGTTCGCACTTCAGTGGTATGACCTTGGCTAAGAAGTTGTTGAGAATAGGATACTACTAGCCAGCAATGGAAAGAGCAGAACATGACTTTGTTAGAAAGTGTTTATAGTGCCAACACCATGGAAACCTTATTCATGTACCAGCTCAAGAGCTTTATCCTATTGTTACATCTTGGCCCTTTTCACAGTGGGGGCTCGATCTCATCAAAAAAATCACCCCCACCTTATCCAATGGCCACAAGTTCATCATCACTACCATAGAGTACTTTACAAAGTGGGTTGAAGCAATTCCCATGACCTACATAAGGAGAAAGTAGATATCCAAGTTCATCCTAAACTACCTCATTTGTCGGTATGGTGTCCCCCAAGCTATTATCTCAAATAATGGGACACCTTTCAAAAACTAGGATGTCTATGACTTATGCAAAAAAATCAATATCCAACATTGATTTTCCACTTCGTACTATCCCCCAGGAAATGGCCAAGAAGAAGCTACCAACAAAACCATCTTGAAAATCCTCAAGAAGATAGTCAATGATGGTGGTTGTGACTAGCATCTAAAACTAAATCTTGCCTTATGGGCTTATCGTACCAGCATCCAAACACCAACAGATGCCACCCCATTCTCTGTGGTCTACCGATTTGAAGTCATCTTACCGATTGAGATCGAGCTCCTATCTTTAATAATATCATTGGAAAACCTCATCACAGATGAAGAATGTAGGACCTCACAACTAAATGAGCTAGATTTATTAGATGAATGGTGCATGGATTCTTTCAACCATCTGTAGGTCTATTAGAACTAGCTAAAGTGAAGCTACAACAAGAATATCAGGAGGCGAACCTTCCAAGTCAGTGAACTTGTGCTAAAAGAAAATCAAAAGAACTTGCCAAAGCCAAGACGCAAAGAAAAATTTGAGCCCAACTGGTTGGGACCTTTTTTCATCACAACAAGCTATAAATCAAGGGAATATCAGATGTCAACACCAGAAGGCAAGCCTTTGCAGGAGCCCCTGAACAACTCCCATCTCAAAAAGTTTTATGCCTAAAATCTTGCAAGGTATAAAACTGAAAAATACCAAAAAATCAGAAAATGTCCCAAAAAAATGGTTGCCCTGATGAAAACCTGGTAAATAGGCATCTTGGTGATAACAAAAAAATCAAAAAATACGAAAATCCAAAAAAATCAGAAAAAAGATTGAAAACAATAAAGAAAAAAATTGTTCTCTAGTGAAAACCACTTCGGTGGCGCTCTAGACAAGTACCTTGGTGAAAACCTGGCAAATAGGTACCAAGCATAGATAAAGGAATCTCCATCCACCAAGATATTCATGGCCTATTCCGTGCACTCAGTGATCCATTACATTCCATCCATCCTTCCATCATTTATTCGCATTTTGTACCATAGCTTGATTTTGTGCTCGTATCATGTTCCACCATAGTACTACTTGGCATATTCCTAAGGTCACTTTGTCCTACCTTTATCGAAGTAGTCTATTTCATCACACTAGGGGCATGTTCTTGTACTTGCATCAGATCAGATTCGTGTATATTCTTGTGATCTTCCTTAAACATCAAAAATTAAAAAATATCAAAAAATTAAAAAATCAAAAAAATTCAAAAAATTCCATCAAAAATTTAGAAACATCCAAAACATGTCAAAATCTGAAAAATCAAAACATAGAGTCATCAGCCAAACTACATCATCTCTAAGCTTGAATGTAGGCAAGGTTGATCTTTGACCATCCACCAAGACATTCTAGGTCGGTCCTTTAGGCGTCTGTCGCAATGGCAATCCATTTGCCCATTTATCTTATCATCGAGTCAAGTTTGTCATCGGTCAAACTTCATGGTCTCTGCATGTATAACATAGGCAAGGATAATCTATGGATCATCTCTTGAGACCCCTAAGATAGGTCTTTAAGTTAGCCTCAAAATATATCAAAATTCCAAAAACATCCAAATATTTGAAAAAAAAAACCCAAAATGGTGAATCCGTCTCATCTCACTTTCGCCCGCAATAATCACCGCTCACAATAAATCATCGTCACCTTCATCCTTTGGTGAATCAGTTGAAAGCAAGTCGGACAGGTTCAAAAGTGAACACCTAATTGACAAAGTCTCAAAGTCTAGGTCAGTAACTCAACAAGTTGGTCAACTCGGAGTATCAATAGCTTATCATCCAATCAATCTCATCAAAACTCTCATCACAACATGTCCTAGGAATGTGAACTTTCGACTATGGACATCAGCATCAAGTATCACCGTAGTTTAGTCTTGACTAGTGGTATGAAGAAAATTATCTTTTTTTTTCTACTTTATCTTGGTCTTTTGGGCTTATCTTATTTTGTGTTCATTTCAAGGACATTTCGATGATGTCTAAACAAAATGATTTAGAGAGAAAGGAGCGGGGCAACGATCATTATCTTTTTATCTTTTATACTTGTTGGATATTCTTGTAAAATAATTTCATCATGTGTGCTTTTCTTTTCTTTTAGGGAGGATGTTTTAGGTATCTTGTTGACCACATAAGAAGGCTTGCCTTTTTATCTTTTGGTTTGAGATGTTTAGAATATTTGAACTGCATTCTAGATAAGTTTTTATTTGTCAAGTGTGAGCAAGAGTACTCCTATCTATTTGACGAGTCAAAGACCATCACACTAGGCTCCACGCCATCCTGGTTCTTAATACCTTGATGCATCACACCTATGTGTGTTATCAAACATAGAGAAGGGTATGCTCCTTATTTCTCCCATTCCTAGATAATAAATACATCATCATCATTCATCATCATATATAATAAAGTCTAAATGATTAATGGACTTGTTGGACTTCCGCATCTTCTTGGATTTAAGCATTGATCGCTCTCATTCTTCTATCATCTTTCACGCTAAAAATGCATCCATCCTGCATCTACACTCTCATCTTGCATAATCATGTAATGTCATCATAGGACAACATCATCCATCTCACATGCATTGCATAATCATTTAAGATGTTTAAAATAATATAGATTTGTTATTCTAAGCATCTTAAAAACATTTACATCATCGTTATCATATAGATCTATAGTCTAACCATCCATACACACATTTTCAACCTCTTTGTCACGAGATCAACCTCAAATCAAATCTTTTTGCTTGATCTCTTGAGGGGGAAATGTACTAACGTACTTATTTTTGCTAAGGCATTTGAAAAAATCAGAATTTTTTTTAATTTTAATGTCAGTGACATCATTCTTTAAACCAATGCAACAAGTACATTGCTCCAAAGAGGGGAAAAATATAGATGTGAGTTGTTATGTGGAAACTAATCATGCTATACTGTACACTTTTTAGTACTGTACACTCTTCATGTATCCTTGTCGGTGTCCGAGGCTGGGTTGGGCCCCAGGTGGGGGTTCAGGGGCGACAGCCCCTGATAATTTTTTTTTTCACTTTTTTCGCTTCGTCATCGAAAAAGAAAAAGACTGACTTTGTAAACCTTAATTTTTGGAAGGTTCTAAAATATTTTCATAAGCAACTAAGATGGATATTTGTAGTATGGCATTATTCACAATATTGTAATATGTTTTGCACTAGATAGTAAAATCATTGGACAACTACAGTTTTGTGGATGTAGCCTAGATTGGGTGAACCACATTAGAATTCTCTATGTTGTCTTCTATGTGTGTTTTATTACTCTATTTTATTGTTAAAATCTAAATTTAACTTGTTATATATCTTCCTTCTAACCCTAACAAGTGGTATCAGAGTGGTTTGTTTTTTGATTATCGTCTGCAGGAAAGTATCACGGTTGAGTGGGAGTCTCACGGTTAAGTGGGAACAATGGCAGACAAGGTTAAGTTGAAGGTTGAGAAGTTTAATGGGAAAAACTATTAGTTATGGAAGATGCAGATAGAGGAATACCTCTATCAGAGGGATTTATGGTGGCCATTGGAAGGGAAAACTAAGAAACCCATAGCAATGTCGGATGAGGACTAGGATATTTTGGATAGAAAATAACTTGGCAGTATTCATTTATGCCCAGCACAATTGGTGGCATTCAATATTACAAAAAAAAAAGACAACTCAAAATTTCATGGAAACCCTAGCAAAGTTATATGAAAAGCCTTCCGCTTCGAATAAGGTATTTCTTATGAAGCGTCTATTTAATATGAAAATGGTAGAAGGTGGGTAATTTTTTGATCATTTAAATGAGTTTAATATGGCTACCAGTCAATTAACTTCTATAAAAGTAAAATTTGAAGAAGAATTTAGGGCTCTTTTGATTTTGTGTTCTTTTCCTAAAAGTTGGAATAGCTTGGTAATGACTGTTAGCAATTTTCTTTCTAGTTCAAATACATTGAAGTTTGATGATGTTGTTGGTGTTATTTTTGAGCGAGGAAATTCATAGAAAAATTTCAGGTGGAACATCCACATCAAGTAGTGTTTTGAATGTAGAAAGCAGGGGAAAAATAAAGGAGAGAGGAAACAATTCTAGAAGTCATGGGAAGTCATGAGGAAAATCAAAAGGACAGAAGGTCTCAATCTAGAGATAAAAGGGATTGCTAGTACTGTGGTAAGCTGGGTAATTTAAAGAAAGATTGTTGGTCTCGGAAAAATTAAGAAGTAAACAAAAAGGAAGGAAATAGAGAGGAAAATGTGGTAAGTAATAAATCTGATGAGGATTCTTTGATTCTTTCCCTTGACAATATTGATGATTCTTGGGTGTTAGACTTAGGGGCTTCATTTCATGCTACACCCCATAGAAATTATTTTCTTGATTATGTGCAAGGGGATTTTGGGTTGGTTTATTTGGGAGATAATGAACCCTGTCAGATTGTTGGAAAGGGAATAATCAAGATTAAGTTGAAGAATGGGAATCATTGGCTACTACATGAGGTAAGACACATTCCAAAGTTGAAAAGAAATTTAATTTATGTAGGGTAACTAGATGATGAAGGCTATGCTGTTACATTTAGTGATAAAAATTGGAAGGTTACAAAAGGTTCCTTAGTGGTAGAAAAATGTGTGAAAGTAGGCACCTTATATCTTTGTACAGGTTATATTGTTCCTTCTACTTTATCTATTGCAAATAAAAGTCAATGTTTAGGAATAGTTGTTGCAGTTCAACAGGTAGAAAATCAGATAGTTGTTGTGGATTTTGAATCTGGACTATGGCATAATAGGCTTGGGCATATGAGTGAAAAACGTATGAAATTACTTCATTCAAAGAATGTTTTACTAGGTCTAAAATGTGTTAATATGGATTTTTGTGAAAGTTGTGTTTATGGGAAACAAAAGAGAGTTAGTTTTCTCAAAGATGGGAAACAAAAGAAAAATGAGAAATTGGAGCTTGTGCATATAGATGTATGGGGACCAGCTCAGGTATCTTCTCTTGGTGGCTCTCAATATTATGTTACATTCATTGTGATGCAACTAGGAAGGTATGGATTTATTTCCTTAGGTAGAAATTTGATGTATTTGAAACTTTTAAAAAATGAAGAAGCTTGGTTGAGAATAGGACAGGTAAAAAGCTAAAATGTGTCAGATCTGATAATGGTGGTGAGTATTGCAGAAAAGAGTTTGAAGATTATTGTTCCTCTAATGGTATTCATAGGTAGAAAATGGTTCCAAAGAATCCACAGGAAAATGGAGTGGCTGAGCGCATGAATAGAACAATAATGGAGCATGCACAAACTATGAGATTGCATGTTGGGCTACCTTTAAACATGTGGGTAGAGCTTGTAAACACTATTGTTTATTTAATTAATAGAGGTCACTCTAATCCTTTAGGTTCTAGTATTTTAGAGGAAGCATGGATAGGTAAGAAGGTGAGTTATTATTTTCTCAAAACCTTCGGTTGTGAAGCATTTGCATATGTAGATTATAAAAATAGAACCAAGCTTGATGCAAAATTAAAAAAAATTATATTTGTTGGATATGGCATTGATGAATATGGTTATAGGCTTTGGGATTTTGAAAATAAGAAAATTGTGAGAAGTAGGGTTGTCATATTCAATGAGAAAGTGGTGTACAATGATCTATTGTAGTAGCATGAGAAGACAAAAAAGGATTATGCAGTTTTGGATGATATTGCAAACAACAATGTTCTTGTGGTTCCTCATGCTCCGCAACAATAGCAACAAGAGATACCACAAACTCCTGTGAATGTTAGGCAATCTTCAAGGATAAGTAGACCTCCAGAAATATTTTCTCCCTCTTTGTATTATATTTTATTAAATGATGTTGGTGAGCCAGAATGTTATCATGAAGCTATGAAGGTGGATACCAAGGTTTAGTGGGAGCATGGAATGGAAGAAGAAATGGAATCCTTGCTGAAAAATCAAACTTGGGAATTATGCAAGTTGCCTGCAAGTAAAAAGGATTCACCAACAAATGGGTTTACAGGCTGAAAGAAGAGGATGGAGGTAAGCAAATACTTAAATCCAAATTAGTTGTAAAGGGATTTGCATAGAAAAAGGGTATTGATTTTGATGAATTATTTTCTCTAGTTGTTAAAATGACTTATATTCGTACTATTTTAAATATTGTGGCTGCTGAATATTTTCATTTAGAATAGCTTGATGTGAAAATAGCCTTTCTCCATGGTGATTTGGAAGAGGAAATATATATGGAGCAGCCACAAGGATTTGAGGTCAAAGGAAAGGAGAAACTTGTGTGCAAATTGAATAGAAGTTGATATGGCTTGAAGCAAGCACCTCGGCAATGGTATCTTAAATTTGATAGTTTTATGGCTAAGCAAGGCTACAACAGGTGTAATTCATACCATTGTGTTTATTTTAATATGTTGGGTAAAGATAGCTACATTATTTTATGTTTATATGTTGATGATATGCTTGTAGCAGGGTCTAACATGGATCACATAAAGGAGTTAAAACAACAGTTAGCAAATTCATTTTCTATGAAGGATTTTGGGGCAACAAAATAAATCCTTGGTATGAAGATTACAAAAGATAGGAAAAACAAAAAATTGTTTCTATCTCAAGTTGATTATGTTGAAAAGGTGTTGCAAAGATTTCATATGGAGAATGCAAAAGCTGTCAGCACACCTTTTCCTAGTCATGTAAAATTGACTAAGGATATGTGTCCAAAGACACAATCTAGGATGAAGAAAAAATGTCCAAGGTACCATATGCTTCAACTATAGGTAGTTTAATGTATGCCATGGTATGCATGAGACCAAATTTTCCACATGTCATAGGACTTGTTAGCAGGTATGTGATTTATCTTGGATTTGAGCATTCGAATGCGATAAAATGGATTTTTGGGTACTTGAGAGGTACATCCAATATATTTTTTATGTTTTGGGGGTTCTAATACAAATTTAAAAGGCTATGTTGACTCATATTTGGCAGGAGATATAGATACTAGGTGGAGTACCATAGGTTATGTATTTATAGTTGGTGGGACAAAAGTGAGTTGGATTTCTTAGTTGCAAAAGGTGGTTGCTTTATCCACCATAGAGGTAGAGTATGCGGTTGCAACAGAGGCATCAAAAGAGATGATATGGCTACAAGTATTCATGGAAGAGTTGGGAAAAATACAGGCTGAAAATCACTTATTTATATAGAGCCAGAGTGCTATACATCTTGCAAAGAATTCTGCCTTGCAATCTAAAAACAAACACATACAACTAAGGTATCATTTCATTCAGTCAATATTGGAGGATGGACAAGAAAAGCTACAAAAGATACATACAAATGAAAATCCAATGGATATGTTTAGAAAGGTAGTGACAAGGGAGAAGTTGAGCTCCTCTTCAAATTTTATTGGTTTTCATGGTTAAAAGTATAATAGAGCAGCAAGGTCCAAGGTGCTTATTTCTAGTGGGAGTTGGTGTGGAGCCTGATCAGTATCTAAGTGTTAGATTGTTGGTATGTGGTGATTGATCATGCTATATTGTAAACTTTTTATTATTTTACACTCTTCATGTATCCTTGTCAGGGTCTAGGGCTGGGCGGGGCCCCGGTTGGGGGTTCAGGGGCGACAGCCTTCGAGAATTTTTTTTTCACCTTTTTCACCTCATCACTGAAAAAGAAAAAGGTTGACTTGGTAAACCCTAATTTACGCAAGCTTCTAAAGGCTTGCTATAAGCGGTTGGAATGGAGAGTTTTAGTATGGAATTATTCGCGATATTGTAATATGTTTTGCACTAGATAATTAAATCATTCAATGGCTGTGGTTTTGTGGATGTAGCCCAGATTGGGTGAACCACGTTAAAATTCTCTGTGTTCTCTTCTATGTGTTTTTTATTACTCTATTTTATTGTTCAAATCTACATTTAACTTGTTATATATCTACCTTCTACCCCTAACAATGTGCAAAATTAACATAATTGATTAATCATATTTAATCATATTCACCTATTAATTAAATAAATCAAATTATTTAATTAATAACCTAAGGTTCCTCCATCTAATTAAATAAACCCAAATGTTTAATTAAATCTCTAAATATTCATTTTCTTCTCATTTGATTTAAAAAAAATCTAAAACTATAAATCAAATGTCACATCACCTAATGATTAGCTTAATTAGTCAAATCCATGATTAAAACTAAGCCTAACCCATGTCCCATTCTCTAGCTTTTCTCACTTGCACAAATAAATCATTTAATTTATTTATTAAATCTTCTAATTTCTCTCGACATGGCATCTTTAGGGAATATTCCTCCAATTTTAATTTCCCTCTCAAATGAATTGTCCCTTCCAACATAGTATTAACTCCCCTCTTACATGTCCACCACTTGGCATTTAAGACCCTTTTTCTCCCTCCAACAAGTCAAATTTCAAATTTGAAAAGGCCACCTAATGTCATTTGTTGGCACAATGACCAAAATTTGTAAAAACTTGGCCCATTCACATGGTGACAAGTGGCTCATCCTATTGTTTGAAGATTAGTCCCACATTCCTCAAATTTTCCTCTTCTATAAATCTAAGGCCTTCTTTCATCATTTGCATTCACAACCTCATGCAAATTTACTCTCTTCATATTGAGAGCTAATTTTGTCCATTGTCATAGCATTATATCATCATGATTGGCTTCTCAAGGGTTGGGAAAGGGCTACTTGCCACACAAAGAGTAGCACCAATACAATATGGAATAGGTGTGCACCATGTTGTTTATACTTTCAATTAGTTCATTTAGCATTTCTTTTTGTTTTAGTGTCTTAGTTTAGAATTTCTAACACGGGGTAATATTTCATAAGGGTGTTTGATTTGTCATGTTTATTTGACTTCCATAAGAGGGTTTTTCAATATACTAACATTTTGCGGATTTATCACCCTACAAGAATAATGAATGCTAATTAATTATATGCTCAATTTGATCCCAATAAGGATCAAATTATCTTTTTTTTTTTTTATAAATAATAATAACCAGTAAGATATCTAAGTGTTCTATGATAAGAACCATAAGACATTTTTGTAATCTTTCATTTCTTATCTTCTCATTCATGGATAGGTTCCATTGTAATGTGTCCTATGTTGAGAATTGTTTGTAAGGCTCATTTAGTCTTGGTTAAATAGTACGTATAAATGGTAGCTTCTTAATTTTATAAGGCTTTTGTTTCTTAATTGGTTGACCAACATTCTCGGATGAAGGTGGAGGATCTTGGTAATCAGGTCCTTTGGGCTCTTCAGATGGTATTTTTTTCTAAAAGATAATGGAATTCATGTTCATTCCTAATGGCACATCCTTGCTCACTCAAAATCCTAAAGCCTTGATCATAAGTTTGTTCCAAGTCAATTGTTGTGTTGGTAACTTTATGCTCATATGATGGAGAATCAGTTGATGTGTTTTCTTTGTGATTTTTATTGATATTTTCTTCCATATGCAATGGTTGAGGTATGAGTTGTGAATCACTTTTAGGATGTAAAAGAGTGAACATTTCAAGTGTTGGTATGGTAGGATGTTGTTTATATGGGATGGTAGGGTATTGCATTGAAGGATTAAAAAGCTCCATTGTTCTCAAGGTTATGCAAAGAATTTGGTATGAACTCATGCTTTCTATGCTCATATTTTCCCAATATATTGACATCATGAGGACATGCATTGGTAGGTGAAGGATCATGAATACTCTCAATTGAACTAGGATCATCACCAAACATGCAACTTGAAAATCAACCAAAGATTTCAAGGTAACAAACTTACCAAATAATTAAGCCATCATGGTGATATAATGAATTTACTAAGGTTCAAGATATTATGCAATGAGTACTTGGAAATTAGACCATAGATCTAAATAGATAATCCTAGGAAATGATGTCATAAAAATTTGAGCCAAAAAAGGTAGGATAGGTGTGCCCAAGGTGCCTATGTCCTAGGTGGGCTTTTATAGAACTAGAAGTTTGATTATTTGTTATGATGTTTAAGATTTCTTGTGAGTGGTTGTGGATAGGCATAGTAGTGAATTATTTTTATATTTTACTGATTTTAAGATTGCTAATTGAGGAATGCAAACACACAACAATGCTGAAAGTAAATGACAGTTTGAAAATATAGAAACAAAATTAAGATAGCATAATGCAACATATAACATAGAGATAAAGATGTGATGCAAATTTTAGGCACAAAATGTAGGATAGAGACACCTAGGGTGCCTATTTCCTAGATAGGGTGTTTGAAAATTTAAATTTTATGTGTTTTGACTACTATTTAATGTTCCCAATTTTGTGTGCAAATATTTCTGATAGTGAATATTTTTCTAGATTTTAGTGGTTTTATGACTATGCAAATGAAAATGCAAACATGCAAATATATGGATGATGAATGCCAAATCTTGAATGCAATTTTGAGATCTAGGATGAACTAATTTACTTATATGAAGATGGAAGATTCTAAAAATGATGATTTGATGCAAGCTTGAAATAGAACTATGTAATTTTTTTAATACTTTTTTAACAATATGCAAGATTCTTAGATGGATGCAAATGCCACTTTTTTTTTTTTTTTGGGTGTAGATGACCTAATTCAAGTTATAAATACAACTTAAATATAGATCTAAGCTAAAATGACTAAAATAAACCTTATTAATATAATATGAATGTATTTTTTAGATTTTTATTTCTTTTTATGACACAAAAATGAAACCCTATATTAAAAATGCAACAAAATAATATACAAAACATATATCTAAGGTGAATTTTGAGAAGGTATATAATGCAAACAAGTCTAGTTCACCAAAATGAAACAAAAGGGAAAGGTAAACCTTTAGAGATTTGACACCTTTCCCAAAATGTTTTGTGGGGTAATGAGAATGAAATGAATGAATACAAGGATGCAATGGAGATTTATGGATTTGTACAAGGTATGAGGTTGACTTAAAACCTGAAAGTTGATTCAACCTACCCTAGACCAAATTTGGAAATGACCTAATAATAAAATGCAATGGTCTAATTGTCCTAATGATGTAAATTATTACTTTTATGTAGAGACAATAGATCTAGAATATCACAAAGGAAATTGGACACAAAAAAAGGAAGGGGGGGACACTATGCACTTGTGATATAAATTTTAGCATAAATTTTTGGGATTTTGGTGTCGGGTGTGCCATTATTCTACTAGGGATTTTTTGGAAAAAAAATAATAGTCCTCTGATATCATATTTGTACTTCTATTGCTTTCTTGCAAACTATCCAGATCACTTCTAGATATTTCTATTATTGACTTTTCAAGGGTTGTCAAGGACTAGGTTTTGAATGAAACAATGAAGAAAGTTTCTTAAAAAATAATTTGATCTTCTTCAACCTATAACCTACACATTCACAAAGAGGGAAAATGTTGTGCTATTTTAATGGCTTGCCTTAGTCAAACCATGTGTTAATGTTTCAACTTCTATAATAGAAATTCCAATGATAAGATGATAAAGGAAATGAAGGAAATGATGAGTGAACCACTTTTTACAACTCACCACCCTTCAATGGCTTGCTTGAAGTACTAAACTCACACAACTCACTTCAAGGATCTTCAATCTTTCTTGATAGGTTGATTGAATTCTTGGAGGCCTATAAAAATGTTAAATTTCACAAAGCAACATGAACACACATATTTACTTTGACATGATGTTGGATCTTGAATTATTGTAATAATTCTCTAAAAAATATTGTTTGTGAATGCTCAATAGTGCTCTTGGAAATAGTATTTTCTCAATTGTGTTGCTAGATCATGAGTGTTATATTTGAAATGATGTAGTAACTAGGTATTTATAGGTATTTATTCAATTTCTGAAAAAATATATCCTAACATCCAACTTGAAGTATTTGAATTTCAAATAATAAAGTGTCACAACCAACATATTTGAATTTGGAGCCAAAATATGGGGCATAGGTTCCCTAGTCACCAATACCCTAGCCCTATTTCTAAAAACTTTAAAATTCTAGGACAAAGTATTAAATGAGAGCATTTTTTTTATGCTTGCAAATTTTTTTCGTAAAATATTTAAAAAATAAGTAGTGGAATGCATAAACTTAGGAAGTTGAATTCTTAGTTAGGTCCAATACCTTAAAGGGGGGAAAAAATAACGTGAAATTGTCATGAGTGACAATTTATGATGTTACAATATCATATCAATTCCCAAGAGAAATAACAAAATTTCTAGTGTATTTGTAGTTGCTACTAGCACTTTGGTATGTCATAATAGTCTTGCCTTTTCTTTAGCTAATTTTTTACATTGAAATTTTAAGCATCAAGGTAATTTTAAAGGTTTTTTTAATTATTATCCACAAGGAAATGGTGTTGTTGAGGATAATAATACATTTTATTTTATTAAAAATTTGCTAGGAAATATTCCTAGAGACTAGCACACACAATTGAAGTATGCTTCAATGAGAGTTTTTTTATTTGTTTGAATGGAGAGCTTGTCCCACTACTAGTTAATGGGTAGTAAATATTAAACATTATTTTAATTTATAAAGGCCTTTAGGACTCTCTTATGAATTCTTATCATATTTTTATATTTTTTTGTGTGTCTAGGGTCTATTTTCCATCTACCTTTCCTTTCATTTATCATGGGCTTTGACTATTTTTATTTAGTTCTAACTATATTTTGTTGCAAGAACTTTCTCTTGGTCTCTTTGTGTTGTGTAGCACAATGCTCAAGTTCGTGACATGGGTTAACCACCTCTTGTGGATCTTGTATAAATTTTTAAGTTGTATCAGACATTAACAGGTTGATCTTTTAGTGCAATGACAACTGCTTCCAATAATTGGTATCAGAGCCAAGGTCACAGGTCCAAACCCCCTCACTTGTGCTAGGGGGGTTGTTACAAGAATTCACTTTTGGTCTCCTTGTGTTGTGGAGCACAACGCTCAGGTTCATGACATGGCTTAGCCACCTCCCATGGATCTTGTATAAATTTTGTAGTTCTATCGCACATTAATAGGTTGATCTTTTGGTGCACGACAAATTCTTCCAGCATATTTTCCCTTGGTTTCCTTCTTATGATAGTTTTTATTTAGGTAAGTGCAGGATCATGGGGGTCCAAAATAGGCCCTTAAGTGGCAATAAAATTTAGAAAAATAAAGTTTGGAAACTTTACACAAAAAATTGAATATGTTAATAACATAATTTAAAAAATATGTAAGAACAAAATTTGTTGAAAATTGAATGTAGTTTCTAAGATACTAGTCCTTTTTTTGGAAAATATTAAATCTATTTGGCACTAAAAATTTGAAATTTTGATGTAGTAGTACTAAATTTTAAAGAAAAAATAAAAAGTGGGTGTATTTCTAACCAACCTAAGTACAATAAAAAAAATAAAAAATTGAACTTTCAATATAAGTAGAGGACACATGCTCGAATGTGCCACATTTTTTTTGTGAATTTTTTGCAAGTAAAAAATTAGTTATGATTTTTTATTAAATTTTTAAAAAAATATTCAAACTTGTTTGTCTAACCACCATAACTTGGTCAAAAATTTATGAAATTTAATTTTTCATTATTTTTTATCCTATAGTATGAGAAGTATAAAATGTGCCACATCTTTCAAATTCAAAACATGTTAGATCATTTAAGAACTATAGATGTTTTTCAATCAGCCTCACAATCATGAATTTAGTCAAAACACATCTATAAAATACATAATAATTATATATTTAATTTTGAATATAAGGAATATCTTATATTGGCAGAAAGGTAAAAAAATTCTCAATAAACCCTTTTAATTTCATCAATTTTTGATAAAAAGATAGTTGTCAACCACCTTTTTGTCATATCACCACTTTTTGGACCCCCATGATCTTACACTCACCCATTTTCTTATTTTAATTTTATTTCCTTTGGTATCTCTCCTTTTGGGTTTTTTTTTTTCTAAAAGGAGAATCCTCCTATTCCTATTGGAGATGAATTTAACTTGGGTGACCTAATTAAAATCTTATTACTCTTGTATTTTTTGACTTTTCGTTCCTTCATCACCTTAGGTTCTTGAATTCTATGTTCAATCATCCCATGTTTAAGAATTATGATCTCTTGACATCTAAATAATTATGAATTTCAATGAGGGAATTTGGATATCTTATACTTATACACACATCACAATTTTCATGGGTTGGCTAGGGTCAAATATTGTAGGTCCACCTCAATTAATTTTTTTTAAGGTTACACTCTCCTATGATGAACATTATAACTTCGAATCTATAAAATAGGATTCATTAATTGGGAGTTGAGATAGATTATAATTGTGCGGTGTTCTAAAAAACCAAAGAGGATAAAAGTAATGAAATAGAGATATTAAAATTACTCAACTACTTAGGTGGTTCAAGTAACCTTTATAGGGGCTATGGATGTTTAGTTTTTTTATGAAAACAAGAACAAGGGATCTTATCAGGAATCTTGATCACACAAGCTTTCCACACTTCTCCACATAAATTTGGCAACATGCTTTATTTTCTTCATACATTTTTATTACAATAGGGATTTTTTAGGAGCTTACAAAATAAACAATATCACTAAGCAGATACAAATTCAGCCTTCTTCCTCTCAAAAATATCTTATCATTACCCTTTCAACATCCTTATCGTATCATTAATATTTTATTTTGGCATTCTTTCTCTCTACACAAGCAATGAAACTCCAAAAGCCTTTGAGGAAGGAGAAGGGCTTTTAGAGGAATAAAGCCAAACTTTTAATTGGTTATTAATATTGTGTGTTCTGTAATCTCCTAAAAAAACACATGTTATATGTGTCACCAAAAAGTGTAACCTTTGACTCATTTTCACTCATTTGGGCCTTTTCCCTTGGATTTTGGCCATGTTTTTCCTTGATTCAGTCTTGAACGCTTGCAATTCAACAATAATCTAACTATGTTTTATTAAGGTGTTGTGAAGTATTGTAACACATCTTCCCACTTTTCTAAGACCCTTTCAATTTAATTCACCTAAATAACACCTTTTAAACCCTTTCCAAGCCTTGTGAAAAATATTTGTAATGTATTTCCACACTTTCCTAGGCTTATCATTAACCAATTAACCCTTTCCTTATGTTAATTTGTCCCCTTAATATAATTTTTGGTCCAACTTAAGTGTGTTTCGAGAGGAAAACCTAATAAACATTATTAATCACCATTTCATTCCCAACCACCACTTGAATTCACCCAAGTGGACTAGGTCACCACATTGGGTGACCTATTCCCTTTTGACTTAAAATTCAAAACTTAAACAAAAACCGAACGAGAATTTGCCTCCAAAACCCTAGTGTCGGCCTATCATATGACATTTTTGGGAAATTAGGGCATTTCTTGTATAAATAAGGGTTTTCACCTTCATTTGCCCCCCTAAGCTCATTTTTCATCTTCACAAGCACTTTTTCACTCAAGCTTCTCAAACAAGAAATCAAGCACAAGGCACCTCAAGCATCCTCCATTGGAGTTGTTCTTGCATGATGTAGACTTCAAACAACAAAAGGTTTTGTGAGTATCTAAATTGCTTTATCATTTAATCATCCTTTCCTTTCATTTTTTCTCATTTGGGTTTAGCTACCATCAAAGGGGTTTGACTTAGGCAAAGCCCTAATCTCTAATCGGGTAATCACACAATAGTGGTTTATAATTTTTGGCCAAATTGGACACTGAAATTATTATTTTTAACAAAATCTTCACATTCGAGCACCTATAGCGGCTCAACTGTGAGGAATTTGAAGATGATGCAAAATAGAGTCTCGTCACATTCTATATGTAGATTCTAAAAATATTTTTTTCAAAATTTTTAGATTCAGATTGCACTTCTTTTTCCATCTCCCACAAAAATTAGTTTTTTTTTAGAAAACAACATTTTTAAAAAGTGACACACACCGTATAATGCATAACTTTTTTTCCATGAAGGATAAAATTCTAATTATTTCGAATTTAGATTTTTAACTCTGATATCTAGTACTTTCACTTGGTTAGATATTTTTTTAATTAATATTTTTTCTTTAAGAAAGTTTGAAAGTCAAACCAAATACAATTCAAACATAGCATGACTGTATAACGCACAATTTTTTTGTATCTATCGAAATCCAATTTTTTTTGTTGGATCAAGGACTTCAATATTTGGTGCACTCATATTTTTCAAAAAAATAAAATGATAATCTACTATTTTTCCACATGTGCAAAACAAAGACCTTCAAGTTCGATGGAAAACCTATGTTTAATAAAACTAAAAAACAAATACATAATAAAACCAAATCATATTAAAATTGTATTTGTTGGATAGATCATTCCAAGGACTACCATAATCATTTGAAATAAATTTTAAACGAATTCATTTGATCCCCTAAAAGGTAAATCAAAAGTGAATTTTTATCAGCATTTTGATAGGTATAAAGGAGATGCATTTATAGGTATGGTTTAAAACTAGCGAGGTCCTATCCAAGGGGGTTTGATCTAAGGTGGTTTAATTAAACTCTCTTCAATTGGAATCCTTAAAATGGAACTGTTTAATTCTTAAATCATTATATTTTCTAAAAATATGTGATTTGAGCAAAAATCGATTCCTCTCATAAATTGTAAACCAGTATTGTGGTAGCACCCAGCCCTAAAATTTTCCTTGTCTTTGCATGTGTAATTGCAGGTGTGTATTCAAATTTGGAAAGGTTAAAAGTTTTGGGAAAAGTACAATCATTCCATTCAGGTCAACTCAAGACATCAAACCCTAGGAGGAGAAAAAGGACAAGTTGTAGGTCACTTTCTAGAGATCGGAACAAGGGCTACTACAGAGAAGAAAATTACAAGCTTGGACCCATAGAATCAAACCCTAAATATTTTGAAAGTACCAAGAGGACTAGGTCACCATCATTGGTGACCTTGTCCCTATACTAGGCCTAAGAAAGGGTTTTAAATTTTTTGGATACCCTTTTCCCCGAAACCTAGTTTGGTAGAATTTCTCGACAGAAGGACTAGGTCGCCCATTCTTACGTAAGTGTCCCTTTGCACATTTCAAGTAGATTCCAGAGAATTTTGGGGATTCTCATCTACTACTCTTCATTTCCAAGTGCACAATCTCTGAACTTTCGAGTTTCCTTTCTGTTTACATACATTTAGGTTATTTAGTTAGCTTACATTTATTTTACAGTTTCTTTCATTTGCATTCCTTAGTTAGCATTAGTTTCATTCAAGCACACTCCTCACACACATTACAACCATAATCAACCCATCCTTACTTTGAATGTAATTGCCAAAAGTGTCATATCACCAAAGTGGAAAGAGAGCCATTCCTACACCAAGTGCTCCTAGGTGAAAAATCCTAGGGGCCTAGTAAGGGGAATCCTCTTTCCCTTGTTAGACATATCCATTTATGGTGGTTCATTATATAGAAATGCTTTGAAGAAAACAAAGTTTTTTTAAAAATTCACGTGTAGTAGTGTGGGGGGCTATGTGATTGGGTTTTCAATAAGGCCTTATAATATTTGTAGCTTTGGCAATAGATCTCTTTTTTAGTAGATTATAAATTAATTTTACTAGGCATATCGATAACGACTTGAAAATTTAGAAATTCCATGGTTATTTCTAATCATGTCTACCTAATCATATGATGTAATCTGACATAACCATAAGTAGTTGACTATTTACTCATGGAACTTGTTATGGATTTCACCTCATTTTGATCTATGATTCACTCTTAAAGAAATGAATTACATGCACACACAACGGGATATCTTTATTTCTTATAGATGCTTTATGGCATTTTCTTTATTTGAAAGTTCTAATTTCATTTTAATTACTTTGTTGAATTTATTGTCTAGAGGTATTGAGTTCTTGAATGGTTCATGGCATTAAAATGAACAAGATATTTATTATTATTTGGTTGTCATTTATTTTTACTTGCACACCCATTGAAAAATGGGGATCACATATATATTCTTCTATTTTATTTCTTCTCTTTTAATCTTTTTTGTTTTGATGTTTGGTTTTGGTTTTGGGATTTTTCCTTTTATTTATTTTGGGTCTTTTTTCTTGTGTCAAGATTTTACATTTACTCATTATTGCATTATTATAAAGGAATATTTGAAACTCTAACATTTCCTTGTAGACTGAAGTTGTTAATGGCTTGATTTGTTACTATCATAAATTTTTTTGAGTTTTTCATCCCATAATGATTATAAAGACATTTTGAAAACTCCAACATTCAGCAAGGGATGCGATATTACCCAAAACTACCCTTGGGCTCTACATTAATAGAAGTGTTCTTGCAAGTGTATTTTTTTTTCTATTCTAATTTTCCCTTTTATTTTTCACTTTTCTTTTATGTTTGTGTGTTCTCAGGCTTTAAAAATAGTTCTTCCTTTCCTCTTAACAGTTTAGACATTTGATGAGAAGTTTCTATTGTTCAAGAGTGTTGTTGGTTCATTATTTTTTTGTGTGAGGTTTGTGTTCTTATGTTTCCTTAATGTTCATTTATAACACCATCAACTAGATGGGTTTTTTTCTATATTTTTGTAACAATATTTATTTTTTCTTCATTTTTATTCTTTCTTTTTTCTTCTTTGGGTGCATTTTTTGTTGGTATAACTTGGGAACTTTTTGCATTTTTTTCTTTCATTAATATAGATGGTTCCTTTCATTTTTTGGTTTGTTCACATGCCCTAGTTGTACTTTTCATTTTCCCCTTTAATAGATTATTTTTATCAAAGTTTGAAATTATTTTTATTTGTTGATGTCATGTTGGCAACATCCTTCCATAAGCCTCGATGCTTGTCATTAGATTTGGGGAGTTATTTTATGCATCCCATTTTGGGATAAGTTATTTCAAATATATATTAAAACCAAATTCAATTCTTAGAGTTTATTTTATCTTTTTCAAAGTCAAGGTTTTGTCCATTCTCATGTTTGGGTACTTTTTTAATGGTTCCTCTTAAGTTTGATCCCTAATAAATTTAGACTATGTTATCTATTGAGATTGAAAGGTTAGACATGTCCTTAATCGATTACATGCTTAGTTATATCCACAAAATTTAATCCCTGGTCACTCTATGAAATATTACTATCAAGATCACAAGTTCAAACACACCCATATTAATGTATGTGTTAAGTGGTAGCCTCGATCTCTAGCTAGATCACTATTATTCATTTTGTATCTTTTAAAATTTAAAGATGCGAGTGTAATCATAGTAATTTAGTTTTTGTTAATAGGTATCCATAGAATCCTCAAACCTTGAAGATCTATAGTGATTTTTTTTCTCAGTTTATGAGTTGGTCTTATTTCAACATGTTTCCCTTTAGGAATATTTGGACATATTAGGCTTACTTAATGATATGGTTTTACTTATGAGCACCAAGAATTAGAAAATTATATGATATATGATTTAATCTAAGAATGAATCATGGTCCTAGATCTCGAACACTAATTCCTTGATGGATCTACATTAATATCTTTATGCTTAGGAAATAGTTGGAATTATGTTGTAACTTTGATGGAACTATTAAAACTTGTTTATTCACTATGTTATTTTAATAAAATATATTTAATTATAAAATTAGTTACATGATTTATAAAAAATGCATTTATCATATATTGTGGTAATCTTATAATAGGTTGTTATTGAATCATCTAATGGCTCAACATGTACTTGGTGGCACACATGTAAGATGAGAAAGGAATATAGAAGGAAATAAAGTTTGATTACAAAGGATTTTACCTACTTCAAAGATTTCCACCCTTGCAAAGACACTAGATAAACTAACCTTAAAATTATAGATTTCAAAGAGTTCATGTAGTGGGTGAATTCCAAACTTTGGATAGGGCTTGTGTGACCTAGTGTATGTAATTATATAGGCTAGTCAAGGTAGTAGCTATTCCAATCTCCTAAGATGGTCCTAGCTTGTGCTAAAGGATATAATCATAAGAAAAGAAATAATATTGGCCTTGTGGGATAAAATATGTTGGATATTAGTTCAAATGTAATAGTAAGAGTATTTAGGATGCTTTCCTATGTTCAATATGACAATTTAAACATGAAAGAGGAATTGAAATATTATGAGAATAACATCACAAGTACTACAAGCTTCAATAATGATGACCTACTACGACAAAGAAGGAATTAAAGAGTGAAAATGAAAAAGGTACTACATAAGAGTTTCAAGAGGATTCCAAGGATTTCATCACTCTCTTGAGAAGAGTCTTTGTCTTTCCCAATGCCAAGGATTTATACCCATAAATATAATACTTCATCATCTTGATTTTTGACTTATAAGATTCATTGGACCACTCTTATTAGTGACACCGTACATGAGAAATTCTCAAATATTTTGGAATTTATCAAATTCCATATGAAATCCTAGTTGATGTACTTGTTGAATTTATAGGCCAAATTTCCAAGTTTAAATCAAGTGGGTACACTGTGACTAGGTGAAACAAATTTATGATCACTTCTATAACTAGAATTGAAAGAAATACAAAAATAATTAATAGGGAAAAAGATACATTTTCTATGAAATCATTATATTTTTATAAAATTAATAAGAAAAGAGGCATTCCTTTTAGGTAGCACAAGTAAAAAATGACCTAAGAAATTGATTCATCTATTTTAATTCCTTTCCATACATTAGAGTTTGTGGATTTCCTAATCAACCATATAAACTACCAAAGTATTCCAATGACAAGAATTATAGTAGAGATATATAGAAATATATTAGATCTCTATAAGTATATTTCAAATAAACACAAGGATATAATCTCATGTCCCATCAATTTGGGAAATTACTCTTGCTCAAAACTTTAAGATGCAAAGATAGCATAGCAAGAAATGATTCATTTGGAAATACACAGGTATGAGTTAAGGGATATGTCTAATCACATAGAAAATATTGGGTAACTTATTCACTCATTTCTTTTCATGTTCCACCTTATAATATTTTTTGGTCTCAATGTTTGGAGAGCATGAAGTCAAAATAACGGATTATTGTTGGATGGAAAGCCCATTGATAAAGGGATGAAATTATGAAAAGGTCCTCAAGACAATGCATGAGTATAAAAAGGTGCTAGAGTATTTATACAAGTAAAAAGTATTTAGCTAACCAATGGAGTGGATATATTGGTCAATGGAAAAATATGCCCCAATTTAGGGTAGGAAAAATTGGTTGTAAAAAGAACCAAAATATGGAGATGAGGCATCCATATATGATGGATGAGCCTCACCCTCAATAAAAAATCCTCTTAAGGCACCACTTGGAAAAAAGGAACAAGGGGAGTCATATTTTAAAAATGTATAAGGGAAGACCAAGAGGAACAAAGAGGAGGTTCATGTTGTGCATATAATCCTCGATCAAGCAGAAGAAGAGATCAGAGAGGTAGAACATTTGTAAAAAATGTTGTAAGGATATTAAATAGATCAAGAATCCACCTTCCCCTCTAGTTTGAATACTATTTTGTTCACATCATCCATAGACCACAATTATTTATTCTTCACAAACCATATTTAAAAGAAACATGTTAGGGAAGATCAACAAAAATAAGTAAGATACAAAGATGTACCAATATAGGAAGATACTCAAAAAATTATTGCAACAAAAGAGGAAGTTATTCCACACAACGTTGTGCCATATTTTGAGAATTCCAATACTTCAACTCAGCTAGTGAATACTTCACCTCCTTATAATCTAGTGTTTACTTCCACACGGATCCCTTTTTCCTTTTCAAGTTTTCCTCACTCCAATCCTCCAAAATAGATAAGTCAATCTAGAGAAAATTTAGATGAAACATCAACACGAGCTAGTTTAAGGATACATATATGGTTGAGCTCCACTACAAAGAAGAGACAAAGGAAAATACTAGCATATTACACATTACTTCTTTTTAAAGTAGTTAAAAATTTCAAAGATCAACTCAAGTCAAAGAGATCATGAAAATTGTTCACCAGCATTGTGAATGCTCCAAGAGATAATTGTACAAGTAAAACTTTAGTGGTGGGTAAAGAAGAAATAATCATGCATCTTGGAGAATACCAAGTGTAGAACTTCAACATAAGCCACTAGAAATGAAAGGGAGAGAAAAGTATCTCCAAACTACAATATCAACCATCTCATTTTTTATGAATAGAGATGAGAATACTAAGGAAGAACTCAAGGCCCAATTTGGTGAATTATGTAATAACATAAAATACCATGTGGGCCTACTAGATTCTAATGGGATCTCCTAGAATCCTATAGTCCCTTGACAAGGGTAAAAGAAGAGATTTTGATGGAGTGGTGATCACAACTTTAACTTGGAGGTATTTTTTGGAAGCCCAAGGAATAAAGTTAATATTAGAGGCCATCCATTGCTATCATAGAGTGAGCATTAAAGCTAGTGAATGAATTGGAATGTGAAAAATACAAAAAAAAAAAAATCCTATTATTTGTACATCATCAACTATTAAGTAGATTTAATAAAACCAAATGCATGAATTTTCAAATTTAATATTTTACTAGCATAGGTCCCTTTAAAAAATAAATCACATGGAGCACTAAGTTGGTTCAACACTATCATGTGCTAACACACTTGATTTTAGAGTTCATTGATTACTGAGATTAGTGAAATTTTTAGGAGCAGTTGAGTTATCTTTGTTCCATTTTTTTTATGTGTCATAAGGATCATCAATAGGTTCCTCTAGCCTTGCATTGATATCAATTTAGAAATAATCAAAATCAGAAGGTGAGTCAAATTCCTTCTCATGTGTCCTCCTTAGTTTCATCTATACCCCTCGTGGTAACTTGAACTCTAGTGGTTTCTCTTATTCCTCCCCCTACTACTAAGGCATGACGAGAAAATCAACCCATGCCAATTGACCCTTCTCCTTTTTCTTCTACACCTAGTAGGGTCACTTGACATCTAATATTTTCTCTAGTTCCACCACTTATCCCTAGGAAAACTAGTTGAAAGTAACCTAAGTTAGATGGCCACACTACTCTCTTTTACCCTAGTGCGTGCACATGATATAAGTAGTCATATTGAATGCATAATAATCATTATTTTTGTGTTTCTTGTGCTATCCTAGACCTAACCCACCACCACCCTACAACCTTGTACATCTAGACCCACCTCCACCCTCCTTCTAAACCTACCACTTCGAATCCACCTAAGGAGCATCCTAACTCGCAACCTCAGTGAAATTAGATGGTCTTGGTTCCTTCTCTCAATCTTCTCACCATTCCTAAGATTATTTATTGTCAACCATCATCCACTCTATTAGACTTGCCTAATGTGAATGTCATATCTAGCACTACCCTTTCATCCTTTTTACCTTTCAGTCACACCCATCATCAAGTATTTCCTAGGCTCCACTCATCCACATTAGACATTGACATATCCTACCCACCACCTAAATAATTCATAATAAATACCCCACTCTACCTTTTTTATGAACCAAACCTAAAACCATCGCATTGCCTCTAATCCCTTTTTTATCACTTTCCCTTAGCATGGAGTGTATTCCTCCACCCAAATTGTTGACACTCTTTTTCATAATGTGGTCATTACCAATGAGCCATAATCGATGGTGTCTTATCTATACATCATTCCACCCTCTCCATATTTATGAGTACATGTTTGAATCAACTATGGACATTGTGACATTGTCATTTTTCTTTACTCAATCATTCACACTTGACACTCTAGTAGATCACACAAAGGATGTTGCTCTTAGTTCCTTTCCATGGAATATTTGTGTTCATTATTCTCTTACTGATACTTCTATGGTGTCCCCACCACTTAGTGGCCTTACTTCCACCCTTGAACTAAAAAGGGAGTAGGATGATTTACTTTACCAAGGGCCCCTAAAGTATCATCCTCATCTCATGTGTTTATATGTTTAGCTAGATCTACTTGATTTGTTTGTTTATATGTTTTTTTACATGTATTGCTATTTCTTTGTTAGTTCCACTTGTAGGACCCTTGCCACCTTTGTAGGTACATGGATATAGGAACAATATCACATCTCATTTTTCTTGCATAACTCAAATATTAAATTGAGAAATTTAAATTAATAGGAAAATTAAATTATGCCTTTTGAATATTGGATGTTTAGAAAAATAAATAAATATTGAAGGCTATCTTTGATAAAAAAAAATGTTCGATGAAAATAGTTTTAATATAAAATTGCATAATTTAATTTAAATATATAAATAATGATATAGAAAGTATATTATAATATTAAAGATTCAAATTTAAATATTTTTTAATTGATTTTTATTATTATTATTATTTTAATTAAATAAAATATAGATGAAAATTAAAACATAATATTGAATTAAATTAATAAAAAAAATTATTAAGTTTTTATAAATTAAGTAAAACTAAAATTTGCATGCATTAAAATGCATGTTAAATGCAAAAGGGCTAATTTAAGGAAGTGGATTAATTAGAATTGGCTCAAATCATGCAATTACAATGGATTTAAAAGAGCACCTCCTTGCATGTGAATGAACAAGAGAGCAAAGAATGGGAATAGTGGGGGGACAAAATTGATAAAAGGACGGTTTTTCATTCGAAGTGGAAGTCTTGGTGAGAAGGAGATTCTCATCAAAAATACATGGGCGGCTTGGATTCCAGTACAAGGGAAGGGGAGTTGGAAGATGAGTCTCGTACCATGGAGTTCTTCAAAGCTACAATAATTGTGTTGAATACCCTTTATGTGATCGAATGAGGTGAGTTTCCTGGTTCTAAGCATTTCAATTTTTTGTGATTATTAGTGTAAGTCTTTATATTTTTGCCTGCATTTTAAAAAACCCATGAATGGAACACCGTGCTTGTGCATTTTAATCCATTTTCACTAGTGGTAGATTTTTTTTGTGTGGGAATAGGGGCAGAGGTGCAGCAATAAAAAAAAAGTAACAAATATAAATCATACACTACAGTAAAGGAAACTCATTCAAATGCAATTAAAAGCTGCTCATAAAACACACAAATTGCATAGTAGAAAATGGACAGTAATCTGATTTTTTTATCATTAATTTGGATAAAAGTACACAGATTTTGATGCCCTTCTTCCACCTTCCTTGTTCATACTATTTTTTAGTAGAGCTGTGTTGCTTTATTTTTAGCTTCTTTCCATATGCAAAAATGACCGCAAAATAGCAATAAAATTAAAACTAACGATGGACAGCTAAGAAGGAATAAAATTTTACTAATTTCAATACTGAAAAAGTGTACAAAATTAATAAGGAAATTAAAGAACATCATATCAAATCTCCTGTAAACTTCTCCAATTTTTTTTTTTTTTAAATTGCCTTAAATGCTAAAAAGATGGAGGAGAGCTGGAGGATAACTGGCACATTAGTTGAGATTAGACATATATTTAACACTCCCCCTTAATCTCAACTAGCTAACATTCGGCTCAAAATTTTTTGGAGCATCCATCTTCAATTTGAAGGGTTCTGGAGCATCTGCCTTCTATCTGAAAGGTTCGGAGCACCTATCTTCTGTCTGAAGGATTCTGGAGAATCTTCTTTTCTTCTGAAAGGTTCTAGAGCATCTTTCTTCTGTCCTTGTATTCTATTCAAAAATTTCTAGAGCATCCACACTTGCACAAAAAAAATTCGAGCAATCTTTTTCAGCTCATACACCCAAACAACTTCTCAAGTATTCAAATGCATCTTTTTCCAATGGTTTAGTAAAAATATCATAAAATTGATCTTCTGATCTACAAAATTCTAAAAATATTTCTTTGTGATTCACTAACTCCCTTATAAAATGATATCTAGTATCTATGTGCTTGCTTCTTTTATGAAAAATGTGATTTTTAGATATTGCAATGATTGAGTTATTATCATAGTAAATATTTGTTGCTTCATCTTATTTATGCATCAACTCAACCAACATTTTCCCCATCCATACCACTTAACATGTTGCTACAGTGACTACAGCATACTTGCTTCTGTTGAAGAAAGTGTAACAATGGGTTGCTTCTTTGAAGCCAAAGATACAACACCAGATCCAAAATAAAATGCATAACCAAAAGTAATTTTTCTATCATCTATACTACTAGGACAATCACTATCCATGTATCCAATGAGCTTGAAATCATCTACAACTGAATACAAAATTCCATAATTCTTAGTTCTACATATGTACCTCAAATTTCTTTTTCCAGCTTGCCAATGAGAGTCTTTTGGAGACTCCGTGAACCTTGAGATAAGGCTCACACCATACATGATGTTAGGTCATCTGATAATCAAATACATCAAACTACCAACCAGCCTTTTGAACAACTTAGGATCAACTAATGAACCATCATCATCCTTGCTTAACTTTAGTTCTGTCACAACTGGAGTAAGGATTGGTTTGCAATTTAGCATAATAAATCTTTTCAATACATCACTTGCATACTTTGACTGAGAAATAAAAATGCCATCTGCTGATTCCTTAGCTTTTATTAACAAAAAATATTTCATAAGTCCAAGATCAATCATCTCAAACTCTTTCATCATGGCTGTCTTAAAAAGACTAAAAGAAATATCTCCCATAAAGATCAAATCATCTACATAAAAAAAACTTATCAAAATTTTACCATCTTCATCCATTTTCATATATAAAGTAGGCTCACTTTTGCACCTACTAAAACCATTCTTAATTAGGTAAGAATCAATTCAACTATACCATGCTCTAGGAGCTTGCTTGAGTCCATAGAGCACCTTTTTTAGCTTGTATACCTTCCCTTCTTGACCTGCAATCTCATATCTTTTGTCTTCTCAACATAGACTTCTTCTTCAGTCAAACCATTTAAAAATGCAGATTTTACATCCATTTGGAAAACTTGCCACTTCTTTTGGGATGCAATGGCTAAAACACTTCTTACGGTATCCAATCGAGCTACTGGAGCAAACATTTCATTGTATTCAATACTAGGCTATTGAGTGAAGCCTCTAGCAACCAACCTCGCCTTATGTTTCAGCACATTTCCATCCATGCCATACTTAGTTTTGTAAATCCACTTAACACTTATGACATCCTTTTCTTGAGGGCGATCCACCAACTCCCAAGTATTGTTCTTCTCGATAGCTTCAATCTCTTCATTCATAGCTTCAGCCCATGCTTCATCCGTAGTTGCTTCATCAAAGAACATTGGATCAAAAAATTCTGAAAATAAAGCAAAAACTGAAAATGAATTTGATGTTTTAACACTAAAATCAGCTTCATATATGTCTCTTAAACTCTTTTTTTTCACTATAATAAGCTTGCCAATGTAGGATTAGATGAGTTACTTCTATCAGTTGATTGAAGGAATTTCTAATGATGTTAAATTTGGTGTTCTATGTGGATTTTGTTGTGTTGGTGAAGAAATTTGATTTCTTGAAAGTCTTGTTGTAGAAGGTGTAGCTTGTGCTACAACTCTTTTTGCTTGTCCGAGAGTGGAAGGAGGTATTGCTTGAAGAATACCTTGTTGTTCTATCACTTCATCATGTGGATCAGCTACTGCTACACTTATTATGTTTTCTATAGTTCCATCCCATGCTTCATTCTCCACAAATTGTACATCTCTGCTAATTACAACTTTTCTTGTAATTGGATTAAACAATTTGTAAACTTTTGTATCTTTTGAATACCCAACAAAAATACATTTTTCACCTCTATTATCCAATTTTCTTCTTAGCTCTTCAAGCACATAATCATATGCAACACATCCAAAGAATTTGAAGTGAGAAACATTGTGCTTTCTACCACTCCAAGCCTCTTGAGGAATCACATTCCTTACACTTGTAGTTGGACATCTATTCAAAATGTAAACAACAGTTGCTACTTCTTCAGCCCAGTATTCATTTGGTAAATGCTTTGATTTCAGCATACTTCTTTCCATATCCATGATAGTTCGATTTCTTCTTTTAGCCACACCATTTTTTTGAGGTGTGTAATAGGCTGTAAATTGTTTGTGGATACCATGTTGGTTGCAATAATTCATAAAATCATTAGAACTATATTCACCGCCTCTATTAGTTCTTAATATCTTGATGTAGCATTCACTTTTCTTTTCTACAAGAGCCTTGAACTACTGAAAAACACTGAAAGCGTCACATTTATGCCTCAAAAAAAAGACCCATGTCTTTCTTGTATATTCATCAATAAAATTTAAAAAATATGTGCATCTTGCAATGGAAGGAGTTTACATCGCTCCACATATATCAGAGAGAACAATCTCAATTGGTTTACATGCTCTTTCTAATTTTCCAACAAGAAAGGTCTCTCTATGTTGTTTACCCAATATGCATGCTTCACATACTCTTTTTGGTTTCTTAATCAATGGCAAGCCCTTAACCATATTCTTCCTATGCAAAAAATTAAGGCCTCCAAAGTTTAAATGGCCAAATCTCAAATTCCATAACCATGATTCATTCTTCACAACTGATTGACAAGCTATTTGAACAATTACATTACCATTTTGTTCTTCTTTAGTTTTAGTTTCAGATTGTCTTGAGCTACCTTGTTGTATTCTAGAGTAGCCTTATTCTTTTTCATAGTAGCATTCTGGAGCAACTTTGTAGCTTTGCTCTTTTCTGGAGAAAACTTTTGAAGCAACTTGAGAGGCGTCTTGGGAATTTTCAGTCTTAAATGCTACTCTAGCTACGTTTATTTTGATGTTAGGTTTAAACCTCAATGGGAACATTCTTTTTTTGTCATTTGTACCTCTGCAATCAACTACGTACTAGGATATTTATCAAGAATAACACAAGCATTTTTTTAATATAAACTATGTATCCTTTTTGCACCAATTGACGAATACTCATTAGATTATATTTCAAACCAACAACATTAAAAACATCCTGAATTACTTTTTGCTCCCCCCTTTTGGTTAGAATGTCAACATTGCCTTTTTTCCATAATATTCACTTGATTATTGTTCCCAAGAGTGACATTTAAAGTGACTGATTTGTCTAAGTTCGAAAAAAAACTCTAAATTTCTAGACATGTGATTGCTACAACCATAATCTAAATACCAAATATCATTTGGACTCTCTTGAACAACATTGCAGTCAACTGGCGATCTTGTAGAAATTTCTTCAGCAATCTTTGCACTTGCAATAAACATAGTATTTTTTGTAGAATTTTTTAGGGGATTTTGATTTTGTCTTCCTTGATCATGTTTTTTCTTCCTACACTCGGAAGCATAATGACCATATTTCTTGTAGTAATTACATTGAACATTTGAGTTGTCTTGTCTTTGAAAAGTTGGATGACTATGAGAGGATTCATTGTTATTCCTCTTCCACCTTGATTTGTAAGACTGTTGCTACATCCTTTAAATGAGTTTTTTCCTCTATCCCTAGGAGTGAATCTACCTCTACCTCTTCCATAGCTTATTGAAGCCTGAGATGAGAAAGCATTCTCAATGGAGGTGTGTGATCTATTCAGCCTATATTCATGATTTATCAAGGATGCATCCAATTCATCCATTGTCAATTGGGTTAAATCCTTAGTTTCCTCTATGGCAACAAATAAAGGATTGAACTTAGTAGGAAAAACCCTTAGCATTTTCTCAACTATTTTGGTCTCTTCTAATGTTTCCCCATGAGATTTTATCTGATTTACTAACCCAACAACACGAGTAAAAATTAACTCCACAGATTCTGAATTTTTCAGACATATATTCTCAAATTCTCTTCTAAGTATCTAGAGTTTTACAGATTTAGCTTTGTCCTTACCTTGATCTAGGCTATTTGCAATGTTTTTCATGCCTCATTTTCTTGTGTTTCTTTTGCAACTCTTGACAATATGCTTTCATGCATTGTTTGATGTATGTAGAAGAGGGTTTTTCCAGCCTTCTTTCTCTGCTCTTTCAAAAGATTTTTCTCTACCTAGGTGAGTGCATTATAAGCTACTTGGTCTATTGGTTCTGCATAGCCATTCTCAACAATTTTCAAAATATCTTGGAGCCTAAACAAGACTTTCATGGTCAATGACCAATATTCATAATTTTTTCCTATGAAAAGAGGGGTTTGCAGGCTAGACAAGGAAGCACCAGAAGTTGAGGTTGTAGAAGCCATTGATGGCTAGCATCAAACAGAGAATAAGTGCAAACCCAGAAAAGATAAACAAAGGGATTTGAACCAATTGCTCTAATACCAGATGTGGGAAGAGGGGAAGAGGTGCAACAATAAAAATAGAACAGCAAATATAAATCATACACTCCAGTAAAGGAGACTCATTCAAATGCAATTAAAAATTGCTCATAAAACACACAAACTGCACAATAGAAAATGGATAGTAATCTGATTTATATTTCATTAATTTAGACAAAAATACACAGAGCTTCGATGCCCTTCTTCCACCTTCCTTGTTCATACTAATTTTTAGCTTCTTTCCATATGCAAAAATGACCACAAAATAGCAATAAAATTAAAACAAATGGTGAATAGTTAAGAAGGAATAAAATATTACTAATTTCAATACTCACAAAGTGTGCAAAATTAATAAGGCAATTAAAAAAGATCATATCAAATCTTCTAAAAACTTCTCCAAAAAAAATCTTACTAAATTGCCTTAAATGCTGAAAAGGTAGAAGAGAGCTGAAGGATAATTGATGCATTAGTTGAGATTAGATATATATTTAACATTTTGCAGACAGTGCCCGAAACAAGCTGATACCTTTTTTCTCTTAGAAACATATAAATTATTTGTTGATATTTACGCAATGAACTACCATTCAATCGCTCCTCCTTTTTTTGCGTATGTAAATCAATGCCAATACAGTTAAATGATTGGGAATAATCCATGGCAATCATGAATCCCATATGCTCTTATTCAGGCTCATTAATGTCAAACCTTCGCTAATCCCTTCTAGACATAAATAACGGGTATATTGACGCATATTAAATGGGCAAGGATTCAATCAAATTTATTCTTCTTTATTTTGTCAAAAACACTCTAATTTAGTGAGGATACAATGATAAGCTAATGCCTCTTAAATATTCAACACCTGACACTCTTAATCGTCTTTAAAAATATATATGAAAGTCTGAAAAATGATAACGATTTTTCCAGACGACTTACAAAGTATATGTTCCCTCAGTCTAATGTCTAGAATATCCGTCCTTCCATATTATAAATCAAATATGATAAAATCTTATTCTACATCTAGCATAGACAAAATCAATTTTCCAACTAAACCATGGTTGTCTGTGTCTTGCATCACGCATATTATTGTTTTCTTTGTATTTCTCTTTTTCCTCGTATGTTTGTAAGGATCAAAATAAAGGAGGACCTTCCTATTTCCCTGCAATATTGTTCTTCTCCATTCATTACTTTAACTAGTTTGTGACACACGTGCAACCCCAAACCCTTATTATTAGAAGCACAAGTAAACAAAGTTGGTGAAGCACGCGTATTATGTATTCTTAGAATTAATACTAGAAAAATCTCTTTAAAGACTAATGCTATTTACTATTTCGATATTGCAAGATAGTTAGATGTGTTGTTTAAGATGATAAGGTTATATTCTTTATGTTAGTTTAGATTTCAATCCTTCTCCAATAAATGGATACATGACTATATAAGGATAATTGTTATACTATTTTACATTTGGACATAATTGAGTTTTTTAACCATGTCTTTTATGACTAGTTAAATACAGTGATTTTTTTTAATATTATTTTCTAATATGAAATGTAATGTTATTGTATGTTCTTGTTCCTTTTAATGCAAACAAATAAAATTTGTGCTTTATTTTTCTATTATTAGTTAATTAAGAGTATCAATAGTTCCCTCTAGATATTATAGTATTTCAATTGGGATTTTGTTGGCTAAAGTAAAGATTGTTAATCAATATTAGATTATAATTATGATTGGGCTAATTAGATATACTAGATAACATGTATCAAAAGATGTTGGATTAAAATTAAAATAGAAGAATGATTACTTTCATGATTAATGGAAACATATGGGAAACCCAAGTGCTTTATTATGACTCTAAATTGTTTTAAATATTACATAGTGACTTAGCTTTCATTGAAGTTCATTCATATATACTAGTGTATAAGCATGCATTGAGTTATTTTGTTTTCAATACTCTAAACTATCATGAATCCTTTATTTTATAATTTTATTCCTCTCATGCATTATGTATTATCATGTATGAAAGAAGAAACATGAATTCTCTCTTTGTCAATCCTTGATATTTTATAAGAAAATAATGACCAAATAACTTTGTCAATAAACTGATAAGTTGTCTTATGTAATTGATATGTGAACTCTAGAGTGTTCCTTGTTATTTTTTGAAATTGATGATATCAATAGATGTATATGTTCCATGCTTCACAATTCCATTACTCCAGTAAGATTCACATTGCTAGTATTCCTCAAGATGGGTTGAGTATTCTTCTTCAAGAAGAATTTTGGGGAAGTGAAGCACTTCATGGTAGGCTGGAAACATGCTCCAACAATTTTGTTTCCCTTGATGTGGTCAAAGGAGTTAAATGTCAAAAGAATCCTGGAAAGAAGGTCCAAGTTATGATTCATTGTGTAATCTTGATCTGAACCATGTGGTTTATTGTAAGGAATATTTTCCTATATGTTTCAACATGTTATCAACATATGTACTCAGAAATTTATGAAATATTGTAACTCCTTATCTCTTTTCTTGTTTATTGGACTTTTTTCGTGTCTTATGATTGATTATTTGTATTATGTGTAGAAATAAAAAATAAAAAAAAATAATGGAGGTCGTTACAAAGAATGGCATGTAACATTATTGTATATGTTGTTTATGTTTATTTTTAAAAAATTTATGGAAAAAATAAAATATTGAGACATTTAGGCCTTTTCCATGTTGACCAAATTTTTTTATTTAATTTCTTTGGGATATTTCTCCTTTCTAATAATAGTTCTACATGCTTATAGATTTACGATAGTTTATTCCATACTTCACAAATATTATCCTTATTCACAAATACTGACCCTAAGCTTATATATCCCTTTGTGTGCTTCATATGATGTTTCTTGTTTCCATATGACATAATTATTCATTATGATTTTATTCCATTAGGATAATTTGAAATGTTTCATGCTTGCAAGATCCACTTTTATTATTCTCCTTGGCATATTTTATCTCTTGTTAGCGATTTTATTATTCTCCATATGCTTTCCAAAGTCTTTTCACCTTCTTTCCCTCTTTTACCTTAAAATTAATTGTATATTATTCATTCATACAATTATTTTGAGCAATATCCATTTGCATTTCTCATGTGTGCATCCATGGATATGAACACACCAATGTTGGTAACATATGAGCAGCCTAACAATAGATTTTGATATCATGCACACTTCATATGACCTATTAAATAGTAGCATATGAGTTCCAACTAGCAACAAACCTTTCTAGAATGTACAATTGATATGCCCTACCTTTTGATGCTTCTCATGGTCATGTTGTTACATAGTTTTCTAGTGCTTTCAATCCATGAAAGTATTGCATGGTTCCTTGTTATAAAGCATTCTAACGCTTGAATCATACAATAAATTTTCCTAATAATAGAGAACATTGGAAGTATGAACATCTTTATTTGTCTCTTTCTCTTCTTGTGTGTTTTTTTCTATCCTTTTAGCATTTTTGTTTCTTGTATGCATGTTTAGAATTCATTAATATAATTTTCTAATTTTAATTTTTTGTAGGTTGCATTAATCCAATCCTTGTTGAAATGTTTAATTTTTATTTTTTTGTCATATTGATTTATGTGAATTAATATATTTATTTTGTAAGTTCTTAGCCTAGGGGTATAATCACTATGTTTGAAGAAAACTAGAGTAGTGTAAAAGAAACAAATGATTTTAATGAACAAAGAAAAATTTGTTAAAAATATTATTTTTCTTACATTACAAGTGGAGATAGTCCAATGCTACATAACTTGTAGCAAAACATCTATGATAATAAAATGTAAGACATTCAAAATCAATGGGTTGAATCCAAGGGAGGTTCTTTGCCTATAAAATGATATATACTAGAATAGCCTTGTAAATATCTAGATTAGCTTAAACATGAGAAAACATTATGTGTAAACATAGTAGGAGATGGATCCATTATAAAAAATCTTCCTAAAAAATTTTCAATTGTCACAAAGCAAGATTCCAACCAAAATTGGGGTGGATGATTGCATAATTGAACCCACACCAATTAAATGGAGATGGGTTCAATCACTATATTAAAGGAGGGAAACAAATAATTCATCATGAGAGAATACACATCCCACATCCAAACCTCTTCATCAACCACAACAACCCTATCATCAATATTATAAAAAATAATAATAAAGAAACATGAATAAATCTAAAGAGAACTAGAGATAAGAGGGCCATATATTATAGAGAGCCATAGATGGATCTTAGGGAAGCTTGGATAAATGAAATTGAAGTGGTAGATCAAACCTCAAGAAACATAAAATTCCTTGCTTCTCAAGGACATCCTTTCTCAAGATGGCCACTGGAGAATATGGGGCATAAGGAAAGAAAAAACAAAAATATGTGGGGGAAGATAACCACTAATATGTATAGAATTCATAGTAGATGAGGCTACCATGTCCACAAAAAGTGGGGGCACCCATAATCATCCAAGCCTAAACTCATAGAAGAAGAGATAGAAAGTGTGTTAGAATGAGCATTTCCAAAGGGAAAGGATGTAAAACTAGGTGAAGAACCAATAGAAGGCAAGTGAGAATAATTTTACTTGAAGATTCCTATAGTAGTGTAGGAAAATCATTTAAATTTAGAAAATAAAGAAAAAAATACAATAGAGTGTTTTCTCTACATTATAAATAAAAACAATCCAATACTAGGTAACACATAGCAAAAATTGTGAATGAAATGGAAGACCTTCAAAATCAATGAGTTGAGCCCAAATACAATTATCCACTTCTAAAATGATATCTACTAAAAGGGCGTTGGAAATATCTAGATTAACTAAAATACAAGAAAAAGTCACATGTGTAAATATAATAGTAAATAGATCCATTGATTAAAATTATCTCAAAGCATTGCTAATATCCACAAAAAAATATTCCAACCAAAATTGAAGACATAAATTAAAGTAGAAGATTGTACAATCTAACTGAAGATATGAACGATTCAATATTTTTAAGTTTTAAAGCGGATTTTAAAGCAATTTGCATGTTGTGTATATTTCATAGCTTTAGTTTTAGTTTTTAGCTTTTGTAGCTTTAAAACTGTTCATTACATATTTCCTTAGGTTTTCCTTTTATCTTTGTTTTTAGTTTTTGTTTGTTTCCTTCAATAGAATGATCGTTGTTTTTTGAAAAATCTTTTATATATATTTGTTTGTAGCAGAATTAAGATACAGTTGAGTAATATTTTAGATTATTATTTTCACAATGTTTACTCTTTCATTTGTTGTTCATTCTTTTCAGTATAGTATTACTGCTTAATTTTCAATATTTTAATTGGTATTAGATCAAGTTGTAGGTAATTTTTTGTTGCAAGCAGCTGAGTAATAGTTTTCTCCAAGAAAATTCAGAATGGAAAATGGTGGAAATTTTCTATTCCAACTTCTATTGTTTATCGGAGACAACTACGAACATTGGAGTATAAATATGAAGACCCTACTATTATCCCAAGATCTCTAAGAATTATTAGAAGTGGGATACATAGAACCTACAGATCAGGCTGCTTTTAATTCCTTAACATCAAATCAACTAACTTAGCTGAAAGAAGACTAGAAGGACAAATGAGCTCTATTTTCCATCCAATCTTCATTGGATATGTCAATTTTCCCCTGTATAGCTAGTATGAAAAATTCAAAGGATGCAAGGGAGGCTTTACAAACTACATAAAAAAAATTAGACAAAGTAAGATTGGTAAGACTTCAAACCCTTAGAAGAGATTTTGAAAATCTAAGGATGGAAGAAGTTGAGTCTAGATTCAAGAATTTATTACTAGGACTCAAAGTATTGTGAATCATCTAAAAAATCAAGGTGAAAGGATCACAAGGGTAAGTGCAAGAAGTTGGGTCCACAAAGAGGGGAAGTTTCGGCCAAAAAAAATCTCGCAAAAAACGCATATGCGTTATTAAAAAACGCGTACAGTTATTAAAAAAGTATGCGTTATGCATTGGGTACCCGAGCCTAAAAAAATGCGTATGCGTTATAAAACGCGTACGCGTTATAAAATGCATACGCGTTTTTGAGTGCATACAAGTCATTTATTTAAAAAAATACTTTTTAGAAAAACGTACGCGTACGCGTTTCTAAAAAGTATTTTTTTTTTTAAATAATCAAACAAATAAAGAGCGCATATGCGTTTTGTAACGCGTACGCGTTTTTAAAAATGCATACGCATTATTAAAAACTTGAATCTCCAACCCACTTGCAGCCTTGGTTTTAGGCTCGGGAAAGGCTTGGCAATCCGAGCCTTAGCCTTTGACCTGCAACTAAAAAACTAAGGCAGATTGAAGAAGAATGTCCATCTTTGACAGTATGGTTGATGGATTTTTTTTCTGAATCAATCTATAAAATTAAAACCCATTACAGAACACGATTTCTAGTTTCCAAATATATAATTTTTATTAATATTGGATTATATTTGATATTTTTAAATTAATTTCAAAGCAAACTAGTCCTTAAACATGAAATATCAGACTTTTTTGGTTTTTTAATAACTTTTTTTTGGTGAAGTTTCTTGTAAAAAAAATTATATGACATCAATCTTTAGACAATTCTTTATAGAATGAAAAAAAAAAGTTTCAAAAAATGTTTAGTTTAGGTCAAATTATGTTGTCCGTACACGTTGATTTTTAAAAACAACAATTAAGGCCAATAAAAATTTAATAAAAAAAAAATATTCAACAAAAAATTACAAAAAAAATTCCTCATCAATCTTCATGTTGTTAGCTCTCTTTCCTCAAAAGGAATTAGTAAAATACTTTTATTTGGGTCAAAAAGTGGTGTCCGTACACGTGCATGGTATGGTAAAAAAATAGGGACTTTTAAAAAGTGGTTTTTATAGATCCCTATCAAAATTTAATTTCTACAATTTGGGTATTTGAATAATTTACATATTTAGAAACTAGATTCAAAATTCAAAATTTCATATTACTGATTTTTTTAAAAATTCATTGTGTAAGTGCCTCAAATTTTTAGTCCAAGTGTGACAAATTATGAAAAACAACAAAAACACTTCCACTTTTTGAACTTTTTGTGGACCCAACTTCTTGCATCACCCACAAAGAAAAATCTTGTAGAATTTATTTTTAGATCATTTCCTTCAAAGTTTGATCCAGTGGTCATAGCCATTGAAGAAATTAAGGATCTAACCACATTCAAACTTTTAGAGTTGTTAGGTCCTTCACAATCTCTTGAGGAGTGTATGCAACATTCTATAGAGAACCTAGTGCAAGCCTTCTAGTCTATGGTAAGATTTGAAGAGAAGTCTACAACTCCTCCATCTCTAAAAAATAAATATCCAGGTGAGTCTTCTTCTAATAATAGAGGATGAGGTAGAGGAAGAGGAAGAAGTTCAATAGATCGTAGAAGCATTCAATGCCAATCTTGTGGAAGGTATGGACACTATAAATCTGAATGTAGAAAGAAAAAATCTGATTTGAATAAGTCAAGAGACAACGATATTGAATAGTCTTTTGAAGATGCAAACAATTCTACGTTCTTTACATGTAATTTGGTGAAAGAAAATCATAAGCATATGTGGTTTCTAGATAATAGATGCTCCAATCATATGATAGATAAATCTAATCTCTTTGTCAAATTAGATGAATGTATAAGAAGAAAACTAAAATTTGGTGATGATAAAGAGGTCGAAGTAATGGGAGAAGGTACCCTTGCAGTGAAAAATAAGCAAGGAGAAACTACATTTATTCATGAAACTTTGCATGTGCCTAAATTACAACATAATATTTTAAGTATCAAGCAGCCAATAGAAAAAAATTATAAATTGTTTGAAGATGACTACTGCAAAATATTTCATAAATCTGCTAACCATCATCTTGTAGCAAAGGCTTGTATGATATAGAATAGATTATTTCCTCTCACATTGTTGTCCTCTAAGATGCATTCCTTCAAGGCAACCATAGATGATTCATGGTTATGGCACCAACATTATGGTCATTTGAATTTTCAAGGATTAAGTTTGCTTCATAAGAAGAAAATGGTGAGAGGACTTTCTACATTTAAAAAAGAAATAGAAATCTCTTCAGAGAGTGCACTTGGCAAGCATCATCAAGATACTTTTTTGGTGAAAAAATCATGGAGAGAAAAATCTCCTCTAGAGCTTGTGCATGTAGATATTTTTGGTGACATGCAAGAGGAATCATTGGGTAAGAATCTTTACTTTTTGACTTTTATTGATAATTTCTCTTGCCACAATTGTGTTTATTTTCTTAAGAAGAAATATGAGGCATATGAATGCTTCAAGCATTTTAAGGATATGACAAAAAAATACAGTGGGTATTAACTCAAAATAATCAGAACAAATAGAGGGGGAGAATTCACTTCCAAAGATCGTTGATTTTTTTATCACTCATGACATCAAGAGACAACATATTGCAGCTTATACCCCCCAACAAAATGGTATTAAAAAAATGAAGAACCATAACATTATGAAAATGGCACAAAGTATGTTACAATCCAAAAATCTTCCAAATTGTTATTGGGGAGAAGTAGTTGTAATGACAGTATATGTTCTGAATTGAATTCCTACAAAAGAAATTCAAAACATCACTCCAAAGGAAGTCTTGAGTGGTCATAAGCCTTCAATGGCTCATCTTTGAGTATTTGGGTGTCCTACATATATTCATGTTCCACTTCAGAAATGAAAAAAGTTAGATGCAAAGTCCCAACTTTGTATTTTTATGGGATACTAGATGCAACTAAGGGATAAAAATTCTATAAAACTGACACAAAGCAATAGATTGTTAGTCGGGATGTGGATTTTGATGAAGGGGGAGTATGACAATGGAAGAAAGAAGTTCCAAAAACTACACCACTAATCATGAGTTTTGAAGATGCTCAATTTCCTCCTCTCCCCACAAGTTCAAGTGGAAGTTCAAGCCCCAATTCACCAAGTTCATCAAGTTCCTCTTTAGGTGATATTTCAAGTCCACCATTCAATCCAAGATCTTCATGAAAGGTATGAAATTTATTTGACATTTATCAGAAGATTGCAGATAAAACTCCTATTATCAATTTTTATTTGCTTAGTACAAATCAAGTTGAACCTTTTGTACATATGAGGAAATTATGAAAGAACAAGTATGGATTGATGCTATGAATGAAGAGATGCATGCTATTGATAAAACTAATACATGGGAATTAGTTCAACTTCCTAAAGATAAATAGGTGATTGGTGTCAAATGGATTTACAAGGTCAAATATCATGCAGATGGTTCCATAGAATGCCATAAGGAAAGATTAGTTGCCAAGGAATTTGCACAAACACATAGAGTAGATTATTCAAAAACCTTTGCTCTAATTGCCAGATTTGATATAGTCAAGATTATATTGGCTATTGTTGCACAATATAAATGGACACAATAACAGATGGATGTAAAATCAAAATTTCTTAATGGTTATATAGATGAGGAAGTATATGTGGAATAACCTATGGGTTATGAAATTTTAGGAAAAGAACACTTAGTTTACAATTTGAAGGAAGCTCTTTATGGGTTGAAGCAAGTTCCTCGTGCCTGATATGCGAGAATTGATAGCTATTTCATGAAGAAGGGATTCAAAAGAAGCACTCAAAGCCCACATTGCATGTCCAATGTATTGGTAATGATATTCTCATAGTTTCCCTTTATGTTGATGATCTTATTTATATAGGTAACAACAAATATCTCATGGAAAAGTTTCAGGCAAAAATGAAACAAGAATTTGAAATGTCAGATTTGGGATTCATGCATTGTTTTCTTGGTGTGAAAGTACAAGAAACATCAGCAAGTATATGTATTTCCCAAACCAAGTATGTAGTTGATTTATTGAAGAAGTTTAGAATGTTGGCATGCAAAGCATTTGCAACCCCCATAACACTTGGTGAAAAATTAACTAAAGAAGATGTAAGTCCCAAGGTTGATGGTACTTTGTATAAAAGTTTGGTTGGTAGCCTCGTGTACCTCACAACTAGTAGACCTGATATTATGTATGATGTGAACCTCATCTCTCGATTCCTGCAAGATCCACATGAGTCTCATTGGCAGGTTGCTAAAAGAATCATGAGGTATGTGAGTGGTACACAAAATTTTGGCACTCATTATTTTCCTACTAAAAAGTTTGAGCTAGTTGATTAGATAGACTCTAATTGGGTTGGTTCAGTGGATGATAAAAAATCAACATCTGGTTATGTTTTCTCATTTGATTCTGGAGTTGTATCTTAGAGTAGTAATAAATAGGCAACAGTGGCTCACTCTTCAGTAGAAGCAGAAAATATTGCAGCTATATCAACAATTTCTCAAGCAATATGGATTAAATGGATATTGATAAATCTACATTTGGATCAGGATCATCCAACCACTATTTATTGCGATAACAATAGCACTATTTCCATGACAAAGAATCCTGTGTTTCATGTCAAAATGAAACACATAGAGATCCGGCATCATTACATCCGTGATTTGGTTCAAAATGGGCAAGTGGAGTTACAGCTTTGTCCTACATCTAAGCAAGTTGCTCACAGTTTTACCAAAGCTCTTCCCACAACCAGTTTTGTTGCTTTGAGACATCAGTTGGGACTCACCCCTATTGATCATTCAGAAAGAGATTGAAGATATTCAATATTTTTTAGTTTTAAAGCAGCTTTTAAGCAGTTTGCATACTGCGTATATTTCATAGCTTTAGTTTTAGTTTTTAGCTTTTGCAGCTTTGAAACTGTCCGCTGCATCTTTCCTTAGGTTTTCCTTTTAGCTTTTCTTTTAGGTTTGCTTTGTTTCCTCCAACAGCATGACCGCTGCTTTTTGAAAACTCTTTTATATAGAGTTATTTGTAGCGGAATTAAGATAGGGTTAAATAATATTTCAGATTATTATTTTCTCAGTGTTTACTCTTTCATCTGCTGTTCATTCTTTTCAGTATAGTATTAGTGCTTAATTTTCAATCTTTCACTAACCCACACTAAATAGATGGAGAAAGGCTCAGTCCTTAGATTGAAAGAAAGAAACCGAGGCTTCATCATGAGGATACTCATTCCACATCCAAACCCCTCCATTAAGCACAACCCTGTAATCAACAATATCGAAAAACAGTAAATCATGAATGCACAAACATTTTCATAAGCAGAGAAAGACACTATACAAAGGTCCACGCGAATTAATCAAACTCACTCTAAAACTTCATAAAAATTTGCAAATGCAAGGGAACCCATGTACAATTGTAGTAAACAAATATAAAACTATTTCTCCTGGAACTTATTTAGTGCTCGGGCTTTCGAAAATCTATATCGAAGAGATCAGAACTCGAGTCACTGAATTCATCAAATGATGAGCATTCTTTTCTTTTCTCCCCAAAATTACTGCTTTCAACAGAGAAAGGGGAGCCGAAGGCCTTCGCATCTTCTACTACTATACTGTACGGTCTGCGCAGACCTGCACATAATTTGCGCCTCATAAGTTTACAAGATCCTACAATAAAGGTTAACGTTATTTTTTTATTATATATTTTTTATATTAACATTTCCCATCACACTTAATAATCTATTATCTTTTCTTCAACTACTTCGATAAAAAATCTTTAAAACATTATAGAAATAAAATACACAAATTCTTTCAAACAACATAAATTACAGTAGGATTGACAGTCTTTAAATTTGGCTGCGGTTGCATCACCTTCCTCAACCCTTCCGCTGCAACTGTTTTTTTCCATATTGATGTGAGTTAAAATTGAAGACAAATTGAGCGACTCCATTAGAATGCGGGTCCCAGAAATCTCATCTCCAACTTGTGTATTAGGAAAGATAGCAGAGGAAAATGCATCAACTTTTCTAGTGCTTCTGGTTCTTACACTATTTCTCCAAACAGAACTCCGACTTTTCACAAGATTCAGTCCATCAAATTCGCTACGACGGCTTTCTGCCTTCGAATGCACAGGATCTTCCTTGCATCCATGAATTAATCCCATACTAGTACTTTTTCCACTGGACTCTCCAGGAGGAGACAACAGAATGGGATTAAGCCTGGCCGTAACCAACTCCATGGGAGGATTATCATCCTCAACAAATGATTTCTCTAGCAAATGTACACTTATAGATCGCCCTACACTTACTTTTTCTGAAATCTGAGTTTTCTTAACTGTAGAATCATGTCCGATCTGACTATAAAATACAGAACAATACCAAGGAGAAGACAGATGTATGTCTGAAGAACAAGTGCTGCCATTGAAATCTAAACTTGAAGAAATATGACTATGATATGTCTGCAGTGGCTCAACCTTACAACCATTGCCTTCTTCAGAGTTATTGACGAAAGCGTCGGGCTTAGCGAAACAATTTCCCATTGCAGAATAGTGTATGACATTGCCTCTGCTCAATCGGACTTAAAACCGACGGAGCGAATGAAGGAGGAGCGGTCGCGTTAACAACGGGCCGGTTCAACGTATAAAAATGCCCCACGATTTTCCACTTTCGACGGGAGTGTAAACGAATGATCGATCGTGTTTCGACTACGATCTAAACTTATTAAATGCCAACGAAATAAAAGTTAGTCAAAACTAGAAAGCACGGATCTCAGTTGACGTGTTTATGTCAGAAGTCGTGGGGACAACAGTAAATAATATCGGCCAATAAAATTATCCTCCCCATCATTCTTCTCCCAAGTGGTCCTCGAAAGCGATGCGGAATTTATTTGTCCCTGTGCAAGTAGAATATATGCCTTAGTGCACTCCATGAATTCAGTGAAACATACAAAAGTGGTAATGGTGAGCGATTCTCTTCTCTTTTTAGATTTATTATGATGATCAATGGTGAGATTCTCTTGTCTTTTTAGATTTATGATGATTAGATGGTGAATAGGTTATTATGGAAGTTGCTAATTTTTTTGTTTCTTTTAATATATGCATATGATAGCATCCACCTTTTCATAAGTGTTTTGAAATTCAATTAAATGGAAGTTAGCAATTGGAGAAAGGAGATTGTGTTGTTGTAAACAATTCATACAACTTTTGTTGAGGTTTGAACATAGGTCAAAATTGGATCCAAGGGAACATAAAATAAGCTATAGAAACACACAATCCTAAGCTGCAGGCATAATATAATGTTGTAGATGTGCAAACAGATGTCAGAGAGACAACAAACTTATATGTTGCAGGTCCTTGACAACATAGTATGCAATCACAAGCAACCAATTAATTTTCATGCAAAAATACCCTTTCACAATAGCAAACTCACAAAGGTTAACATTCACTATCAAACACCAAACAATTTCAGAAGACAACAACTTTGAAATAAATAATATTTAGTTTCATTAACTCAAAAAATATAAACAATTACAACCATTTTATACATTTACAAATTACTAGAATAAATTTGGAACTCTTTTGTCCTCCTCTTTTGTCTTCCTATCTGCTACGTGTTCTCCTGTTGTCCTCTATTGCTTCTATTCTCATCCGGTCTCTCTTTCTTCTCACTATTATTCTGACCCTTCTTCCCTTCCTTTGTTCTATTCTTCTGGCAAAAACTTCCAAAAAATCTAGAAGTTTCCTTCCTCAAAATCCATCACTAATGTCCAACCTTCCAATTTGAGTTTGAAACTCTTACTCGAGCTTGGTTTGTTTCATTTCCTTTGTTGTTGCTCATTAATGGGCTCCCAAGTAGATATGCTAGCTACCCCAAACAATTTTTTTTTCAAAAATTTTAACAACTCCATATACAATGGTTGTAGAGGAATGAATAACGAAATAGGATTTAAAAAAATATGATGCCCCTACATCAGTATATAAGAGATCAATTTTTTTTGTTAATATTTTTCTCTATTATTTTGGTTTAAATTTGTAGGAATATAATTATTTCAAGTGGTTTCTATATGTATGGACGAACTCTAAACTTTTAAGTTTGAATTTCTTAAATTTGACCTATGTCTCATTCTATTAGTAATCATTTTGATTCAACTAAAACATGAATTATTTTAAATTACATGTTATGGTGGTGCATTTATGACTATTCCTAATTGATTTGAATCATCTAAAATTTATCTAGGAGCACATCTAGAAATCATATACAAAAGGACAAAGACTATTACATCAACATCCTAGGAGCATACCAAGCCAGACTAAATATTGTCATCAATCTTTATTCATTGAATTGACCTAGAAGAGCTTGATTGTGGAATCCTATTTGATTTGAAAAATTATGGATTAGCACAATAACACTAGACTAAACTTAAATATTTAAGATGGCACTTGTGATAGAGAAAATGAAAATAAATAAGACAATGCAAAATATAATAAAATATATATTAAGTTTCTATGATATTTGAGATATGCTCCAAGTGATGGTATGTGATTACTCTTTATAGTTTTCTAGTCATGTGAGCAACATTAGAGTGCAAATGAGTGAATTGATTATGAAGTTAGTAGCATATAGATAGCATAAAATGGATGGTGGTATGAGGGTGGTAAGTCTCCATTAAGTAGATTTCTCAAGAGAGAAATGGGAGGTCAAGATGAAGAGATGAGATCAATGATTAATATTTAACTACATGTAGAAGATTATTAAAAGTAGATTTGCTTGATTTATATAAAAACTAATGTCATTAATTTTTTTTTTAAATGATCATCATTTATTTTGTGATGTTAGTGAATTTCAAGTAGTATATCTTAAAGTGAATTTTAAATTTGTTACCATAGTTTTCAATGTCCTTTTAAAAACTAGGTAATTTTTTGCAAATGAGCCATGTAATAAATTTTTCACTTTTACCTTGGTTTTCAGAACCACGTTGAGTTTCAAGTTGGTTGTCACAACCTTTCTTTATCCTATCAACTTCATGTTAAAGCCTAGCAGTTCCTTTTAGTAATATTTCTCAAAAGGTTTTTGAAACTACATCAGCGTCTAAAATGGTTTTCACAACCTAGCCAAAAGCTGACACCAAATAAAAAGAGTTGACTACTTAAGCCATTTGGTCAAATTATTAGAGCTTCTAAAAATTTTCATAGGTTATGAAACCTTTGTCGAGCTCTGACAAGGTTTTGAAAACCTCATTTATGTCTAATTACACACTTTCTTCTAGTCTTTGTACTTTTAGAAAGTGAAATTTCAACTTCAAATATGGAATTTCAAAAGTCTCCAGAAAATAAAAGATTAAAGCACTCATTTTGCAACTTAACATAGGTTTTGAAACCTCTGTTGGGTCTTGACAAGGTTGTCGAAACCCTGATTGTGGTAAGAGGGATTTATATTATAAAGGTTACATTCTTCAAATGATGTTTTAACAATGACCTTTGGATAATGATAAATGTTTCAAATCCTTTTTTGAACACTAAGAGGTTTTTCAAAATCAATTAATTCTTCAAAAATATTTCATAGTCGTTGCTATTTAAAATTTCAAAAACTGTCAAAACTAAATAAACGATAGGAAAGTTCACACATGTCTATTTGTAAGAGTGTCATTATTTTTTACCTACCAATCTCATACATTAATTGCAAGAACCTATATAAAAATTATATTGCTAAAAGAGCTCATTTTATAAAGCTGTTGGAGACAATTTTTGCTGGAGACGAAAGAGCGAAATTATGAAAGGCTTTTTGAGTAGAGGTTCTTATAGTATCTGGGATTAACATAGAGGTATAGTGATTTTCTTCTTGGTCTATTCTATAATAAGGAAATTATTTAGGGGAATTCTTGAAAAATTAGGATTTGAATGTCATTTAAACAATCCACATAAGTTAATTTAATCATTCCCAAAAATGAATTGTATTGATGTTCACTTGAATTATATACACCATGAAGTTTAAGTATTTGGGATATGAACATTTTTTCATTCTATCCAATACATTGCCAAAAATTGGGGATGCTAAATTAGGGCACATAAACTTGAAAGAATTCTAGGAGATGATTGGAAAAGAAGATTGACCCCTAATTACCCAACCTTTAATTGAAAGTGGGTTATTGCAAGTTGCATTATTTCTTGTAGCAGTGTAATGGATAAATTTAGTCTTGGAGTGTATTAACCACTATGACTCCAATGCAACAACAACTATAACGAATGATAACATATCAGTCATCAAGATTAATAAGGACATATTTTCCTCATGTTTGAAATTACCAGAGAGGGAGGTATATGGAGACTTCAATTTCACTCTCTCTTACCAACACTTTTAGGAGAAGAAAAGATAATACAAGAATGTTATCGCCTCGAAATGGTTTGCTACTCAGGTAAAAGAGGTGAATCTTAGCTACCTAACAAGATACAAAGGAGTCATTTTGCTGATGAAATCTCTGATATGATTGTTCTTCTATATAGGATGAAAGGTAGTGAAAGAGCTCATGACTTTGATGATTGGATGCATTTATTCAGACAAAAAATTATCCATAGTGAACAGTACCTTGATTAGGCTCAACTCATATGTGATGAAATGCACTCTATGTTAATTTTCAATATCATTTTATATGTCTTCCTATTTGTTTTATGCAATCGCTTGCACTAGACCTTGGTCAGGTCTAAGATCAATTGAATTCCATGATAACGATGTCCAAATATATGACTATTATGATCAAATCCAATTGGATAAATTGTTTGAACACTTTTAGAAGGGTGAATGATCTATTCACCATGAGAATAGTAAGGGAGATTCAAGGGGATATAGGTTTGAGGATCTCTCTAGAAGTTGTACAATTAATTGATACTTATGGTAGCCACTTCATATAGTTTCAAAGGTTCACTTACACCAAGGTTGGAGGTTTTGATGTTCCCTACAAGCTTCCCAAATATTTAGAGGATAAATGTTTCCATACTGAAGTGTGTAGACAAATTACAGAGGTATATAAAAGATGTCAAGAGAGGAAAATGGTGAGTGTTCAGTTTCCTATTGGTTTTGGATATTGTACTCTTGTAATTTAATATCTGACACCCACAACATTGAAAGAGATTTAGCCATATACATAGTGCAATTTTATGAAAGAAGATTCCCATTTGATATTAAAAACTTTATGAAAGATAATTTGCAATTGGGTCCAATTTTTTATCATATCCCACATTTGGAGGATTAATGAGAAAATTATGCTAATGAGTATGAGGTTTGAAAAAGGAATTAGATGAGATTTCCTTTAAGATAAATTGTGACATTCAGATTAAATTGGGATATCCAAGGCATAGATGATGATGAATTTGACATATTGCACCCAATTTTTTAATCATGTGTAGGCATAGCCAGTTGTATCCATGGATTGAAGTATTAAATAAGTGGAGACTATTGATGCCAGAACTGTATTGGGGTGAAAGAAAAAAGATGGGGGGGCAAAAAGGGGACTTACGTGGTCACTTTTTTTTAAATCAAGAAATATTGACCTTGGATGTGAAATTGAGGATAGTTACACTCAAAAAAATTAGATGCAACAAAAACAAGGATCGTAGTGCTCCGAGTTTACTTTCTAAACTAATATTTTTTTTGAAAATGGTAGAGATTAAGGAGTTCAAAAGAGGGAGCCACAAAAAATTGGTGTTGTTCTTATAAAAAAACATAACATAGCAACTTTTGTGGCTCCCTCAAAAAGATAACTTGTTTTTTAATTTTTAAAATCACTTCGGTGAGAAATTAGTTAACAACATGTAGCTTAATATGCCTAATTTTTCTGATACTTTTTTAATGAATATTTGTTTTTTTACTAATTTTCAAAGTGGATACTTCTTGAAAAATAGGATATTGGTCATGTTACCCCTATAAATTTTGAAAAATAATTGAAAATATTTTTTAATATGTCTATAATGGAGTCTAGTTTCTAAAAATGTAATTAATTTGAAATTTTGATGAATGGTTAATTTATAAAGAAAAACCACCAAATAGTAGTTTTTGCCAAGAAATAGACACACAAACAAAAGAAATTAAAGATGAAAGGCTTAACATTGCCAAAATGTGAAAAAAAATACGTTAGATACCTAAGAGAGAGCCTAACATTACCTAGGTGTTCGATTTTTTCGACCTTGAAACACATGCAAACATGAAGCAAAAATACGTCTTTGGACATTGGGAAGGCACTCCAAGCCTTTGGGTTGGTATTCCAAAGAAGATACCAAGCCTAAGGCTTGGGGATTCCTAGAGCAAGAAACAATGTAGGCGCATCACAATTCGAGTGTGTCACAATGCAAGTACATCACAACGCAAGTGTGTCACAACGGAGCGTATCACAACGCGAGTGCATCACAACACAAGCACGTTATTTCATATTTTTGAGATTTTTTTTGCATTTATGCTTGAGTTGCCTAAGAAAGACATAATGTGAGCACATTACAATGCACTTGCCTTATGTCTTGCTTTGTGTTAAATGCTAGTCTACTAAATGTATGTATATATATTTGTATGTATGTATTTATGTATGCTCATATGACATGTATGTATGTATGTATGTATGTATATATCTATGCATGCTTGTATATAAGTATGTACGCTTGTATGTATGTATGTATTTATGTATGTATGTGTGTATGTATGCATATATGTATGTAATATTTTATGTATGTATGTATGTATTCTTGTATGTATGTACATACGTGTATGTATGTATGTTTGCTTATATGTATGTATGTATGTATTTAGAGGGAGGAAGAATTATAAGAGAGAGAGGGAGTTTTTTAGGTAGGATGGGAGGGAGAGAGGGAGGGATAGAACTGAGAGAGATTAGTGAGAGAGAGTTGAGAGAGGGAGGCGGCGGGAGGGAGAGACCTGAGAGAGAGGGAGAGGGAGAGAGAGAGGGAGAGAGAGAGGGAGTGGGAGAGAAGGGGTTGGAGTGAGAGGGACTTATCTAGGTAGGGTGCCAAAGGGAGAGAATTGAGAGACAGGGAGAGGTGGGGTTGGAGTGAGAGGAACTTATCTAGGTAGGGTGGGAGGGATAATTGAAAGAGAAAGGGGGTTGGAGTGAGAGGGACTTATTTTGATAGGGTGGGTGGGAGGGAGGGAGATATATATATCTAGTTATGTAGGTAGGGTGCTTAAGGGAGAGACATGGGGTAAAATTACAAAGCTATGTCACACTTTTCTAAAGGAAACAACCAACACTGATCCAACTTTTAAACTTGAATCACTACAAAGTGATTTATATGTTTTGAATTTTGAAAAGATGTGAACTAATAAAATATTTATTTTTTAGTATATTTTATGTTTGTATTTTTTTGAAGAAAATATAAAATTATTTGAATATATAGTTTTTTATAAATTAACACTACAATTTAGTTGTTGATAAAATGTTGGAAAATGAAGTGACATGAGACGTCAATCTTTATATAGTAATTTTTTTTTCCTTCAATTTTTTTGTGTGTATTTAAAACTTGGAACTTTAGGGCATGCATATTTTTTTTCCAATTTTTATAAATATATATTTTTAAATAAATATTAAAATTTGCACATATTAAAACTTAGTTGTTTCTAGTCAACGCCAACTTTCATATTAATTATTTATCTAAAATAGAAAAAAAATTATACCATCTTGATAAAGATTCTTATATCTAAGGCAAAATATTTTTTTCAAATTTTTTAAATAAGTTTTACTATTTTTCCTTGACATAGAAATCAACCTAATATTTTGTGTTGATAACCTACATTTAGTAAAAGTAAAAAGGAAAATATAAATGATAGTTAAACTATTAAAATATATACATTTTTGAAAACTAAACTTATAGATTTACAAAAGGCTATTTTTATATATTTTTTAAATATTTTTTCACACAAGTAGAAGTTGTTGAAACAACAAGTTCTTCAAATAATTTTATTTTTTTGGTAAATTGGACTCAAAGTGGTGCTAAATATGCATTTAGCCAAAAAAATAGTTGGAAAAGTTGTGGACATATATAACTTAGCTAGAATGAATCTTGGACGATCATATGTTTGACCAAAATTATTTTTTAGTTAAAACTACTTAAATTCAGTTGTGCTAATATGCTGGCCGAAAGTGTGACATAGGTTTGTGTTCATACCCCGTGAGAGAGAGAGAAGGGATGGGGGGGAGATAATTAAGGGAGTGGGAGTGGGAGATATATGGATGGGAGAGAGATAGAGGTAGTGAGAGAGAGAGAGACTCAAGAGAGGGAGAGGGGATGGAAGGGAGAGAATTGAGAGAGAGAGAGAGATAGAGGCAATGAGAGAGAGAGACCTGAGAGTGGGAGAGGTGGTGGAAGGGAGAGACTTGTGATAGAGAGATCGAGGGTTGGAGTGAGAGAGACTTATCTAGGTAGGGTGGGAGGGATAGAGAGAGAGAGAGAGTTATCTAGGTAGGGTGCCAAAGGGAGGGAATTGGGAGATAAAAAAAGAGAGAGAGTGTGAGAGAGGAGCAGGAGAGATAGGAAATGAGAGAGAGAGAGAGAGTGGGAGAGAGATAGAGGGAGTGAGATAGGGAGAGTTATCTAGGTAGGGTACTAGAGGGGGAGACCTGAGATGTAGGGAGAGAGAGAGAGAGAGGGAGTGCGATAGAGATGGAGTGGGAGAGAGAGGGAGTGAGAGAAAGGGAGTGTGAGAGAGATAGTGGGAGTGAGAGAGAGAGAGTGAGAGAGAGATAGAGAGAGTTTGAGAGAGACAAAAACAAAGAGACATAAGAGAGGGAGATGTTGTGGGAGGGAGAGACTTGAGAGAGATGGAGATAGAGAGGGAGTCAGAGAGAGGAGGGTGGAGTGAGAGGGACTTATCTAGGCAAGGTGGGAGGGATAAAGGGAGTGAGTGAGTGAGAGAGAGAGCTGAGAGATAGAGAAGAAGGGAGTTCAAGAGAGAGGGAGTGGGAAAGAGAGGGAGTGAATGGGAGAGATAGATGGAGTGAGTGAGAGAGAGAGGAGTGGGAGATAGGTAGAGGGAGTGAGAGAGAGATAGAGAGACTTGAGAGAGGGAGTGGGAGAGAGATAGAGGAAGTGAGAGAGAGAGATACCT